>CM017570.1:42213843-42229094 GCA_007844125.1 Sinonovacula constricta
TCGGATTGTTACATGTATTTGATATAGGTAAACTGTCGGATTGTTACATGTATTTGATCTAATTAAACTGTGAGGATGTTACACGTATTTGATATAGGTAAACTGTCGGAATTGTTACATGTATTTGATATAGGTAAACCTGTTGGATTGTTACATGTACTTGATATAGGTAAACTGTTGGATTGTTACATGTATTTGATATAGGTAACTGTCATTGTTACATGTATTGGATATAGGTAAACTGTGGATTGTTACATGTATTATATAGGTAGACTGTCAGATTGTTACATGTATTTGATATAGGTAAACTGTGATTGTTACATGTATTTGATATAGGTAGACTGTCAGATTGTTACATGTATTTGATATAGGTAAACAGTCAGATTGTTACATGTATTTGATATAGGTAAACTGTTGGATTGTTACATGTATTTGATATAGGTAAACTGTCAGATTGTTACATGTATTTGATATAGGTAAACTGTTGGATTGTTACATGTATTTGATATAGGTAAACTGTCAGATTGTTACATATATTTGATATAGGTAAACTGTCTGATTGTAACATGTATTTGATATAGGTAAACTGTCAGATTGTTACATATATTTGATATAGGTAAACTGTTGATTGTAAATGTATTGATATAGGTAAACTGTCAGATTGTTACATGTATTTGATATAGGTAAACTGTCAGATTGTAACATGTATTTGATATAGGTAAACTGTCGGATTGTTACATGTATTTGATATAGGTAAACTGTCAGATTGTAACATGTATTTGATATAGGTAAACTGTCAGATTGTTACATGTTTTTGATATAGGCAAACTGTCGGATTGTTACATGTATTTGATATAGGTAAACTGTCGGATTGTTACATGTATTTGATATAGGTAAACTGTCAGATTGTTACATGTATTTGATATAGGTAAACTGTCAGATTGTTACATGTATTTGATATAGGTAAACTGTCAGATGGTTACATGTTTTTGATATAGGTAAACTGTCAGATTGTTACATGTTTTTGATATAGGTAAACTGTCGGATTGTTACATGTATTTGATATAGGTACACTGTCAGATTGTTACATGTATTTGATATAGATAAACTGTCAGATGGTTACATGTATTTGATATAGGCAAACTGTCAGATTGTTACATGTATTTGATATAGGTAAACTGTCAGATTGTTACATGTATTTGATATAGGTAAACTGTCAGATTGTTACATGTATTTGATATAGGTAAACTGTCAGATTGTTACATGTATTTGATATAGGTAAACTGTCAGATTGTTACATGTATTTGATATAGGTAAACTGTCGGATTGTTACATGTATTTGATATAGGTAAACTGTCGGATTGTTACATGTATTTGATATAGGCAAACTGTCAGATTGTTACATGTATTTGATATAGGCAAACTGTCAGATTGTTACATGTATTTGATATAGACAAACTGTCGGATTGTTACATGTATTTGATATAGGCAAACTGTCAGATTGTTACATGTATTTGATATAGGTAAACTGTCAGATTGTTACATGTATTTGATATAGGTAAACTGTCGGATTGTTACATGTATTTGATATAGGTAAACTGTCGGATTGTTACATGTATTTGATATAGGTAAACTGTCGGATTGTTACATGTATTTGATATAGGTAAACTGTCAGATTGTTACATGTATTTGATATAGGTAAACTGTCGGATTGTTACATGTATTTGATATAGGTAAACTGTCGGATTGTTACATGTATTTGATATAGGTAAACTGTCGGATTGTTACATGTATTTGATATAGGTAAACTGTCGGATTGAACATGTATTTGATATAGGTAAACTGTGGGATTGTTACATGTATTTGATATAGGTAAACTGTGGGATTGTTACATGTATTTGATATAGGTAAACTGTTGGATTGTTACATGTATTCGATATTGGTAAACTGTCGGATGCCACATACGACGATTTTAGCATTACCTTAATAGTTAGACGGATTTACTCAGGGAAGGATCCGGGTGTTGGTGGGGGCGATGCCCCCCCCCCCACCTACCCCCCACCCTACACACACACACACACACACACACACACACACACACACACACACACACACACACACACACACACACACACACACACACACACACACACACACACCAAGCAGGTACAAGAGTAGAGTTGTGAAAACATATACATGTAATCTTAAAATACTTTTAAAGTAAATTTTTGTCTTTTGACTGTTTATTTCGAAGTAACTGTGTATGTATATCCATTATTTACTTCGATAAAGTTGAATGGACCTTGATTCCTACCCCACCCACCCCACCAACAAAATCTTCTGGATTTACTTTTGTATATATTGTATTCAAATCTATTTTTAGAGTGGAGGGATTCCGCTTTATGTCGATATAGAATCTGACGAACACTGATTGGCTTCTAGTTTCGCCAGATTTGTTACAAAAATAAAAGTGATATAAAAGCGGAGATGTCCGAAATAACAACAACAAGAAGAAAATGCATTAGCTTGTATATCCACAAATGTTTGTATAAAAGTGTTATTGATAATACAACGATCGAAATAATAAACAAATAATTAAAAAAAAAATGCTTGTGAAGTTTGTGTGCGGGACTCCTTTAACAATTTACATAACTGGACTTTATCACAAGCTTCTTGTTTTCATATCAGTTGAAGGTCCCGCGCATTGATATGTGACACAAAAAGTAGGGCATGATAAGAATGTAGTCAATGTACGACTGATCTTTTCGTTGATCAAGTGTTACTTTTCTAAGTTTGTCTATTGTAAACTTTTTTATCATATTCGATTTTTTAGAAGATATTCTAACTTTTGAAAAATTAAACGGTAAATCCATCGACTGCCAACTTCCGGCGTAGAACCAGTACTCAGTTTGTTTCTGCGGGAAACCTGCTTAGTAAATAGTAAAAGTGTTGTCAAAGAACTAGCACTTGGTTATTTAGGCTTGGGATTTAGGCCAAAGTCAAACATCTGAACCATTCGACAATGTCCATGTATTTTGTTTATTTTTGTTAATGTGACATGTTTTTTTATTCTGTTTATGAATGTGAAAGATCAAGAGGGACAGAGGTAGAGATAGGAAAAGGTGCATGAGTGTATGAGAGAGAGAGAGAGAGAGAGAGAGAAATAGAAAGAAAGAGAGAGAGGAGAACCGAGATACATATATAAAACTAGGGAATGAAGGGAGCGAAAGAGCGAAAGGGAAGGATAAGAGAGAAAGGGAGAGAGAGAGAGCTGTATACGAAATAAAGAGAGGGGGCATGGGTTAGAGAGAGAGAGAGAGAGAGAGAGAGAGAGAGAGAGAGAGAAAGAGAGAAAGTGAGAATGGGTTATATAGAGATATAGAGATAGGGAGATAGAAAACGAGAAAGAACGAAAGAGAGAGAAACGTAAGAAATATAAAGAGATTGGGAGGGAAAGATAAGAGAGAAAGAAGGAGAGTGGTGGGAGGGGGTAAGAGAGAGAGAGAGAGAGAGAGAGAGAGAGAGAGAGAGAGAGAGAGAGAGAGAGAGAGGGGGAGGGAGGGAGAGAGGGGTTAAGAGGGAAAGAGAATGTCAAATAGAGAAAGAGTGAGAAAAATGATAGAGGGACGGGAATGGTGAAAAAAAGGATACGAGGTAGGGAGACGGAATGTTTTTGAAAATTGAACGTCTACAAACAAGACAGCAAACTACATTCTAAGACCATATTTCTACTATAGTTAATTCAACAAGGGATTTCGAGACTTTATTATACAAAGTTGCAGGAGAGCACAAGGGAAATATAAATTTAATTTGCAAGCGAACTAATAATCTTAAAAACCGTTTGAATACTTTAAAATTCGTTTATTACAATATGCAGACAACACATGAAATAATATTATGTTTAAACATAACAGAGCGTACAGTACTGTACCAGATGTCAATAAATTGTCTACAGTCCAGACAGGCACGTGGTTACCTGTCGGAGCACATCAAGGGTCATATGATGTCACGTGCCAATTAACTACATGACAATCAATTAAGATACTACTAATTATCAATCAAACAGCCACTCCTTGGTAATTAATTACCCCAAGTTACTGAAATACCATGATTTGAGAAGCCGAGGAAAGTTAAAATTCATCTTTGCGTTTGTTGTCTTACCTAGCACTGTATTCTGCTTGCTCAAATAAACGATTTCAAAGAAACCTTGCGACGGATAAGATCCCTCCAGGGCAAACTCCCTTCGGTTGATTTTAGCATAGGCGGACAAAATAACTTTCGTAAATTTTCCAAAGCGGGCAACCTGTTACTCACGCAAATTTCCACAATTAGCATTTTTGGGTATGCACAGTTAAGTCTCGTATATATAATCAAAGTAACTTATCTTATGAAAATCCTAATACAGGAATTAAGACTGGGGCAAGGGAGTTTGCCCTGCCTTTCAGCTCTTACTTAATTTTATTTCAGAGATTTGGAAGAATTTAAAGACTACGAATAGAATTAGATATTTGATATAAACAAACGTCTATAAATATGTAACCTATTTATGAACATTAAATAAGTTAAGATTTCGGCATGGCTTTTAGATATTAAATTCGTATTTATTAATGCAAATGACAGCATTTACCCCGGGGTGGGGGTGGGGGAGGGGGTTGCGGGGGTGGGGGGGTGGGGTGGGAATAATAAATCGGTTGAAAGACAGCTGCGAATTCCATAAATGCCTGCTATCTTCCTTAATACTTTTCTCTGAAAGGGGTCTAACAGAACAGCTGCGATTGCCTGTTATTGCCTGCTACATTGTAGTCCATAAGAGGCAACGCGCTTCAGAGCGGCGGCAGTTAGCAGTAACCAAAATATTCACAACAGTTCCCCTTTAACTACAAGAGAGCAACGTTGACGCCTTAAATACTCTCCAGCACTCTTCAATGTACAGTGAAGAAGGTAAGATGTAGTGTCTCTTTGTGACTGATTCGGAACTGTAGTGATTCGTCTCCAACGCATCGTCATTCGTACAAATGACCGTGTTTTTTTGAAGTAGTTCGCAGTATTGTGCAAGTAAAAGTGAACTGCGACTCAACACAACACTAAATAAGGCATATGTGCATTGGAAACAGAACAGGGTGATTTGATCTTATTGTAAGTTTTTCAACAATTGTAATTTATTAGAACTGTATTAATTCGTCAGCTTTAATTTAATGTTTGAAATATTTTTTTAAAATTAACGCTAAAAAACTTGTATTACCTAAAAACGCGAGAATCCGTCGTGCAGTAGAAATGTGAAATATTTCGAACATAACTTGCATTACGAACAGTTCTGATTTAGAATGTTCAACACATACGTTTCACACATTACCGTCCCTATAGCAAGGACGCTATGTATATTATCACCTTGTGCAATTGTCTAGTAAAAAATATTCAAGTGTTTATAAAGTGTTTCTGAAAAGTCGATAAATAATAACATTCGATATGACATCTTTTTCATTGCTTTTCGAATTCTTGGGATAGGATTGGATTTGCCGGCATTTTTGCCAATACTGTGCAGCGACATTTCTATCACTATAGCACAGGGGCACTTATAAGGTGACCAGGGACTGAACCCGGCCGGTCCATTATACTGACACCGACGAGTCAGGCGTAATGCTGTCCCGTTAGCCCCGACCGTTAGGAGGGAAGCCATTACTACCAACTTTAAAGTCTTTGGTTGACCCGGCCGGGGTTTGAACCCACGACCTCCCGATCCGCAAGCCGACGCTCTACCACCTGCGCTTTTGCGGCCGATTCGAATTCTTGAATTGTGCGTTAACTGCGTTGTTGTTTCTTTTTAAAGCTAGTCAGTTCCGCGACCCACTTATTTAGTTTGCTGTTGCTGTTTTGTTGTTGTTGTTGTTGTTTGAGGGTGGACTTTATGTGTCATGTTGTGCGCCGGTGGTTCTACCCAGGCATATGCCAGGGATCTACTTTTGTTTGCACGAATAGTACATGTTTTAGCTATATATAAGTAATATTTACAGTGGCATATTGAGCAGTATAAGTCGATACTATACCTTTCCGTGGATATTACAGGTCTTATAGTTCAACCGACCAAAAGTGATGTATACTTTTTGAGCAAAAATGAATTATTATCACGAGTTATAATACGGACTGGAAATATTGTGACTCATACCGGTGTCGCAGGAAAAGTGAAGTTAAGAACTCATTCAATTACAATGCAGTTTTGGATATATATATTTTCTCATTTAGAAGCGGAAATACTTTAATAGTTTGGCTCGACTCTAGGTAAGTTTAGACTTCTCGAGAATTTGTTTAATCCATTTCCCGTCCATGTTTCATTTTTATCACATATTTGTATTTTAATTGCCTTCTTCATTTTGGTGTTTTATAATGTTTTATTAGTTTTTAGGCTGTTTCTTTTTTTTTTTATTTATTCTTTGTTGGTTTTTTCTTTGTTGTTTTTTTCTTTGTCTATTCTTTGTAGTTTTTTCTGAGTTGTTTTTTTTTCTTTGTATACTTAACCATTATCGACACTTTTTTCAATTGATGTTTTTATTTACTGCTTATCACAATCATCCAGAGAACTACAACTCTAACCACCAACACCACCACCACCACCGCCACATTCACAACAACCACTACAACCACCATCACCATCGCTAACCTACCACCCCATCATCATTATCATTTACAAGATCAATTAAACAACAACACTTTTTTAACTGTATGGATCAAGTGTTGTATGTGAGAAGATTTGTTGTTGTTGTTGTTGTTGTTGTTGTTGTTGTTTCTACATGGCACCGACACAATTATGAACATTTGCATCTATTTATTGTTGAAGAAAGACTCAAGACAAATGTCTGGGTAGATTCACCATCAATAGATAGATCAATCATTAGATGGAAAACCTCCCCACATAATAGATCTAGCCCCGATCTGGACTCGAACCCACGCGGCGAGGCACTGAGGAATTACAAGTCTGCGACTTCAACCGCTTGGCGCTGTGCGCCCCTCGAAAAGCTGTTTACATAGCTAGCAAGTTCCCTAGGAAGTAAACGGTCGAATGCGCTGATTTAACAAATCCACTTCTTAATTATGGCTGCCAAAGTGTTCCTTTGGTAAATATTTGAGTATTGACCTAGTTTGAGAAGCAAGAAGAAATCTGGCTAATATTTAAACGCGAAAACGAATAATTAAAAGCAAATATGTACACGCATGTCTAAAAAGTAAATACGCGTAACTACCTGTTCGCAGATACACCGCAGTCGCTTACTTAACCCTTGTCTGCATGTATACGCTATATTACGCCTTTACTAGCCATTCCCAATTATATGCCATTTTACGCCTTTACAAACCATTTACAATCTTTATTGCAGCATCTGCATGACTTAAGGGTTTTATGTGTACACTGGATATTATTATAAGTTGAACATACATTTCTTAAAATCCTTTTATCTCTTTTAAAGAAAAAACAAGACGTCAAGTAAATTTTCAAAATTATAGATGAACTATGAATGATAGGGTTAACGAAACTAAACTCGCAAACTAAACTTTGTCAAATGAAAAAGAACATTATCACTCCAGACAAACAAACGAACAGCAAGCAAATATGAACTGTAACAAAAACACGACGAAGGCAAATGCATGTAATTAAATGATTACTTTGTTTAAATTGATATGACACGAACACTGTTACTATACATAAAGTGACAGGTGGTATTTGTTGAACAAGATCCCAGACAAATATCTAGGGTAGAACCACTGGCGTGCCGCAAGGTCACTTGCTTTGCTAGAACTTTACTACATAAAGATTCGCATTAATTGGGACTTGAGCCTACGCGGCGAGGGTTGAGGAGCAAAAAGACCAAATTTAGGTGTGTGTGTGTGTGTGTGGGGGGGGGGGGGGGGGGGGGATGGGGGTATGAATCAAGATTCAGTCAACTTCATCGCAGTAGTGACTATTTTTTAGCAAGGGACCCTAACTTCGACCTACGAAATCAACAGACAAAAGTTACTTTAAAAGCTTAATATCTTAAGCTTACATGAATGTGTTGTTACAACTCTACTCTTTTACCTGGTTGGCGGAGGCGGATGCATCCCCCGCTATCCACACCCGCAGCCCCCCCCCCCCCCCCCGATCCATCCCTGCTCTATATTCTTGGCTTCTTGATGAGTCCTGTATGAGTATACCATTATCTTTATAGTCTAAATTGCGCGTTAATCTAAAAATCATTTAGTGGACTGTTTAAATAAACAATAGATATCCCGTCTTACCCGCATTTTACACTATTTCGGAAAAGAACCGGAAGCGATATATTTGGCTGTTATTGAAGAATAAACAAAGATGTCATTCGCATTATCTTTGTCCCTTTCCGTATACGTTCTGAAAAGAACGAGTTCAGAACGTAAAATAGTTAGGTGTTCCGAATGCATAGGCGCTTATGTATGTTAATGGAATGGACTTTTTCTATTGGACTATCGGTAGTGACGTGTACGTTATATGTCATCCTTTTGAGAAATTAACTCGTAAAATACAGGTCACGGGCAATAACGGACGCTTTCGTCACTTGTCGGAACATTTCGGAATTCGGCGAAAATCATTTAAATTTTTTATGGCTGGCCTGAATAATACAAATTTGTGAATATTTATTGCTGACTCATTTGAAAAAATTATATTAACAACTTATCAAACATCCATGATTTTATGTCATAAAATATACAGGAAGTGTTATATATCTCTTTAAATCATCAGCGTTTATTCGTGCAACAGACGAAAATAAATCGGCTGGAAAACATATGGCTTAAATTGGAACAAGAAAAAAGGAAAGGAAAAATAGGATTAAAGAGTAATAAACACAACAAATGCATGTAAAGAAAAAGAAAATAGGGATACAAAAGCAATAAAATAGAAAATGACTGCAGAGAAAAAATCCAGGCAAAACACAAGCGTCATTCCCATGTTGTAAATGTATTCAGTTTTGTCAAGTGTGTAGTAAACTACAAGAGGCGACATTAAGTTGTGAACAGCGAGAAGGATTAGAGATTTAAACCTGGATATTGTTGGTAATCTTTTTTATCTTATGAGGATTAGATTGCGTTAATCCAACATTGACAGATGGCTTTTAAGATATTTTAAAGGAGATGGGTACTGAGCACTTGGGAGTTGGTTTCTCTTCCTTTTTAAATGATTATGTTTGCTTTTGTTATATATATAGAAAGAAAGGGGAAATTTACCATCGCCATTTGAACGTTTTGTTACTATTAATAGATTCAAAATGGCGATAGTCAATTTAGCTTTTGCTATAGAAAGGCCTAATTCTCACCTCAGGTCCAAAGGTTTGTCTGAAGATGCCTTTCGATTTAGGTCATTCTTATTATCTTAATAACTTTAAATGGATCTTGTGAACAGAAAATACGAAAAAAAAAAGAGAAAAGAGGATAGGTCACAGAAAGGTGAAGAAAGCTAGATTATAAAATAAGGAAAGATAGACAGAAAAGGGAAAGGAATACATGTACGGAAAAGGCATAAATATCTAAATCATTTTGTAAAACAGAATAAAGATGTTAGAACAAATGAAAGCGGGAAAAGGGAAAAAAAGAAAGAAAGAAAGAATGAATGAATGAAAGAAAGAAAGAAAGAAAGAAAGAAAGTAAGTAAGAAAGAAAGAAAGAAAGAAAGAAAGAAAGAAAGAAAGAAAGAAAGAAAGAGTAAACTAAAGAATTGTTAAAAGGGAACACTGTAAATCAACGAATGAAAGAAAATGCAAAAAAAAAAAAAAAAACAGATAGAGTGGAAAGCAAAGAAAAAATGCAAAAGAAAAAAAGCTGTGTTACTAAGTTAGAGACAAGAGGAATAAAGACGCAGTAAGCACGGACAACAACTGGAGGACAATATTAAAACTGATAAAGCACAACTCCATACTGGATATCTCGTTCACAAGATTTCTTATTTAAACAATGATAACAGTGAGTATACCCCTGTTGTGAAATTCAGTGTATTTGGACAATATCGAGTAGAGGGCTTATCATATTGTTGAGTGATAGAGCGCCAAATATTAACAGGTGTAAACGGTGTCCCTTTATTTACATTTCCATAAAACTACGGTGTTTTACTGGGTCAACAGTTCGTTTAATGTTCTTATATGTTTGTAACTATAAACACTGGATACCGGACCTGGTAGCGCAATCGGTAGAGCGTCGGCTCCAGGTACGGGAGGCCCCGGGTTCGATCCTGGGCCGCGACATACCAAAGTCGTTAAAAATGGTAGTGGTATAGCTCCCTTGCTAACGCTTAAGGGTAGTTCCACGACTGGTTGGCCCGGTGTCAGGATAATGTGACTGGGTGTGGTATCATGCCAGGTGTTCACGGCATGCTATACACAGTGAAGGCAGCACTATAACTGCTTCAAGTTGACACCATCTCCAGAAAACTGAAATACTGTTGGTGGGACGATAAACCCAATAAACAAACAAACAAACTATAAACACTGGGCCAATATCCGAATTAAACTTCTTCAAATTATTGTTAAATGCGAAATATCTGGAAGAGGAGTTGTTCAAGGTCTTTCGTTATTTTTTGTTATCTTTTTTAATTATTTTTTTATATATATATTCTTTTAGATTGTTTTCGATACATGAAAATGTACATATGTAGAATATTTGTTCTCTTTGAAGCGACAGCATTGTTTTATTAACAATGACACCATTATATTACTTCTATCCCCAGCCCTTAGAAACATCCGTCGTTTCAATCGGAACTCCTAGGGTTAGGTCCGTAAGACCAACTGGAACTTTATCGGGTTTTTCCGTCATGCCAATTGGAACTCATCGGGTTATTCCGTCATCATACGACAGCATTTTTTTTAAAAGGCAATAAAAAAAAACGTAACGAAAATGTCTAAATGTGTAAAAAAATGTACACCCGAGAATAGTAAAGAGAAGTAGCTTTTTATCAAGTACTCCCGATTGTTGGCGATGATTAACGATTGTTGATAAGTGCTGATTATTATTTATTACATTCTGTATTGTGTATTGCCCGGAAGGCGAATCTTCAAAGTTAAGGACACGCGGAAGGGAACGGGTGAGATAAAGTGCTATACTTAAGAAGAGCTACTGTTTTGGGTGTTGGAGGTGAACAGAAAGGCGACGACACGAGGTAAATGGTATAAAACTTAGTTCAATAGAGATTGTGGGGATTGGTAGGAGATAGAGAGAGAGAGAGAGAGAGAGAGAGAGAGAGAGAGAGAGAGAGAGAGAGAGAGAGAGAGAGAGAGAGAGAGACAGAGACAGACAGACAGACAGACTGACTGACAGACAGACAGACAGACAGACAGACAGACAGACAGAAACAGAGACATAGAGAGAGGGAGACAGACAGACAGACAGACAGACAGACAGACAGACAGACAGACAGACAGACAGACAGACAGACACAGAGGCAGAGGCAGACACAGAGGCAGACAGAGACACAGAGAGACAGATACAGACAGACAGACAGACAGGCAGACAGACAGACAGACGGACAGACATACAGACAGGCAGAGGAAAAAGAATGTATGTGACGGAAGAGGATAGATAAGAGAGAGAAAAAAGATAGTGTAAGGAAGACAAACCGACAGAGACAAATTGCTGAATAGATAGAAGCAGAGACAGAGAGAGACAGAAACAGAGACAGAGAGAGACAGAGAGAGAGAGACACAGAGAGAGAGAGACAGAGACAGACAGACAGACAGACGGACAGACAGACACAGAGGCAGACACAGAGGGAGACAGAGACACAGAGAGACAGATACAGACAGACAGACAGACAGACAAACAGACAGGCAGACAGACAGACAGACGGACAGACATACAGACAGGCAGAGGAAAAAGAATGTATGTGACGGACGAGGATAGATAAGAGAGAGAGAAAAAGATAGTGTAAGGAAGACAGACCGACAGAGACAAATTGCTGAAAAGATATAGTGGGAGAGAGACACGTGTATAGTGGATCAGAAAGAGACAGAGATAAAGAAAGAAAGACAAAGACAGACAGACAGCGAAAGAGACAGAGAGAAAGAAAACAGACAGACCAAGAGAAAGAGAGATACATGTACTTTGACACAAATAAGCCGGCTTTTTCGGAGGCATTTGGAAATATTAAGGTTTAAAATCCACGTTTAATTGATATAAAGTTGATTTGACAAAATAAAATCGCTTAGGCACCAATAAACAGTCTACATATCAATATGTCAAAATATGTAGCATAGATGGGCATGCTAATTTATATACAATTTGCGCCTCTTTATTCACACAAGTGTCCGTGTAGGAAATAATGATTTTATTACAGATACGTGAGAAATTTAGCACTGTGCTGTAAATTGAACATGATACACAATTATAACGTGCATGACGCCAAGTCACGCCATTTAAAGCGATCAAAATATACCACATTATAATCAAATCAGTAAATTTCACGTTTATTTAAAATAGCATATCATTATTCGTCAGTATTATTTGATATTCAAATTGGAAATTTATTAATTTCATAGTGTTATCATCTTCAATATGTATTAAAAAAATTAAAACATGTTTTATTATTTCAAGTAAGCAATCAATCTTGAAGAGTTTCCAATGATGTGTTAATTGTTCATAGACAGGTTGGTCGGCATTATATGTTCAAGGAAACACGGACGTCGTGAAGGCGTACATTCGCCCACGTGCAACTCGCTTGGCTCCCTGGCCGCGTGGGCTCGAGCCCCGGTCTGGGCAAGAAGTTTCATGTGATCAGGGTTTCGGGGGAAAAAAGAACATATTCGATTTTATACCTATGGTATTATGCGAACATTCAAATTTGGTGATTATGTTTTGATTGGTTTGAGTCGATGAGATTCGATCGGTGTTACGGAATTGTCCCCATGGGTTTCAAATTGGTATGACGGAAGTTGTCCGATGGTTTCGGATTTGCATGACGAAGAGACGCGATAAGTTTCGATCGGTATGACGGAATTGCTCGATTGGTTCCGATTGGTATGACGGAGTTATTATATGGTTTCGGATTTGTATGACGAAGGGAGCCATAAGTTTCGCTCGGTATGACCGAATTGTCCCATGGGTTCCGATTGGTATGACGGAATTACCCGATGCTTTCCAATTCCGATTTTTTTCGGTGTGTAAATGTCCGGTCTCTGTTCTTTCTTCACGTTTACATTAACGCGCGTGTGCCTTTGTTTTGTGACAGTATAAATATTTCTGAGTGAAGGATTTCCCATTGGACATTTTTTTTAAAAAATATTTCCCTCTTGAAAGGATGCGTTTTCCAGAATAACAACATTAACAACAACAACAACAACAACAACAACAATACCAACTTAGTGGTTCTTTCTCCGCACACCGGCACAAAGAAACAACAAATTTGCATGTTAACGTTTTATTATACGTATACCTTAGCATTACATACATATCGCAGATATTAACATAAATTCCTCACCGTTTCCACTTGATCATAATACTAATAAAGAAACTCCGGTACCATTTATTGTTCCTTGACACATGTTCTAGTGCTAAACCAAACGGTATATCACAGAAGACGGATATTACTTCTTGCTTGAACTTCTTATACAACCCACACTCAAAGGAACGAAAAGCAAAGTGAAAGCAGGTGCGAGGGACGACACTACTGTTTGGAGCCTCTTAGGTAGAGAGAAGTATGTCGAGTGCAAACATTCTTTTAACATAGAGATAAGTACCGATGAGGAAGACAGTGTGAAATCATCAAATAACTATTGTGGTTATAAATGTTCATAGTTTCAGATTGGGATCATTAATGTTCGTGGTTTTAGTTCGCGGGCGTAAAATTTCGCGGGTAAGATAGTATGCATTTTTGCGGACATTAGGAATCGTAAGCAAGGGAACGGGAGTTATGTGTTCGAGGGTGGGTGCAGAGTCATGGGGAAGTTTGCCGTTGCTATAATTGTGAGTAAAATGTTATAATCCGGTTCATGGGGTTAATTTTTCGTGACTTATGTGTCATAAGCCAGTTCGTGGTCATTGTTTTTCGTGACTTTGAGTCATTCTAAGCCAGTTCGTGGGTATTATATTTCGTGACTTACGTGTTCTTAGCCAGTTCGTGGGTATTTATATTTCGTGACTTACTTTTTCTTAGTCAGTTCGTGGGTATTTATAGTTCGTGACTTACGTGTTCTAAGCCAGTTCGTGGGTATTTGTTTTTCGTGACTTAAGTGTCCTAAGCCAGATGATCGCTTTTTTTTTGGTTAGCTTTTGTAAGTTCATTGTCACGACCAAACTCTCGGGTATAAACTTTCGTGGTTTATTTATTTATTTGGGTTTTACGGCATACCGACACTTAACAGGTCATAATAGATATTACATTGTAGTGTTTGCGTTTTTTTAATTAGATCTATATGCTCGAGTGAAGTTGTGCGTTAAGCTATTTTTATTGAAAGAGTAAATCATATTTGTTAAACGTAGTGTATTTGTAGAAAGGTGTTTTTCAGTTGATATTTTTATTGTTTGTTTTTGTGGTTTTTTTTGTTTGTTTTGTTTTGTGTTTTTTTTTGTTGTTGTTGTTTTTGCTGTTGTTGTTGTTGCTGATGTTGTTGTTGTTTTCCAGATCTCTACGTGCGTTGACATTATCGTAAAAGCCAGAAGTGACACAAGGAAAATTTTAACAAGAAGAGCACCATTAAAGGTGTTAATTTCTTTTGCAAATAACCTAATCAATTACTGCAAAATCTTTGTGGAAAGTAAAGCAAAACATTCCACTCGTCATTACAGACATTTCCTATCTGAGCCACACTGCACATTTTTAAACTAAGAAAACCACGTGACGATTTATTTTTAAGATCACGTTATCTTATCATACGGGTTATCCGCACTGACGTCTTTATCATTTTAGCAGACCCCTCGCACCCCCCCCCCCCAACCCCCATCGTGTTTATTTATAGATTTGAAAAGAATAAACATTTAGAGTGACTTGTACAGTCTTACAATTTAAAAAGTTATTTTATTAAACTAAAGTTTTGCAGAAATTATAACCAAAGTCCATCACACACACAACACAACACACACACACACACAACAACACACGACACCACACACCACAAACACACAACACACACCACACACCACATAACACACACACACAAACACACACACACACATACACACACACAAACATACACGCATACACAGCCACACACACCACACACCACACCACACACACAACACAACACATACACAAACACACAAACAAACCACAC
>CM017570.1:42236880-42264380 GCA_007844125.1 Sinonovacula constricta
CTAGCAGGTAATTTAGTTTTGCATTAACCCATCAGAGGTATTACTGTGACAGATTAGTACTATGTTGGCTAAAGACTCCCTGCAGTGATGACCAGCAATTAGCAGGTCTGGTCATAGCATGTGGGGGCCTGGCTCAGTGGGATACCACATTCCTTTCGAGATGCCTTTAAGCGAGCGTGGAGATGTCGTAAACCCTGTGCGGAGTTTGATACTTAAGTCATTATGAAGACGATTTTGAATACTAACTTCATTGTTAGACTGTACAACTCGCGAAAAAAATACTCTAAATGTTCAGTCTGTCCAACTCTATAAAAAGCGCGAAAGTGGTCACTGTTAAAAATAGATATCGACGTCAGAGCGGACTTACTCCAATGACTATATACAAGTAAGTGGTGACGTTGTTTTCTAAGTTTAAAAATAGCTATCTTTGCAGCGTGTCTCGGATAGGAAATACCTGTTTGCAATGACGAGTGGGGATTTATCCTTGACTGCTCACAGAGATCGCTGGCATCAATGAAAAGTTTTTTGCATGACCTTTTTAGGTTCCAATGACCTATTTGGATATTCGAGAAAATTTGTTGGACCAAAAGGTCGGATACCACCTATAAGTATTTTTCTCACATTATATAAGTCATAGTTACCTGAAGCTGTCCGGTAAAACGCTGCTTATTGCAGCCCTATATCTATTTCAAGAGTGAAATATAAATCCCACCTCATCATTTCAAACAGGTATTTCCTATCTGAGCCACGCTGCACAACTTGCTATTATTAAACTAAGAAAATCAAGTGACCACTTACTTTTTTAGATCATGTTTTATTATAACCCTGGTCATCCACTCTGACGTCGATATCTATTTTAAGCAGTATTCCCGATTGTGCTTATTTATAGATTATGGATAGAATGTAGATTAAGAGCGATTTTTATTGTCCAACAATTGAGTTAATGTTCAATCAAAATTCACTTTTGTTAGACTACAGTAGATGTTTATGCAGAACTTATACTAAAATACCACAATCGGTAGAAAAGCAGCCTACCGATGCATGCATTTGATAAGAGGAAAATGTCGGATAGCACCTTTAAACCATATAATGCTAAAGTTTGGGTGGTTTTGGTCGCAGTGGTCATTGTTATGGTGATGACAGTGGGGTTGTTGTTGTTGTTGTTGTGGTGGTGGTGGTAATGTTGTTTTGGATGGTATTGTTTTTTATGGTAGTGTAGGTGTTTGTGCCGGTGGTGATCGTAGTGATGATGGTAATACACGAACCCTAAATTGGACGCAAGAACTAAAAACAGGACAGATTAAGAATATGTTGGTCAGTACATGTAGAACAATCATCCGTTCAACCAACATTACTCAGGTGTGTGTGTCATGTGCTCGCTACAAAACGAGGTACCTATCTGCTACATTGTATTCTTCCTTCTTGTCTGCTACATCATTTTTTTTTTTCTCGTTATTGCAAGCTGCATTGTGAATCTCGGCATACGCGGTTTCTTTTGTGAAACGATACCTCGCCAAACAACTGCGAATTTCTACTATTGCCAGCTACGCTTTATTGTTGCCAGCTACACTGTTAACAGCGGAATGCTTTGTTCTTTTCTCTAAAAAAAGGGTTTCCCAGAACATCTGCGATGTCCTGTTAGTACCTTCTACACTATCGCTCCCATAAAAATGTATTCCATAAGAGTCACCGCTTTCAAAAGCGGAGCCAAAGATTTTTTTTTCGTTTCTTGTTGTTGTGTTTGTTTGTTTTTTTTGTTGTTGTTTTTCGTTAAAATACATCGCAGCGACCAATTATGATTGTTATAGTGACGTCCAGCTATTTGGGGAGGAAGACCACACAAACATGTCTTGGTAGAACCACCGGCGCAGTCAGCTGGAAGACCTTCCCATATTCAGTCCTTTAGTCCGTCCGAGACTCGAACCCAGGCGGTGAGAAGCTTAGGAGTCAGAGGAGTTACAAATCGGCGACTCTGCCACTACGCCGCGGGCGCCATAGAGGGGTATATTTAAATATTCACATCATGATACGAACTCACTATATCTACGATCAGTAAAACGGGAATGGTTTAGTGGGCGGTCGGGCCCCGGGGACAGTTGAACAGTTGAGAATATTCAGTAAAGAAATAATAACATTAAATATAGATATTAAATAACTATTAAACTATTAATGTATATAAGATATATAAGATATTTTGTATGCGATATTATGATGTGAAATTCACACTTACAAATTTTCACCTAACGTACGATCAAAAGCTATGAGATTCTCCATCTTCGAAATTGTTAAATAGGTACCCGAAATTAGGTACCTGGTAGGAAGTCCGCATACAACCACATATGGCACATTACCTTTAAGTCATGACTACGCAACATGGCGGGGTTCACGATAAAATCCGGATGGATGTGGACCGATAAATAAACTAGTTATAAGCCAGCAACATCAAATACCGTCACATGTTATAGAATAAAATGTTACACACAAAAAGTGGATTTTAGCCCTTTCACCAAACTGAGTAAGGGTACCATGGCTCAGTATCAGTGCCTGTCTTTGTCTACTAGTCCAACATCCGTAAAAGCCAATCGGAGCACATCGGCACTTTCCGCCGCTGATCCGAGTGTCTCAGTGAATGAGTTCTGTCAAATTCGGTGCAGTAACGTTCACGCGAAGGCGGCTCTCCGGGGAACCTCGCTACCCTGGTGGTTATACCGGAAAATATATATACCTGGTGGTTTTCCTAAACCAAAAATAGACAGGAGACGTCTTAATGCCTTTACTAGACACTGTCAATGCTTCTACATATCGATACAAAACACACTAAGGAGCAGCCGGTTCTTTGTTTTAGGCTCAAAGACCGAAGCGCGCTAATGATAAAACAATGTATTCATGCGCCGTGAGCGATGAAGCGATCACCTGATTGGTTAAATTGATAAGTAATCGACTACAGACGATATCGACATGGGGTCAAACGGTGCTGGCCAGACCCCGAATTTACATGGACCATTTGGGTGCCTTGACTTCGTTTTATGGAGGAGTATTCGTGTCACTTTTGTTTGAAAGAAAGCGAAAAAGAACGTTAATTTCTATATCTCTCTGTCTCTCTCTATATATTTGCCGCTCTCTGCTTCTCTCTCTGTCGATTTTTTCTGTTTGGAAACTATCTATATGTCTAATGTCTGCATGTCTGTCTACATGCTTGCTTGCCTGCTAGTCTGTCTCTAGCTCTCTGTCACGGTCTTTCTCGTTTTCTCTCTCTCGCCCTCCCTTCTATCTCTCGCTCTCTCTCTTTTCTCTCTCGCCATCTCTCTTCTCTCGGTGTTGAGTTTTTTGTCTGTCTGTCGCCCGTGCGCTCGCTCTCTCTCTCTCTCCCAATACGTTTTAAAATTCCATGCACTGGTCTTTGAAAATGAAGACAGCCACGAACCTGACCACCATACAATAAGATAATAAAATCTTTACGGGCCACTATACTTACCGGCTGAGGGGTTAATCTTCATCCTTTGGCATATACTTTTCTGATTTATCTTTCTCTCTTTCTCTCTCTCTCTCTCTCTCTTTCTCTCTCTCTCTCTCTCTCTCTATCTCTGTCTCTTCATCATCCATTCTTCTCTTGCTCTTTTTCGTCTCTCTTATTCCCTCTCTTATTCAAGTCATCTCTTTATTTCTCTTTATCCCCATAATATTTTTTTCTCATTGACCACCTCTCTCTCTTTCTCTCTCTCTCTCTCTCTTGCTTTCACTCTCTCTCTCCCTGTGACTAACAATACACATTATAAGCAGTACAGCAAGAAGTTAATGACACAAGCGGGCCACCGTAGAAAGATAATACAACTTGTAGGGGTATGATACTAACGGACTCATTTATCCTGGGGTTAATCTTCTTTGGGTAGCCTTTAAACATATACCATACTGTTGACTTGCGTACCTTAGTACCTTGATCATATGACTGTTATATTAGTATGGGGAATATGTATCAACAAGAAGGGATTGTGAGGGATAAAGCGAATATAGGAAATATGGTTTAGAATAATAGTGATTATTTTATTTATGTGGATTAATGGAGGCGGTGTCACTAAACCGTTGTTTGTTTATTGTTTATTTAAGTTTAACTGCGTTGATTGGTATATAAAGTGAATATAGGAAATGTTGGTTTAGAATTTAATTGAATATTTTATTCATGTGGATTAATAAAAAAGGGGGCGTGACACTAAGTTGATATTGTTGTTGGTGTTGTTTCTTTAAGTGAAACTGCGTTGGTTGGTTTATGGTGTAAATTCGTTGTGGTGTTTGTTTTTTCTTCGGATTTTTGACGCAGAAATTTGATACCAAGTAAGTACGTGTTCATTTTACTGTAAAACGATCACAAATAACACAATAAGAAAGATAATAACATTGATGCAATTTATAATAATAATAATGATGATGAAGATAATGATGATGATAATTATGATGATGATGATGATGATGATGATGATGATGATGATGATGATGATGATCATGATCATGATATTAATTATAATAATAATAAAAATAATAATAATTATAGTAATGATGACGATGATGATGATGATGATGATGATGATGATGATGATGATGATGATTATAGTTATAACAATAATAATTTGAAAATAACAAATATATTCACTATCGCATCATCAATTTTCTATTCTATTTTTCTCACACTTGACGGGCAAACACATCCTCAGTCATAAACCGAATAGTCATATATTGAACAAACTACATTCTGCATACAATATAATGTATAAATATTGAAAACAACTGTTTTTTTTGAAGTTTTTGTAATCTTTGAAATGTAACTCGTAATTGGTATCTACGTATCACAACATTGTATCATTTACAAAATATACTTTTGTTCTCTTCTGTATTTTCATTCTTATACAACTTAAAAACAACAAATTTACTACGCTTCACTTTAAAAAATGGTCTTTCCCCGATTTGTCTCTCCTACAAGTCGGTCCACCTCTCTACAATGTAAAACCAAATAGTAAGGCATTGTTTAAATTAGAGATTTTCTCATGAGGATAAATCGACAACCAAACAATACCTAACTTGATTCGGACACGCTATTTAATCCAAAGCTTTTGTGATCAAGCACGTCTTCCATTCTGGCTGGTATGCATTGGGGTATTGTTTTGCGTTTGTCTTCTTTTCTGCCGGCAAAATGTACTCATCAATCAAGATTTTATTTTCGGAAGTTGTTTTTTTGTGTTTTTTTTTTTTGTTTAATTGCTGGATTAGATCATCTAATATTGATCAGAGGGGTAAAAAATATAGAGAGGGATAGGAAGAGAGAAAGTGAGAGAACAAAGAGAGATGGGAGAGAGAAATAGAAGAGAGAGAGATGGGAGAGAGAGATTGGAGAGAGAGATGGCAGAGAAAGATGATAAGGGATGGCCGAGAGATAAGAGAGAGATGGGAGAGAGAGAGAGAGAGAGAGAGAGAGAGGCGGGAGAGTAAGAGAGTGACAGAGAAATAGACATGAAGATGGTGAGAGAGAAAGACTACATCGCCTCGCGATTTAGATTTGTCTCAGCCTCGTGTGATAACTTTTGGGATTTTTTTATCCAATACCAGCCTAGTATCCTCTCTCTTTCTCTCTCTCTCTCTCTCTCTCTCTCTCTCTCTCTCTCTATCTGTCTGTCTGTCTGTCTCTCTGTATGTCTCTCTGTATGTCTCTCTGTGTCTCTGTCTCTCTGTCTGTCTCTCTCTGTGTCTCAGTCTGTCTGTCTGTCTCTCTCTGTCTGTCTGTCTGTCTGTCTGTCTCTCTCTCTCTCTCTCTCCCTCTCTCTCTCTCTCTGTCTCTCTCCATATATATTAAGATATCAAGACTGACTAAAAAGAGACACCGAGATAATAAAAGAGAGACAAAACGTGAGAGAATAAAAGATAGAAAGAGAGGGTATGTGTGAGAGAGAGAGAGAGAGAGAGAGAGAGAGAGAGAGAGAGAGAGAGAGAGAGAGAGAGAGAGAGAGAAGAGAAGAGAAGAGAAGAGAAGAGAAGAGAAGAGAAGAGAAGAGAAGAGAAGAGAAATAATTCAGACAGAGAACATTTGTTAAGAGAGAGAGAAAAGCAAATTCAACTTATAATAACGAAAAAAAGAGGAACTATATAATAGTAATAATAAACAAGGAATGCAAATTTATAATTACACCCAACCAGCGAACTTACTTTCACAATTTGTGCGGAGAAAATTTTTTTATCTTGATATCTTCAAGTAGTTTAATTAGGGGTACTATCGCGGAATGCTTCCTCTAACTAATGTGAAGTCGTTCTCGTAGAGCTGGGCTACTTAAAACCACATTTTCGACTTTCCACATCACATCGTAATAAATCAGATAAAAGCAACAAAAATGTCTTAAACGAGAAAAAAATGAAACAGCCAAATGTGTATAACACGCTATTCCCAATACTGCACTTACGTCATTATTGCAAATTGCGTTACATAAATAGTAATGGTACTGTGCGTGTTATTATTCATTAAAATAAAGAGCAAAAAAACGTCGAACAAATGTCAACGTTAAGACAAAAGATGGCAAATGTATAATTCAATTTATTATTTGGAGTCAGTTTGGAATTGTATGACGTTTGTATAAAATCGATGGAAAAAATAGATCTTTGACTTTAAATGCTATATATTTTATTTTTCAAAGAGAGACATTAATTAATAGTCTCCCCTGAATGATCCTTAAATGCAAGTAGGTCCTTTCATTTGTTCTACTCGGTTTTTATGCTTGTGCTCAATAAAGTGCATGTTGTCTCCCCTGAATGATCCTTAAATGCAAGTAGGTCCTTTCATTTGTTCTACTCGGTTTTTATGCTTGTGCTCAATGGAGTGCATGTTGACTTGTCTGCCTTTCTTGTGATACCCAGGTTTACCATCATCAACAAACACTTCCACTGTCTTTTTTTAAATAACATATCTCTGTAAATAATGAAATGAATTAAGAAATTCCACTGTTTGTAAGTGTAGTATCTACAAAAAATAGGCGATAAAGTCCAAGAATTCCAAGTAATAGGACCTACCTACTGTTTGGAATACCTCGGATATTAACTAACAAGGGAGACAATTTCCATTTCACCACTGTACCTCATTACAGCACATTCCAGTCATAATAAATACAAACAAAAACCCATTCCAAATATGTATTTTACATATAAACCCTCGTGTATCTAAGAATCGTTGCCTTATTAAATATAAAAAAAGCCAAATATATTCCTATACAAGAACATATTGTGTGTCTATATTTCTGTTCAAATTAATTATGCACACTTCTTTTAAACGAAACACGATTTTTCGGTACTTAAATTATCTCCTTGTTGGGAGATTCATTAAACATTTCGCACATACAAAGATACAAGCGGTCTAATTTTACCTCTTTTCAAACGGGTAATGAGTTCGACCAATTTTCTAAATGAACTGCACTACACTTAGTACAATTGGATCATTCAATCTGAAGTTTAACCGCTTTCATGTATTAATGAGTTCTTTGTTAATATTCGCCACGCACGAGAGCGCACTACTTTGTACGGCGTAGGAAATGTAAATAGTATATAGTAGCGGATGAATAGGTGCACTTAATGAGGTTGTGAGCAGGTTGTGTTGAGAAGGGGGGCGTGGTCTATGGCACCTGAACGAAACTTGAGAGAAAAAAAGAATTTAGAAGGAGTTAAAATAAGGGCTTTAAATTAAGAAAGAATATAACTACATGTATTTCTTAATTTCGTTGAAACAGGTTTTTCATTCCAGCCATATTGTTGCACTTTTTATTCATTATAATACATCGTTATGATATATAGAAAAATCGTGTCACTTCTTTACATTATATTATGGCTAAACATATAAACGCATAATGTTATAAAGTGCTTTCCGAAGAAACATACTGACCGTAATTGTTGCTTATCATAACAAAATCGGTGTTTTGGTGTCTCCGCAGAATGCCTCTGTTTTCTTTTGCTGTTTGTAAAATAAAAACGAAACTCATGATCAAGTTTAATTCCTCAACAGATCTCGTGCTAAACACCAACAAAATCAGATAATGTCTTAAAGCACCTGAGTCACGATTGGTCATATTTGTTGTTGTTTGTTGTTGTTGTTGTTTTTATGTTTTTGTTGTGTTTTTTGTTGTTTTTTGTTGTGTGTGTGTTATTTTACATTCTTTGCTAAAGAAGAGCACAATTTTAATAAACGACAATAAATAATGCATTTAAATGTTGCATTTAACCACAACTTGAACATGTTAACAATGCAATAATGATTCATATATTTAACAAATACATATATTAAAAATATATATAACAAACGCGGGAAAAACTTTTTTCGCAGTTTCAGTTGAAGAAAAATAAAGATTTAACCTTTTCATGCAAAATATGAAAACTCTAGTTAAAATAGCCTTCTGTTGACTTATCGATGTGAAGTAGGTCACTGGTCATGTATGTACCTATAATTGTGACCAAGTCGATTTTTAAAAACTCAGCTGTTCACATATTTCCTCCGCGTATTCATCCGCTTCACAGTTATCAGACGTGATACATTAATTTGGTATTACTCGGGGTTTACCGTTAAGTCTTATTTACGAGCGAACGAAAGTAGTTTTTTCTCGGAAATAGCCAACGTACTTTTTGCATTTGGATACATCCCTCGCAAAGAATCGATGTCATTTTATTTACGTTGTTTGGTCGTAGAGAATACAAATGTAAATGAATTATATGCCAATGAAAGAGAGAAACGCCACTTATATTAAGTTAAATGAACAAATAAGTCAGTACAATATTACTACGTTAATTTCTCACTTTGCTAACTTAATTTTACTCGCATTTTTAAGTTTGAAAATTTTAAATGCAATTGTCCAACTGCTTTTTTAAATGATTTTATCTTTCAAACTTTTATGCAAAGAAACACCTTGGGTAACACCAAAGTCAGTTTTAACCAAATCCATCAATGAAAATGCTTTTTTATACATTTATAAAACAGAGAATGCATTTGTTAGCGTGCGTCTTGGTTAAACCGCCTTTCTCCTGTTGTTTTCTTAAGAGGTTTTATCTGTGATATTTATGAGAAAAAAACAGCGTCTTATCCCAGGGAATCTGAAGATGGAATCCGACAGATTTAAATCATGTTTTTTCTCTGATGTAACATAATGGTAATAATAGTGATAATGATAATAATAATAATAATAATAATAATAATAATAATAATAATAATAATAATAATGATAATAATAATAATAATTAATAATTAATAATAATAATACCTAAATTAATGGCTAAATACCTAAACAAATATCTAAATTAAATTCCTAAATACCTAAATTAATTCCTAAATACTAAATAATATCTAAATAAATCCCTAAATAAATACCTAAATGGTAAATAAATACCTAACCTAAATAAATACCTAAATACTAAATAAATACCAAAATAAATACCTAAATACTAAATAAATACCTAAATAAATGCCTAAATAAATACCTAAATACTAAATAAATTACCTAAATAAATGCCTAAATAAATACCTAAATACTAAATAAATTACCTAAATAAATACCTAAATACTAAATAAATACCAAAATAAATGCCTAAATAAATACCTAAATACTAAATAAATACCTAAATAAATGCCTAAATAAATACCTAAATACTAAATAAATTACCTAAATAAATACCTAAATACTAAATAAATACCTAAATACTAAATTAATACCTAAATACTAAAAAATACCTAAATAAATAGCTAAATACTAAATTAATTCCTAAATAAATACCTACACACTAATTAAATACCTAAATAAGTAAATACCTTAATAAATAAATACCTACATAAATACCTAAATAAGTAAATACCTTAATAAATAAATACCTACATAAATACATAAATACCTAAATAAGTAAATACCTTAATAAATAAATACCTACATAAATACATAAATAAGTAAATACCTTAATAAATAAATACCTACATAAATACATAAATACCTAAATAAGTAAATACCTTAATAAATAAATACCTACATAAATACCTAAATAAGTAAATACCTTAATAAATAAATACCTACATAAATACCTAAATAAGTAAATACCTTAATAAATAAATACCTACATAAAAAAAATACAATGAACGAATCAATAAATGAATGTCATTGTTTTTGGCACGTCTTGTGTGCCGTATACTTCTTATTTTAGACGAAATCACATCGTTTTACCAGAGTCAGTATGGCTGTTAAATCACTCTTATTTAATACATTTATAAAATGACATCCTGTACAAGAAAACGAGGAATATTACTATTATTGGAAGAACATTTTTGGAAGCAATTAAGCAAAGTTTAAAGTCCATAATTTGATAATTGATTTTGTGCACTTTTGATAAAATATCAAATATCATACTTGCATGCAATATAAATGATCTTGTGAAGGAAAGAAGTGGGGAAAACGAAAAAAGTAACAAAATGAACAGAAGTACATTATTTGTTACGACGTTGCACTGGATTTATCTGAACATAAAGTTTGAAAATGAACCCGTCCATATTTTATATATAAATTGTATGAGAAAACAAGACAAAGGTGCTCATAGTAGATAAAGAACACTTATAGGGCAACAATAATGTATATAATAAAAATGATAAAAGAACATGGCACAGCATTTGGTTCTAAAAAAGGATTTTTATTTGCAGGAAGATGAACGTATTTTAGTGTGGTGTTCAGAGTTATAAGATTGCATATATTTTCAAATCTGGAAATCTGGTACTAAGGCAGACCAACAAGGACATTGTTAAAAAATGTCAATCTTGTATGTTGAAACGAATATATCGTTTACAAAATTAAACTTTCATAAAAAACATATATTTAAAATAATGTGTATTTTACGTAATTACAATGGAATAAAAATGGCTGTGTTTATATTTTCAGGTGAGTAATTGAAGACAGAGATGTGGAAGAAAATTCTGGCGTTGTTGATGGGTCTGAGTCTAGGCTTCTGGATGGTGGATGACTTTAACCCAGGTATGTTGAATGTTTGGTGTGTTGATTGCTTGGTGTGTTGATTGTTTGGTGTGTGTTGATTGCTTTGTGAGTTGATTGCTTTGTGTGTTGATCGCTTTGTGAGTTGATTGTTTAGTGTGTTGATTGCGTAATGTGTTGATTGCTTTGTGAGTTGAGTGTTCCGTGTGTTTAGTGTTTGATGTGTGGTGATTTGATGTGTTGATTGTTTGACGTGTTGATTGATGTCGATCGGTTTTTTGGTGTGTTGATTGATTGGCGAGTTGATTTGTTGGCGTATTGATTGTTTTAGGTGCTCTGATTTGATTGGTGTAATGCTTAATTGGCGTGTTGATTTGGTGTTGTCCGTTTGGGGTGCTGATTGATTGGTGTGTTGATTGTTTGAGATGTTGACTGATTGGTGTGTTGGTTGATCGATGTGACTGAGAAAGTGCGTCAGTCAGTTCTGTAGGATGGTCGGTGTTGTGTTAGTTAGTGAGTTTGTAAGAGAATGAGTCAGTGAGTCAGTGGATCTATAAGTGAGGGTGGGAGTCGGTTAGTCAGTGAGTCAGTGAGTCAGTCAGTGTTCGATAAGTCTGTAAGTCAGTCTGTTAGTGAGTCAGAGATAATTGGGGGTGAGTGAGTGTTGAGGCAGTGAGTTGGTAATAAATGGAGTAAGGGAAAGCGAGAGCGATTGGGGTGGGGGTCGGTGGGGGGGGGGGGGGGGTGCAATAAATATTTTTTGTGGTGTGGGGAATTCCGAATAGGGGAGTTATATTCTTGATTAAGGAGTGCTTGATCTGCAATACGGAATTTTTGAATTATGAATGATTTTCTTTTCAAGACATGTTGGTTTGATAATTTATTGATTGATTCATTTATTAATATCTCTAATTATGTCAAAGAGTCCCGTTCGGGGCGAAGGACTTCCAGCTAACCTGCGGTGCGCCGGTGGTTCTAGAAAGACATTTGTTTGGGGTCTTCCTCCACCAAAATATCTCGAGGTCGCTATTATGATCCTGCTTGGTCGCTGTGGTGTGTTTCAAAAGAAAAACTAAACATTAAACTTCTAATTGTTTGATTTGCTTATAACGTTATTGAATGCGTTATTTAGTTATTGATTGATGTATCAACCATAAATGTTTCAGAGTCTGTGCGCGGGAAAAACGTCCTGGTTACCGGCGCCTCGACGGGTATTGGGGAACAACTAGCGTATCATTACGCAAGGCTGGGAGCCAACGTCGTTATTACAGCGAGGAGAGAAAATAAACTGAAGGAGGTACTGTATTCTGTGTTTCTCATTAGAAGTAGGGTTTATTTATATTCTCTTAGACGTGGTGTTCGACAGTTTGGACTAAAATTATCAAATTATTAAACAAACAAAAGAGACATTGTTACCGGAAAAGGTCCTGTAAAATGCTGTTCATTGATTCCCAAGATCTGTGTGAACAGTGAAGCATAAACAACCACTTATCATTGCCAACATGATCTTCCTATCTGAGTCACGCTGCAGAGATAGCTATTTTTAAACTCAGAAAACCACGTGACAACTTACATTTGAGATCTCGTTACATATGTCATTCGGGTAATCAGCTCTGCCGTTGACATCTATTTTTAGCATTTAGCATCATTTTCGAGCTTATCTTTAGATTGGGAGCGTGTGTATCCGACGATGTTACATCCTCTGTCATATCGTGTTTTATTTCTCTTCATATTACAGGTTATATCTAGATGCAAGGAACTAGGAGAAGACAGCCAGACATTCCATTATATTGTGGCAGACATGTTGGACCTCAATGCCACAGAAACCGTTGTCAAGGTAACTGATAAAATTAAATCAGGGGAAAAGTGATCGCCTGATGTGGGGAACGAACCCACGACCCCAGGATCACCGTTCCGGAGCTTACTTGGCCACCTGTCGGCGTTTCCACCACACCGGCAATACACTCCTGCCCCCTCTTATCTTTCTGGGTCCAAGCCCAACGCAGGACAGCCACACCAGACTTCTGTTTACTTCTGACACCAGTAAAGTAAATCAAGGGAAAAGTGAGCGCCCGATGTGGCGATCGAACCCAAGACCCCCGGATCACCGTTCCGGAACTCTACCTATTGAGCTAAAGGAGCCACCTATGGGCTTCTCTACCACAGCGACACTACATGATTTAAATAATTCCATGTTAATAATTGTTAAGATAACTAACTTAATTTATAAAAAAACCCTCTGTGGGAGCTTATGTAACTAATTTTAGTATAAAACATTTATCTTGTGCATGTGACAGGAGGTATAGAGAGACACACACACAAAGAGAGAGAGACACACACAGAGACACAGAGAGACAGAGAAAGACAGAGACAAAGAGATACATAGTTAGACAGAGACAGACAGAGAGACAGACATACAGACAGAGCGACAGACAGAGACAGGCAGGCAGGCAGACAGACAGGCAGGCAGGCATTCAGACAGACAGGCAGGTAGGCAGGCAGGCAGACAGACGGACAGAGACAGACAGAGAGAGAGAGACCGACAGACAGACACAGAGAGACACGCAGAGAGAGCTAGGGAGAGAGAAAGAGAGAGAGAGAAGGGGAGATAAAGAAAGAGAGGGAGGGAGAGTAAAACATTTATTTCAAGACGAAAGGCCATAATGTGATCTAAAAGATGTCGGCATCGATTAAATATTATCATGCAACAGAAATAGGAAAGTTCCTGCAATGGTGAAATAAACTTCAAGAAATTGTGCATCATAATATGCATTAATCTTATGGTGCGTTTTATATTGCCTGAATCTAAGTCTGCGAAATAATATAATAAGCAACAATTTAGAGAGACGTAAAACTTCAAGAGATGATTTCTATCACGAACGAATGATTTCTATCACGAATCGGATGTACTATTTGCGTGCATAAACGCATTTTCGTTACAAGACATGTAGTTTTAAATTAATTTAAAGTAAATGATGACGTTGTCAGAAATAAACTGTGATGCGAAATAATGTTTCAACATAATTTACGAAATTTTGAAAACACACAAACGTTAAACATAAACAATTTCTGTCTTCCATATTTTTCGCAACCAGGCCACTCCGCAGACGACATACGTTTCACCGTACTAAATGTACGCCGCGCGGAAAGAACTGAGAGGCAAATAAATAAGTCAGCATGGATTTATAAATTACAAACTGTCCGACCGCTCGGCTGTAACGTTAAAGGTGCGCGTCATAACGTCATGCTAATTGACGTTCAGTAAATGGCGGGAAAATGACGTTCAGTAAATGACGTAAAAACGACGTTGTCATTGAATGACCACTCGGAACTCCTCGGGTAATTCCGTCTACATAATCGTGATTCGTGATATATCCGAAGCTTGCCGGAGATCGCCGAGTAGGTACGATTGATTGAATGACGTCGACATCGTTTCCGTATTTTCTAATATTACTTAAACGTTTGCAAACAGAAATTGTTTATTTTTAACTCTTAAAAAAGATAATTTGCCGAAAATTTGAGTGAGAGCGTTTTTAGAAAAAAAAAATAATTAATACAGTTCTCTCGGGAACAATTTACAACATTGTTATTTTTGGAATTTGACAGAGTTGTGTAGTGTATATTTTATGGAATTGGCATTTATAATTTATCGAAAAGATCTTTTTTCATTTTATATCATTTAAAATGTCTAATAAAATAAAATATATATGTATAATATGATATGAACCGTACAATAATGTATTTGATGATGTTGGATGATAGTAGTGTGCCTGCATTATCGATGATTCGTCGGGTTTTAAATCGCAAGAGAATGCTAATGGCATTAAATAAAGTGAAAACTTGCGATTCACACGGTATTCACAAAACTATTTTAAACTTTTAATGACTTCAAAACACCTCAGCCTTTCATCGTGGGTTGGAGTCCCTACGGACGAAGAAATGACCGAGATGTTCCGATTGATATTTATATTGTGTTATTATTATTATCATCATCATCATCATATCATCATCATCATCATCATATCATCATCATCATCATCATCATCGTCGTCGTTGTCGTTGTTGTTCATCATCATCATCATCATCATCGTTATCGTCATCGTGGTCGTCGTCGTCGTCGTCGTTGTTGTTATTATAATTATAATTATTATTATTATTATTATTATCATTATTATTATTATTATTATTATTATCATCTTTGACCTCTAGGGGACGGTCAATATCCTGGGTGGTCTCGACTACCTGGTGTTAAATCACATCGTTTTGCTAAAACTCGGCACCTGGGAGGGAAGTGCCCACAACATTTCTCTGATTGACATGGTATTTAAGGTCAACTTTGACTCATACGTTCACCTGGCGTCACACTCATTACCTCATCTGGAGAAGACTCGAGGGAGTATGGTAGTCGTGTCGTCACTAGCAGGTAAACAATTTGTTTAATTTTTACCTTGTTTGTTTACTTTCGTATTTTTAAGAAACAAACAAAAAAACATTGAGACTATAAAAAAATTGCTGAATATTAAAAGCGAAACAGAATTCAGACGGCCAGGAAACTCCTAAAACTTTTTAACAGAGTTACGCCCCTTCGTCGACTTTCACTTTTTATGGTAATGTCAAGCACTGATATTAATGGAGCGCGCTGTCTACATGCAGCTCTTGTTTTTTATTATAAGTTTACTTATTGAGGTTGTTTTCTTTTCATGTTGTTTATTTGTTTGTTTGTTTGCCTAATATTATTACAAGCTTTGTAGTGCATTGTGTCTGTTATCGTTGATAAAGATGTGCAAATTCTGGGTTTGTTTTTGTTGGTGTTTGTTAGTTTCTGTTTACGCCATTAATTTATATATTATTTTATTTTATTATTATTTTATTATTTTATTTAAATATTACAGGGTTTTTTTTTGTTTTGTGTGGATTTAGTGCAAACTCTTATTTTCTCTCCATTACTCTTTCCCTTGCAGGAAAATTGGGTCAACCGTTTGTCAGTATTTATTCTGCTTCAAAATTCGCGCTAGATGGCTTCTTTGGTGGCCTGAGACAAGAACTAATGCTGAAAAACTGTGATATTTCTGTGACGCTATGTGTGATAGGCCTGATAGGTGAGTAACATTGTTTGTTGTTGTTGTTTGTTGTTACACTGCATCGACACAATTATTGTCATAATAGAAACGTTCGGCTAATTACTGGCGGAGGAATATCGCAGAAAAATGTCTTCCTAGATCCCCCGGCGCATTGCAAATGGATTTAGCTTCTGTTCTAGAAAAAAACGGTGTGACGTGAGATCCAACGAAATTAACCATTTCATTCATAATAATTGTATATAATTGCCTTGAAAATGAAACTTTAGCTATGGTTTAATTTTATTTTAAAACAGTTCAAAGTATTTCTAATACATGTATGTTTCATCATTTAATAGTGAATCCAGGGTCAAACCAGTCAACAAATAAACCCTAGTAGTGCAGATTCTACTAAAGATAAGACTGATAATTGTAATTGCTTCACAAAGGCATAAATGGCCAATGCATGAGTGAAAGGGTTAAGATCGTTGAGGGAGATAAATCAAGATAGTTCTTTGTGGATGTTATATGCAGAGTTATTTCCCTTTCATAATATTTCAAAATTGCTTATTAAAAAGTGCCGCATAGTTTCTATGGTGCGTGTGGACGATAAAATATACATGTAATAACTATAATTTCATACAATCTTCATTTATAGTTATAGTGATATGTTATATATTCTTTATTTATAGTTATAGTGATATGTTATACAATCTTCATATATATTTATAGTGATATGTTATACAATCATCATATATAGTTATAGTGATATGTTATACAATCTTCATATATATTTATAGTGATATGTTATACAATCATCATATATAGTTATAGTGATATGTTATACAATCTTTATATATAGTTATAGTGATATGTTATACAATCATCATATATAGTTATAGTGATATGTTATACAATCATCATATATAGTTATAGTGATATGTTATACAATCATCATATATAGTTATAGTGATGTGTAATACAATCATCATATATAGTTAGAGTGATGTGTAATACAATCATCATATATAGTTAGAGTGATATGTAATACAATCATCATATATAGTTATAGTCATATGTTATACAATCTTCATATACAGTTATAGTGATATGTTATGCAATCTTCATATATAGTAATAGTGATATGTTATACAATCATCATATATAGTTATAGTGATATGTTATACAATCTTCATATATAGTAATAGTGATATGTTATACAATCATCATTTATAGTTATAGTGATATGTTATACAATCAACATATATAGTTATAGTGATATGTTATACAATCATCATATATAGTTATAGTGATATGTTATGCAATCTTCATATATAGTTATAGTGATATGTTATACAATCTTCATATATAGTAATAGTGATATGTTATACAATCATCATTTATAGTTATAGTGATATGTTATACAATCATCATATATAGTTATAGTGATATGTTATACAATCATCATATATAGTTATAGTGATATGTTATACAATCATCATATATAGTTATAGTGATATGTTATACAATCATCATTTATAGTTATAGTGATATGTTTTACAATCATCATATATAGTTATAGTGATGTGTTATACAATCATCATATATAGTTATAGTGATGTGTTATACAATCATCATATATAGTTATAGTGATATGTCATACACTCATCATATATAGTTATAGTGATATGTTATACAATCATCATTTATAGTTATAGTGATATGTTATACAATCATCATATATAGTAATAGTGATATGTTATACAATCATCATTTATAGTTATAGTGATATGTTATACAATCATCATATATAGTTATAGTGATATGTTATACAATCATCATATATAGTTATAGTGATATGTTATACAATCATCATATATAGTTATAGTGATATGTTATACAATTATCATATATAGTTATAGTGATATGTTATACAATCATCATATATAGTTATAGTGATATGTTATACAATCATCATATATAGTTATAGTGATGTGTTATACAATCATCATATATAGTTATAGTGATGTGTTATACAATCATCATATATAGTTATAGTGATATGTCATACACTCATCATATATAGTTATAGTGATATGTTATACAATCATCATTTATAGTTATAGTGATATGTTATACAATCATCATATATAGTAATAGTGATATGTTATACAATCATCATATATAGTTATGGTGATGTGTTATACACTCATCATATATAGTTATGGTGATGTGTTATACACTCATCATATATAGTTAAAGTGATATGTTATACAGTCATTATACATAGTTATAGTCATATGTATGTGATATTTTACACCGAAACGCCACGTCATCATTTTGCAGACGATTACTTAAAGAAAAAAGGTTATTTAGTTTATTAGGAATCAGTATGTTTTATAACATGTTAAAGTGGGTGGGGCTGGACATTATTATGCTATAAGTATTTGTCACATTTATATACATATACCCACTGAAAATGGGTCTCAAGGGATGCCCCGCTCATGGAAAAAGATTGCGGTAGAAATGGGTGGGTGGGGTCTCAAGGGATAACCCGCTCATGGAAAAAGATTGCGGTAGAAATGGGTGGGTGGGGTCTCAAGGGATAACCCGCTCATGGAAAAAGATTGCGGTAGAAATGGGTGGGTAGGGTCTCAAGGGATAACTCACTCATGGAAAAAGATTGCGGTAGAAATGGGTGGGTGGGGTCTCAAGGAATAACCCGCTCATGGAAAAAGATTGCGGTAGAAATGGGTGGGTAGTGTCTCAAGGAATAACCCGCTCATGGAAAAAGATTGCGGTAGAAATGGGTGGGTGGGGTCTCAAGGAATAACCCGCTCATGGAAAAAGATTGCGGTAGAAATGGGTGGGTGGGGTCTCAAGGAATAACCCGCTCATGGAAAAAGATTGCGGTAGAAATGGGTGGGTGGGGTCTCAAGGAATAACCCGCTCATGGAAAAAGATTGCGGTAGAAATGGGTGGGTAGGGTCTCAAGGGATACCCCGCTCATGGAAAAAGATTGCGTTAGAAATGGGTGAGTGGGGTCTCAAGGGATAAACCGCTCCTGGAAAAAGATTGTGGTAGAAATGGGTGGGTAGGGTCTCAAGGGATAACCCGCTCATGGAAAAAGATTGCGGTAGAAATGGGTGGGTGGGGTCTCAAGGAATAACCCGCTCATGGAAAAAGATTGCGGTAGAAATGGGTGGGTAGGGTCTCAAGGGATAACCCGCTCATGGAAAAAGATTGCGGTAGAAATGGGTGGGTAGTGTCTCAAGGGATACCCCGCTCATGGAAAAAGATTGCGGTAGAAATGGGTGGGTAGGGTCTCAAGGGATAACCCGCTCATGGAAAAAGATTGTGGTAGAAATGGGTGGGTAGGGTCTCAAGGGATAACCCGCTCATGGAAAAAGATTGCGGTAGAAATGGATGGGTAGGGTCTCAAGGGATAACCCGCTCATGGAAAAAAATTGCGGAAGAAATGGGTGGGTAGTGTCTCAAGGGATACCCCGCTCATGGAAAAAGATTGCGGTAGAAATGGGTGGGTAGTGTCTCAAGGGATAACCCGCTCATGGAAAAAGATTGCGGTAGAAATGGGTGGGTAGGGTCTCAAGGGATAACCCGCCCAGGAAAAAAGATTGCGGTAGAAATAGCAAATATGCGTTCTAGCCTGTATCCGGACCAAACCAGACTCGTTTTTTTAATCAGTTTCTTATTATTAAATATACATACTACATTTATGTTTAATATAATTTTGCTTATCTTTAGGCAAGTGTGCGCAGGATTCTTTTTTTGGAATCTTTATGTAAAATTTGTGCAGCCATGTATTTTACAAGTATTAAATTTGTGTGTTTTCTGAATATCTGTGCTTACATAAGTTAATTATGTAGGATACAATAAATATATTTCATCATATGCTTGTACAAATTTAAAAAGTGTTAAATAAAATTAAAATATATTTTAACCCATTTTTATTCATACAGGTACGGAAAATGCAGTCAACCAGTTACAAGACTTCGGGCAGGATTTCCTCCTCCGCAACATAAAACCGGCGTTGCCAAGCGACACAGCTCTCGCGATTATTAAAGGCGGAGCAACGAGGAAACGCGAGATGTACTATCCATATTTACAAGTGAAACCGTTTGTGTTATTAAGAGACTGGTGCCCAAGTCTTTTAGAGTATATTAATAGAAATTTGTATACTTTTCATTCTTGAAGAATACTCCTTTTTAAAGGCACGATAAATGCTCGCATAAAGTTGAATCATCTTATTAAACTCCACAGAAATGTCGTGTATTTCGGAAAATATGCGTCATATTTTAATCATTTTTAAGTATTTGGCCTACTTTGATACTAAAATTATCGAAAATTTGGTAGTTTGTTTATAGCTCGTATTTATAAATAAGTTGCTGCATCATTATATGTAGATTATACTTTTTTAAACGGATGCATGGAGATACAATCTCCCAAATCCATGTTTGCATATTTAGTTTATTTACATATTTTAATAAAACTTACGAGAGCTGTGCCTTTAAATAAAGGGAGATAACAACCAGCAACTTAGTTATACCGCATTTACCTCCCTTGTCGAAAGGTATTCTTACCTATTATTGCAATGTTCTTATAATAGATATCGTGTATTTTGTCAGTTTTTATCATATCCATTTGTATTTATACATGTGTTCGGAAAGTGTGTTTTATAACTGACTACTTTACTTTCTTAGACACATCACATTTCCAGTTTTACCATTTTGTTTGTTTTGTTTTGTTGTTGTTGTTTTAAAATACATTGCAGCGACCATTTATGATCATTATAGCAACGTCCAGCTTTTTTGCGGAGGAAGACTCCATACTCATGTCAGAGTAGAACCACAGGCGCACCGCAAGTCAGCTGGAAGACCTTATCACATAGAGTCCTTCGCCCCGAATGGGACTCGAACCCACAAGGTGAGAGGCTTAGCAGTCAGAGGAGTTACAAATCGACGACTCTACCATTACACCACGATTACCATTTGGACAGAAATAAATGTTAAGACGAAAAAAATCCTGTTTTAAGAAATAACAATTTAAGAAAGTGTAAGTCAAAAGCAAACAAAGATACTTCGTGAATTTGACCCCTGATTATTTACACAACATTAACCTGACGATATTCAGATATTGTCGGGTTGCAGTGAAGTGTTATTTAAGAAAAATGCCGAGCAGTCAGTTTTTGACCTTCAGAAATATACAGCATTGAGCTTGAGTCGATCTCAAGCATATGATTGGTCAGTTTTTCGTTTTTATGTAAAAGCTGACCACTCAGATGCCTGGTGTGGTCTCAGTTATTTAACTAGGTAGGCAACGCTTTGCCATGATGAATCCAAGTGTGCGCTATGTCACGCTGCACCAGCCCCTCCCCCCCCCCCCCACCCCCACCCCCACCCCCTCCACACACACACACATACACACCTATCCAATCGAAATTCGAAAAAAAAAAACCTTCTGGTGTGTTTATACAAAAGACGAAATTCTTGAGAAAAAAACAATGGCGATTGACTACGTACATTAAGGAAGTGACACCATGGGACGCTGTTTTACGTGAACTATTACCCATCCAATCAAAATTCGAAAAAAAACCCCTTCTGGTGTGTTTATACAAAAGACGAAATTCTTGAGAAAAAAACAATGGCGATTGACTACGTACATTAAGGAAGTGACACCATGGGACGCTGTTTTACGTGAACTATTAACAAGGAAGACATTTTGCAATACATTTCAAACTTAAAGGGGCCTACCGACTGTTTGGACTTAAGTTTTTTGCTCCTCAAACAACTAGATTAATTGCTGTTACCCGAAAAAGTCTCGCGATATGATGTTTATTGCTGTTTATTGTTGTACCTCATTTATGTGAAAAGTAAAATAATACGCCCCTCTAGTCATTTCAAATATTTACGATTTTTTTTGTTGAAGTTAGCAACACCCCCCCCCCCACCCACAACACGCAAAAAACAACAACAACAAACAAACAACAACCTCTTTGCACAAATATGTAATTCCTATCTGAGCTACGCTGCACAGTTAGCTTTTTTTTTTTAGAACCACGCGACCTGTTACTTTTGGAGATATCATTTCATCCTCAATCGGTTAATCTGCTCTGACGTAGGAATCTATTTTTAAGAAATCCACATCGTGCTTAAAATTGGATATGGAAAGATTAAACATTAAAATTTATTTCACAATGTGTACTGTTTAACAACTGAGGTTGTGCCTGAATCTTCTTTATTAAACGAAAGTGTGAAAGGGGTACACTGGTGAAATAGAAATTGTCTCCCTTGTTAGTTAATATCCGAGGTATTCCAAACAGTAGTAAGGTCCTTATAGTTGAAATTCTTGGACTTTATCGCCTATTCTTTTGTAGATATTGCAATTAAAACAGTCAAATTTCTTACTTTTGCATAAGTCTAAGCTTAAAATCCATTGACATACGTATAGAAATTTGTTATTTAGAACAGAAAATGGAAGTGTTTGTTGATGATGGTTAAGCTGGGTATCACAAGAAAGGCAGATAAGTCAGCATACACTCCATAGAGCACAAGCATAAAAACCGAGTAAAACAAATGAAAGGACCTACTTGCATTTAGGCATTATTCAGGGGAGACTATTCATTTATGTCTCCCATTATGAAGAGATTATGCAAAAATTCCACCAAACAGTGCTAAGATATGTTTGGCATTTAAAAAATATGGATACCTCCTTTAAAGTCAATCTTAATCGCGTCCTTACGCAAACATAAAGTTAGAAGGAAGTTATCTCATGTCTCGACTTTCTCATTCAAATCATACGAAGTTTTAAAAAGAGGGAAGCATCTCCCATTGTAATCTACAATTTACAAAATAACGAATAATTTCCGCAACACTCACACCCTTACAATTTTTCGTCCCCCTTCCTGAATCCTAATCCTACTTTTGTACTAGGTGTAAAGAGGTGGAGGAGGTTGGCGGTGCTGACTTAAACACACAAAAATGTAAATATTTTCATCGATGTTAGAACATTTCTTTAATTTTATTTCTAAAATCGTTTAATCAGAGATTTCTTAGTAATTTTACAAATTTGGAGCAAATTTCCTAATTTGAGTCGACTCATTAGTAATGATTATTTATTAATGCGACCATATAGGGTCATATGGCATAAAGCTGTCTTTTATGTTCACAAAACGTTGTCTAGTGTTAATGAAAACCATATTGTCTATCGTTAATGTGAACAATGTTGTTTATTTTCTTTGCAAACAACTTGTGGTTTGTTTATAAAAACACCCTAATGTTTGTTTACGAAAGCAACCTTCTGTTTGTTGTTTACGTAAACAACTTGTTTCATTTCTTTTTCTTTTTTTTTTCTTTTTCTCTTTTTTCGGAATAATTACTTTTTCTACGTGATTGTCCAGTATGCAGTACACACACTGACTGGTAAATGACTCTCCGCACTGTGATCTCCCAATATAGTCTTACCTTCGCAAGTTAAATTTAAAGGCACTGTTAATTAGAATGCGAGTCTGTTCTCATACTTAATCTTCACTATGGGTACAAATGAGGTTACAGCTGTCTCAGTGGTGTAATTGGAGTAAAGAGTTATATGGTCTTCATTTAGAGATGGTATCCAACAGTTTGCTTGTATCAAGTACATGTAAAAGTATCTTATTACTGTATTTGAAAAATCGGGAATAATGTATGCATAAAATCATACATTAGTTAATACGATTTTGAACATTAACTGTATTGTTATACTGGACTAATGACAAACGAAAACACACTCTATACTTATATTCTTACCAAATCTATACATAATGCTGGATAGTAATCTATGCTAAAAATAGATATCAACGTCAGAGCGGATTACCCGGATGACTTTACATGTATATCGATTCGTAATCTCAAAAGTAAGTTGTCACGTGGTTATGTTAGTTTGGAAATACATGTCGCTATCTCTGTAATTTGGTTCAGATAGTAAATACCTGTTTGCAATGAGAAGTGGGGTGGGGGGCACGCAGATCCAGAGCACCAATAAATAGCATTTCCATGACCTTTTCAGGATACAATTACTTATTTGGTAATTTGGGATTTTTTTTGTATCCAAACTGTCTGATACGACTTTAATACCCGTTGAACAATGCAGTATGCAGTATCCTCGTGTATATCAAGTATGACAAAGTACACAGACTAACTGTTATATGACCCTCCCTACAATGCAGTATGCAGTATCCTCGTGTATATCAAGTATGACACAGTACACAGACTAACTGTTATATGACCCTCCCTACAATGCAGTATGCAGTATCCTTGTGTGTGTATATCAAGTATGACACAGTACACAGACTAACTGTTATATGACCCTCCCTACAATGCAGTATGCAGTATCCTTGTGTGTGTATATCAAGTATGACACAGTACACAGACTAACTGTTATATGACCCTCCCTACAATGCAGTATGCAGTATCCTTGTGTGCATATCAAGTATGACACAGTACACAGACTAACTGTTATATGACCCTCCCTACAATGCAGTATGCAGTATCCTTGTGTGTGTATATCAAGTATGACACAGTACACAGACTAACTGTTATATGACCCTCCCTACAATGCAGTATGCAGTATCCTTGTGTGTGTATATCAAGTATGACACAGTACACAGACTAACTGTTATATGACCCTCCCTACAATGCAGTATGCAGTATCCTTGTGTGTGTATATTAAGTATGACACAGTACACAGACTAACTGTTATATGACCCTCCCTACAATGCAGTATGCAGTATCCTTGTGTGTGTATATCAAGTATGACACAGTACACAGACTAACTGTTATATGACCCTCCCTACAATGCAGTATGCAGTATCCTTGTGTGTGTATATCAAGTATGACACAGTACACAGACTAACTGTTATATGACCCTCCCTACAATGCAGTATGCAGTATCCTCATGTATATCAAGTATGACACAGTACACAGACTAACTGTTATATGACCCTCCCTACAATGCAGTATGCAGTATCCTCGTGTATATCAAGTATGACACAGTACTCAGACTAACTGTTATATGACCCTCCCTACAATGCAGTATGCAGTATCCTCATGTATATCAAGTATGACACAGTACACAGACTAACTGTTATATGACCCTCCCTACAATGCAGTATACAGTATCCTCGTGTATATCAAGTATGACACAGTACACAGACTAACTGTTATATGACCCTCCCAACAATGCAGTATGCAGTATCCTTGTGTATATCAAGTATGACACAGTACACAGACTAACTGTTATATGACCCTCCCTACAATGCAGTATCCTCGTGTATTTCAAGTATGACACAGTACACAGACTTACTGTTATATGACCCTCCCAACAATGCAGTATGCAGTATCCTTGTGTATATCAAGTATGACACAGAACACAGACTAACTGTTATATGACCCTCCCTACAATGCAGTATGCAGTATCCTTGTGTATATCAAGTATGACACAGTACACAGACTAACTGTTATATGACCCTCCCTAACGTGACTTTGGTGAACACATTACACTCACTATCGGGTTTATGTCCCTTCTCACTGTGATATACTAGCTTTGTCTTATATAACGCAGGGGCGCTGTAAACGTTCATTTTCAATGCATTTAAAGTCAAATATCAGAAAAGATATGTTCGAACAAATGGGTTCGAATCTCGGCTGCGGCTGGAATTATTTTGTTTGATTTAACTGGTACATACACTCGTCAAAATTTCTAAGTGCACACTTTTGTCTTCACAATGTTTTGCAGCAGAAGACAGCTATACAACTTAATTAGGTGAAACACATCTGTAAGCATGAACGTGCGGATTTAGGTACAAACGCACCGATCTATCGATTATTTACTGAAGCGTCACGCTGGCGTTCTCAAGTACCTACCTGAACTACCTGGGACATATTTCAAAAATATTTTCAGTAATTTTCAAGTATTTCATTGTCAGTTTTTATCAGGTATTCCGTAAAATACAAAAGTGTGCACTTGGAAATTTTTACTAGTGTATGTGTTCGACTTTGCCATTTTTCCCATTATCTTTATGTCATTTTCATAACACATTATGAGAAAGATAATTTTGCCTAAATACTTTTGTATATATATTAACTATTTGTGCGACTTTTAAGTACAACGAAGCTAATTAAGTATTTGGTTACAAGTGTTATATGATTGTTTTTATTTAATTTGTATGAGTGAGTAGTCTGTTATGTATTTTGTCTCGTATAATACTGGAATACTCTTATTGAAGTGAAAATTAATGCGCATTTTATAGTATTATTTTGTTTTTTTATGTGCGTGCTTGAGTATTTCGGTTTATATTTAGCCTCGTTTAATGTATAAATGGACAGTATATTGTCATATGCAGTAATTCTATTCCCATATACTTTTTATAGTAACAGGTGCGGGAGCAGCAACAATTACAAACATAGATGATATATACATATGTGCGTGCAAACAAAACAAAAAAAAAACAGTAACCCACAAGCAATTCTTTACGCGCATAGGTAAATACTTCAAACACATCTGCACACACATGAACACGCATACACACACAGACACGCGCGCACAAACACGCAGACACACGCAGACACACACATACACACGCATACACACGCGTAGACTAACGCATTGATATACACACGCATATTTAAAAGCATACACAAAGCCGAGCGCGCCGACCCGTCCCCCCTGCCGCCAACATGCACATAATCACAAGTGCGCATGGGCGTGTGTGAACACATTCGTGCATAGACATTGTGCTTCTTTGGAGTGTTCAGCGTCTAGAACCTGTCTCTTGTCACAATGAATTCATGTTAGTATTATGACTATATATGTGCCAAAAAATAAATAATACAATATTTATACAGATGTTGTGCGTGTTCTTCTGTTTTCTTACAATATAATTAATTAATTTAATTGTCTCAATATTCGTATTCATCAGACTTTGACGTATGTGAAGGATCTAAAGAACCCCCCAATCAGCATTTTATACAATTTTCCCCAAAACGTGTAATCAGGCACATTTGAAACAACTCTAGGTTGTTGAGCTTTAAATGATTAAAAATAGAAATACAAAAATCCAAAAGCGTTGCAACGCGTTTGATTTTCTCCACCTTAAGACACATCAACCGTTTTAAAGGCGTCATGTTTACATATACTTTGATGCTTATGATCAATTAATGAGTTCAATGTTCATTGCTGTTTTGTCTGTTTGTTTGCACAAAATAAGGCAAATATGATACCTGTGACCAATTCACTGTAGCTGTGTAATGCGTTCTATTTGAACAAATCATCTAGACTAACTTCTTTCAGTACAGAACCAGAAGCAGCAGTAGCAGCAGCAGCAGTATCAACAGCAGCAGTAAAAGAAGCTAGCAACAACTACAACAATATAAGCAACAGTAGCAGCAACAGTAATCACAGCAAAAACTGGAAA
>CM017570.1:42269380-42641880 GCA_007844125.1 Sinonovacula constricta
ACAAGAGGCACAGGGCCGTGTGCTGGCGATGGTGAAGGAGACAGTGTATGAAGGTCAGTTTCTATCGATAATCAGTTTAATTTTATTTTTTATTTTTTATTTTTTTATTTTTTGCTTGATTCAGAGCGATTCTTAGGGGGTATCCGAGAGTTTGGACCAAATATTAATCTCAATTAATAAATTATTGTGCAATTATCTCACAAAATGCTATTTATTGATGTCTTACATCTATATGGAAAGTCAAACATCAAACGGTTACACCCGGCTTGTCGTTACAAAGAGGTATTTTCTATTTGAGCGATTTTTAAACTAGGGAAAATTTAGCCAGCATCGACTTTTGAGATAACGTTATATCATCATCCGGATAATTCGCCATGATATCTCCTTTTGCTGAAACACTCATCGTGTTTTTTATATATTATAATGACTATTTTGGTTGTTTATTGTACTGTCTTAAAATTGAAGTTGTGTTAAAAATCCTAAATCGCCATTTCTCAGAAATGCGTCTGAATTTATGCAGGAATTGTGTCCATGTTTCCTTATATAGTCTTTTATTCCACTTTTCACTGATATATATACATATACAAGCATGTATCAGGGGCGTAGCTAGGCATGCTATGATGTGTACGCATGGTCACTAGAGGGGTCTGGGAGCATGCGCCTCCGGAAAACTTTGTGTTTTTTAGATCGTGCATAGTTTCTTTTCGGGAGTCTTTGGTATCAAGATTTATCTAGATTTTTAAGTAAAATATATTATGTGATCATCTTGAGGACGGAATTACCTGAAAAGTTCCGATTTAAAATATAAGAGTACGAAATTTGTCTCATATCAGGAGTTAGAGAAAAGATACTAATACGCTTTAGCAATATTACATATTTTTCATGGTCGGAATAACGTTACTGTTTGATTGCAATAAATATACACACCCCATTTCTAGCGCAAGACTTTTGTTGCAGATTTAATTGTTTTATTTTTTTTAATTCTTTGGAGACAGTGTGTACGCAGCTGCGTATTGTGCGTACTGGACGCTACTGCATGTTTATCGAACATAAAACAATTTACAGCATAAAAGAAGAGTTTGCACGGAGGGAAATAGAGTGAAAAAGTTAAAGAAAGAGGGTGGGATAGAGAGAGAGAGAGAGAGAGAGAGAGAGAGAGAGAGAGAGAGAGAGAGACAGACAGAGAGACAACACAGAGCAGAGAGAGAGAGAGAGAGAGAGAGAGAGAGAGAGAGAGAGAGAGAGAGAGAGAGAGAGAGAGAGAGAGAGAGAGAGAGAGAGAGAGAGAAGAGAGAGAGATTAAAGGAAGATACAATTAAAGACATCACTGCATTAAATACAAATATACAATGATTATGACATAAGAAAAATAGTGCAAGACAAGGAACGTGAGTATATTCATGGGATACACATGAGTGCGCATATCTAATAATGTTTATATTATAATGACGATAGGAATCAAGAAAGAAAATAATGATACATAAAAATACAAAAATTCTAATCACAACCACAATAATCATAACATAAGGACAATTGGTAGTTATCTTCATTATTGCACACAGAAAATACGGGTATGATATTGTAGTCATGAATTTGATATAGACAAACTGTCAGACGCTATCTTCACTGACGCACCAGCCGCAATAGCTCAGGTGGTAGAGCGTCGGCTTGCGGATCGCTAGGTCGTGGGTTCGAACCCCGGCCGGGTCAAACCAAAGACTTTAAAGTTGATAGTAGTGGCTTCCCTCCTAACGCTCTGGGCTAAGGGGACAGCATAACGCCTGACTCGTCGGTGTCAGTATAATAGACCGGCCGGGTTCAGTCCCTGGGCACCTCATAAGTGCACCTATGCTATAATAACAGAAATGTCGCTGAACAATATCGGCAAAAATACCGGCAAATCCCAATCCCGTCCCATCCCTTTAATGGCGCACGGTCCTAAATAGTTTGATTTAAAGGCGCATAAACAATGGCTACATAGAACCGTGCATGAATTAAAATATGTTGAAAGTACGTAGTACGATTCCTGTGAAAGACGGCTGATCTGACTGTTGACTTTATTTTTAACCTTATCAATAAATCCATATAAATGCTAAAAACGTTTAACCGAAAAATATTTACCTATTGTGAAAAGGCAATTTATGCACAAGATAAAACGCAATATACCTGCCTACGTCTGATTTATTTTTAACAATTGTTATGCCCAGTATTTTGCTCAAAGTGTTTGGTTTTTTTTACCTCATTCTATAATAAAAATCCAATCTTTTAGCAATAATGTTCACGATTTTAAACATTTGTTTTTACTGAAGATATTGTGGTCCGAAATCTCGAATTTCATTTTAATTTAGAAATCTCGCAGCTCCAGGTTCGGGAGACCTCGGTTCAAATCAAAGCAAAGACAAACCAAAGTCGTTAAAACGTTGGTGGTTTTATACCCGCTTAATCAATTCACCACACATAGATGTAAGCATTAAAAATACTAATACTTAAAAGTAAATTTTGTCTGCTGACTGCTTAGGTCGAATTTAGGGTCCATTACTGTGTATATATGTTTCTAGTATTTACTGCGGTAAAGATGAATGGATCTTTAGTCAAAACTACCCACCCACACCACGCACATACGCACACACACATACACACGCACGCACGCACACACACACACACACACACACACACACACACACACACACACACACACACACGCACACACGCGCGCACACACACACATACACACACGCACGCACGCACATACACGCACACCAGACTATTCTGGATCTGACCCTGCACCCGGTGAAGCCGGTGAATATAATATAATGATGATGTTTTTGATGCTGATGATGAATGTGGATGAATTTTCCATTCATTAATGACTGTTCAGATACTGATGCTTTTTAAAAACAATAAATAAATTATTAATTAATAAATTAAATGTTCTGCCTATTTTTACGCAGTTGTGGAGGACAATGTTGGAGATATTTCCTTGGAGACGTTATTTTTGAAAGTGAAGCAAAGTCTTGAAACATCGACCGTCTGCACGATCTTCGCTGGAAACCAAAGTAAGTTTTGGGGGCGGGGACTATATGTATATGGGGTTTCCAATAGAAACGGCACGGGTATTATACAAAATGCGATTTTGCAATTGAGATCATAAATAAGGAGCCTAACGTTTAACAGGTCATGTCTACAAACCATCGCCGGAACCCGCGTTCACTCATTTCGCTCTGATTCATGGTGGCTGTGGAAAATTAAGCTGGTGAAAGCTTGTTTTCATTAATATTCATAGTAGCCAGTAGTCCAATACAAATGCCCGTTACATCGACGCTACTCTTCAAATGAAGTAAAAAAAAACAACAACTTTTGCAATCGGGACCCCTCGGCGATTTCTTCAAAAAAAGAAATCGGGAATCTTATGCAGAGAAGGTAGTCCGTCCCTTAGGTAGCAGAATTACAACCGACCAGATTACTGAATCTATAAATAGATGGTTGTATCACTACTATGGTTTACGAGGGTTATTTTCCGAAAGTCCGAAAGTTACGGAAATGGCCGAGTTGTTACGATTGCAACTGTTGGTCAATGTCATGTGGTTTACAAACTGTAGTCATTTCATTGGCTGAATTTCCGTGTCGTTCTGAACACGAGGCCAATCAAATGCTTTATGACAACGAAGTTTTTAGGTCAAGTAATCCACGGATTTATGTATATAGTGACAGACAGAATATTTACCGTGGGTCCTGAGATGGTCCACGCTGGTCTATATTTTTAGAAGGTCATAAAAGGTTCTGTTAGTTGATAATCGTTGATACAGTTCATAGAATTAACCAAATAAAAATGATCATTACTTTCGTCAAATAAACGGCAAACAAAATCTATTCAACAAAATTTGTTTGTGTTTATTTAACGGGAAAATGGCAGCACGAACCGATGGTCTCGAAAGCTTCACAACACACAAAAAATATACATCATAACCATGTATGTGTGTTTAGAAGTTAAACACGTGCAATTGGCACAATTGTACTAAACTTTATCTGCTAGTAAAGGTAATGAAGCCCTAAATACATGACCAAAGTCGGTAAAAAAAAATATTTCAGCGAACAATAGATTAAAATAATGAAATTTGACCATGCCGTTCTATTTTTGCCTGACACAGACAGTTGCCCACAGGAACCCCGAAACTGACCACATGATATATGTCCTAAAGCAAGACTATTTACTGCACATTGCTCCAGGTACTCAGTACCTGAGTACTGGTTCTACCCAGGAAGTGGACAGTCGAGACGGATTAATATAAGTTAAAGGAACATGTTTTTACATCGACTTTAAATAAATAGGTTTTAACTAATTGGCGACGTGCTGGACACCTCTGTATGGAATGTTCAATGAACTTTGCACATGGGGAAAGTCTGTTGTGCGTACTTATATAACCTTGATAAAATACTGGTCACATATAATTCGGTACATGGAGTTTTATTTTTATTTATTTTTTCTATTATTTATTTACATGTATTTGAATTTAAAAATACTGCCTGATACCATCTTTATTTTAGTTTTAAAATGTATATCACAATTTCTTTGAATTGTGTTTTAATCGTATGCGACGCCTTTGATGCGTAGCATCAACTGTCCGTGAATTGTGGTTAGGGGTCTTCATTACAGGCAATCGTACCTACTCGGCGATCTCCGACAAGCTTCGGATATATAGCCTCGTATGTAATTGTAGGAATACACCAGTTGGTGATTTGCCCCGGCGAATTACTTCTCATTGCATTATGTAAACAAAGATGGCTGACTTTTCAAAGTGCATGCAGTACGCTTTAGATCTGATGGAGATTCAACACTCCTTGAAAGAAGAGCAGATTGCTTCGTTGAAGAATATTTTAAACTTAGTTGATACTGTATTTTTGTTACCAACAGGATTCGGTAAAATTGTAATATACCAGTTATTACCCTGCATGCACTCGGATCACGCTTCGGTGATGTCTGTATCCGAAACTTGCCGCAGATCGCCGAGTAGGTACGATTGCCATTTTGGATGTAGTTCGTCAATATGGCGACGACAGCATTATTTCCGAGGTGATTACGTAGAGGACGGAATTACCCGAGGAGTTCCGAGTGCATTACAGGGCGAACCGGCCGCCATTGTTATTACAAACTTCTCCGCACTTCTTCACATTCCGTCTTGCTATTTTGGGGCAGATGTTTAAAACTTGACCAGAATTCTTTAATTACGTTGATTCTCTTTTTTCTTCTTTCTATCAAAGTTTGTGCAGTGGCCAGTAAAATTGACGGCGGTTTCAATGTTGCCGTAACCGTGATGGGGCAAACTATTATGCAGACTGATGTGACAAGTAAGTAGCTGTGGATTATAATGATAATGTGGAGGTAAATGATAGTGATGATGGTGATGACAGTGATGATGATGAGGAGGAGGTGATGATGTTGGTGATATTGACGCGGATGTGGATGATAATGGGGATGATGATGAGGAGGTGGAAGATGTTGGTGATGAGGATGAGGTGATGGTGATGGTGAGGAGGAGGTGGAGATAGATGATGATGGTGTTGAGGAGGAGGAGGGGTGATGGTGATATTAAGGAGGAGGTGGATGATGATGGTGATGAGGAGAAGGTGGATGATGATAGGCATTAGGAAAAGACGGATGATGTTGATGATATTGAGGAGAAGGTGGATGCTGATGAGGAGGATGTGGATGATGATGGTGAATAGGAGGAGGAGGTTGATAATGGTGAGTAGGAGGAGGAGGTGGATGATGTTGGTGAGTAGGAGAAGGAGTTGGATGATGATGGTGATATTGAGGAGGAGGTGGATAATAATGGTGAGTAGGAGGAGGAGGTGGATGATTATGGTGATGATGAGGAGGAGGTTGATGATGTTGGTAAGTAGGAGGAGGAGGTGGATGATGTTGGTGAGTAGGAGGAGGTGGTGGATGATGTTGGTGAGTAGGAGGAGGTGGATGGTGATGGTGATGATGAGGACGAGGTGGGTGATAATGAGGAGGAGGTGGGTGATAATGAGGAGGAGGAGGAGGTGGATGATGTTGGTGAGTAGGAGGATGAGGTGGATGATGTTGGTGAGTAGGAGGAGGTGGATGGTGATGGTGATGATGAGGAGGAGGTGGTTGATAATGAGGAGGAGGAGGTGGATGATTATGGTGATGATGAGGAGGTGGATGATAATGAGTGGGAGGTGGATGATGTTGGTGAGTAGGGGGAGGTGGATGATGTTGGTGAGTAGGAGGAGGTGGATGGGGATGGTGATGATGATGAGGAGGTGGGTGATAATGAGGAGGAGGAGGTGGATGATTATGGTGATAATGAGGAGGAGGTGGATGATGTTGGTAAGTAGGAGGAGGAGGTGGATGATGTTGGTGAGTAGGAGGAGGTGGATGGTGATGGTGATGATGATGAGGAGGTGGGTGATAATGAGGAGGAGGAGGTGGATGATTATGGTGATGATGAGGAGGAGGTGGATGATGTTGGTAAGTAGGAGGAGGAGGTGGATGATGTTGGTGAGTAGGAGGAGGTGGATGGTGATGGTGATGATGAGGAGGAGGTGGGTGATAATGAGTGGGAGGTGGATGATGTTGGTGAGTAGGGGGAGGTGGATGATGTTAGTGAGTAGGGGGAGGTCGATGATGTTGGTGAGTAGGGGGAGGTGGATGATGTTAGTGAGTAGGGGGAGGTGGATGATGTTGGTGAGTAGGAGGAGGTGGATGATGTTGGTGAGTAGGAGGAGGTGGGTGATGTTGGTAAGTAGGAGAAGGTGGATGATTATGGTGATGATGAGGAGGAGGTGGATGATAATGAGGGGGGGTAGATGATGATGAGGAGGAGGTGGATGATGTTGGTGAGTAGGGAGGGGGATGATGTTGGTGAGTAGGAGGAGGTGGATGATGTTGGTGAGTAGGAGGAGGTGGATGATGTTGGTGAGTAGAAGGAGGTGGATGATGTTGGTGAGTAGGAGGTGGTGGATGATTATGGTGATGATGAAGAGGAGGTGGATGGTGATGGTAATGATGATGTGGAGGTGGGTGATAATGAGGGGGAGGAGGAGGTGGATGATTATGATGGTGATGAAGAGGAGGTGGATAATTATGGTGATGATGAGGAGGAGGTGGGTGATAATGAGTAGGAGAAGGTAGATGATTATGGTGATGAGGGGGAGGTGGATGGTGATGGTGAGTAGAAGGAGGTGGATGATAATGAAGGGGAGGTGGATGGTGACGGTGAGTAGAAGGAGGAGGTGGATGATAATGATGAGGAGGTGTATGGTGATGAGGTGGAGTAGAAAGTGAATGATGATGGTAAGGATGAGGAGGAGGTTGGCGATGATGATGGTGATGATGAAGAGGAGGCCGATGATGATGTTGATAATGAGGTGGATGATGATAGTGATGAGGAGAGAAGGTGGGTGGTGAGGATGATGAAGTGGAGGTGGAAGGTGATGATGGTGAAGAGGAGGTGGATGGTGATGATAATGAAGAGAAGGTGGATGGTGATGATAATGAAGAAGTGGTTGATGGTGATAATAATGAAAAGGAGGTGGATGGTGATGATAATGAAGAGAAGGTGGATGGTGATGATAATGAAGAGGAGGTGGATGGTGATGACAATGAAGAGAGGGTGGATGGTGATGATAATGAAGAGAAGGTGGATGGTGATGATAATGAAGAGAAGGTGGATGGTGATGATAATGAAGAGAAGGTGGATGGTGATGATAATGAAGAGGAGGTGGATGGTGATGACAATGAAGAGAGGGTGGATGGTGATGATAATGAAGAGAAGGTGGATGGTGATTATGATGAAGAGGAGGTGGATGGTGATGATAATGAAGAGAAGGTGGATGGTGATTATGATGAAGAGAAGGTGGATGGTGATTATGATGAAGAGAAGGTGGATGGTGATAATAATGAAAAGGAGGTGGATGGTGATGATAATGAAGAGAAGGTGGATGGTGATGATAATGAAGAGGAGGTGGATGGTGATGATAATGAAGAGGAGGTGGATGGTGATGACAATGAAGAGAGGGTGGATGGTGATGATAATGAAGAGAAGGTAGATGGTGATTATGATGAAGAGGAGGTGGATGGTGATGATAATGAAGAGAAGGTGGATGGTGATTATGATGAAGAGAAGGTGGATGGTGATTATGATGAAGAGAAGGTGGATGGTGATGATAATGAAAAGGAGGTGGATGGTGATGACAATGAAGAGAGGGTGGATGGTGATGATAATGAAGAGAAGGTGGATGATGATAGTGAAGAGGAGGTGGATGGTGATTATGATGAAGAGAATGTGGATGATGATATGGATGATGATGATGATCACGATGGCGATGATTTTATTTGCAGCCCCTAATCCTGCACCGGCTTGTCAGGACGTGCCCAACTATGGCAAGGTATGTCTGGAGGTATACAATGTGGACCTGAGTAACCTTGAAGGATGCGCCAGACTGACTGCCCAGGTAACTCATTTATTTCTATGGTAGATTATTTCAAAGCAATTGAGCAGATGCTAAAATAGTTAAGTCTGTTTTTCTTTAATCCAACTGTTCAATTAACTTGTACGGGGCGCTGACGGATAGAGTCGCGGACTAGTAACGCTTCTTGCTTATCAGCCTCTTACAGCGTGGGTTCGAGTCCCGGATGAGGCGAAGGACTGAATGTGAGAAGGTTTTCCAGTTGACCTGCAGTGCACCGGTGGTTCTACCTAGACATTTGTCCGTGGTTGTCCTCCACCAAAATAGTTCGATATCGCTATAATTACTATATATTTGTCGCTGTTATGTATTTCAAAAAAAAAAAACCACAAACAATTTATCTCTACAGGGACAATCGCTCCCCATTGGCTGTTTCAAAGTTGTCGGCTAAATCATCCAATCAACAACGACGGCACATCTTTCAGTAAGTTCATTTTGTACACACACCAGTATAACGCGCATTTTTATTGGTCGATATAGCCTGGCAACATTTATCTGACACTCATTAGTTTTCGACGTCATCCCTTAACCGTTGAGATGTTACGGTCTTGTATAAACGTGGACTTAAGTAGTGTTTTTTCCTAGACGGATCTAGCTGGGAGGGGGTAATGGAGGGCCCGGACCCCATGAAATTGTCAAAAATACTTTCTACGAAGGGGAGCATGTCTTTTGACCCCTCTAGGACGGCTATCACCCCTTGTGCTTTCTCAGTTATGACCCTCAGACCCAACCCCGCACCTTAAACAAAAAAAAAACAAACAAACAGAATCAGTCCCCGTTTTTGTACCAGTTTGTAAACCGGTAACCATTTACGAAAACTCGCGAATAAGCAAGATTGCCTGTTTAATGTTGCCAAAATATTCCCTCTTTTCGCAGGTAAAGGGGCTCTACTCTATTAAAAACTACATTCTTACCTCCCTTGTCGGTAGGTGTTTGGTATTTAGTAACTGTAGAAAACTTTTTTCACTTTTTAAACTTCTGAAAAACACTTAAGACTGATGCATGCGCATAAAATTGAATCATATTAATTTAGGTAACAAAATTATAACAAAAGGTTGGGCGCTTATTTAAAAATATGCAATTTAAAAATAAGACTTAATATATTTCTTAAAAAAAGTATATGAACATACCTTCCAGCAAGGGAGATAATTAAAACAGTTATTTCATTTCGAAATTGGGGAATACAATATTCATCTTCATTTTAGATTCATCTACATTTTAGATTCATCTTCATTTTAGATTACATTTTTACCCTTTAAAAAAATAGTACGTTTGTAAATAATTTGAAAGGCAAAAAAACGTTGTAAACATCACATTTTTTTTAAAATATTGTCTTTACTTTTAAATGTAAATGGAAAATAAATACTTATTGTTGGTTAACTTATTTTGCATATCCCTGGAAAATGTTATATATTGAAGACGACTTACTATTTGTCGATTGGACATATATAAAAACTTATAATATACTTATATAATGATATATTGAAATCATTATATAATAGGTAGTTTCCATGTGATGTCATAGGCACTGATAAGACAGTTTAAAGCATTCATCTTTGAAGGCAGAAGCTAATGCAGGCCAAAATCTGGAAATATGTGCTGTATTAACTCACCACTGTGTTTTCAGTCTATTTTACTGAATTTTAAATCAAATTTAAAAATTTATTTTGATAGTTTAAAACGAAAAAGAAATACATGTACAACCAAAAAAGATACACTGTTCATTTTGTTTAAATGTAAGCCAATATTTTTTTTTATTATTTCTGTGTAATTACTCTTTGTGCATTTATCAATTTGGAAAATATTGTATTCTAAAAATATGAATTTTACGAGTTTTCCAATGGTGTAATTTGTGGACCACAAATTAGGAAATTATAAGAAAATAAAATTTACGCTTCTATACAATTTATCTGAAAATCGCCTGAAGTTACCATCAAAGATGGCTGCCAAATTACGGTTTGTTCAGTGATGTGGAAACTATCTGTATATAAAGAAAGGCGTGGGATAAATTATGTTGCACACAATGCACGAAGGATTTTTAAAGTTATATGAATACGTCAATGCAACAATGTAATATATTAACTCTAGTTTGATATTTACATGTTTTAGATTTAGGCATAAACTTATGTTCATACATAGTAAAATTGTATTTATTTATTTATTTCTTATTTCAGCAATAGGAGTTCAAATATCATCCATAATCGACAATCACAAGACAGCAAGACTGAATCTGAACTCTTCCTTTTCCCCTCTCGACAAAGTCATCGTCTATTTCCGGACTTACTCGGCAGTTTCCGTCGTCTATAATCCAACTGATCACGTAGAAGGAACAAAACGGGTTTCTACTGAAAATTTATGCTAAGATATGTGTAACTTTATAATTTTTATGTGTCTTTTTATAATATTACCACCTGTATATTTCAACTTGTTCTCTAATTCAAATATTTCAAAATAAATAAGTAAATAAATAAACGTGGTTTCTATGTTTTTACCTACCACTCCCCACCCACCCCATCACACCCAACACTCCTGAGTGTGGTTAATATTTTCTTTGCCTAGCAAAAACTAGTACTCCATTTATCCTACCATCTGTTTGATAAACAAAAGTCTTGTTTAATGTTCAGATCTTTTTTGATATCTGATAATGGAATTCACCTTCGAGAATGGGTGCTATGTTTTCATACGCGCTTTACATAAAATACAAAATTACTACTCCTTTTTGAAATTCGGTTGATAAGAACGGTGAATAAAGTTTAAATGTCTTGTAGCCAAAGTCACTTAAACTTCGTTGCAGGTGCATTGTCGTATCATCGAACTCAAACTACGTAATACATGGATGTGTTTGGTACATAGTCAACATACTGGAGTGTTGCAGGACCGTCGGATTGAGCCTAATTTTACTCTGTTCTCCGCGAACAAAATCGAGAAAAAATAAAGCAAATCCCTTAGAATCCAAAAAAAAAATTAATATGATTTGACGAGGTTTGGAACTCAATGCGCGGCATTGAATTTATGCAAATAAAAAGTAGTCCGTGCGGATGTACGTGACAGGTTTTACACAATGGTGTCGAAAACCATCTTTAATGACTTATTATTATTATATATACATGTGTGCTACGTTCCAAAAGTATTAAGATTCCCGCCCTCTGAAAAAGTTCCTAGATTCGTCACTGGTAATAAAATACCAAAGCTTAAATACACACCATGTTAACATCTAAATAACTAGCTAATATTAATAATGTAGCATGTCATTAAATGACATTCAATATACATAATTAGTACAATTAGTTATATTGGAGCCATTAAAAATCGTTTTGTAATCAACGTACACAAGTTCTTTTTAAAAGTCAATAAAACAGAAATGTCCAAACTCGACCCGTACTAGTAAAAATCAAAACGATGGTCGTATCGTTGAAGCCATAGATTTGCTATTGACGGTAACGTTCTTATGGACGCTGGAGCGCGACGCCTGTATATGGAATGCTCAATGAAATAAGCACGTGCGGAAAATTTATTTTGCGGACTTTCTAGGTTACACGACACTAAATGAATTTGTTCTCTACTCCATAGTAAATGTCACAACTTTGTAAGCAATTTAAGAGCAAACTTTAGAACCCCAAAATTTTACATTGTGAGAAAGACCAATGTATTACCTAATAACAGGGTCTCTGCGAATAAATGTTATGTGTCGCGAAGACGGTTATCCTCCCCTGAAAACTTGCACCGTATTTTTTTTCATAGTAAAGCCGCACATTTTTAATGCAATGACCAGTACCGGTCTAAATGGATCAGTCCATTATTGAGCATAGGCGTGCAGTTGTTTTGCATTTTTATAATTCTAAAATGTCTAAGCTTTGTTTTACACCAAATTGGATGATATTATTTTAATTATAGCAAATAGGCTACAGTCACTAAACAAAAATATCTACATTGAATTATCAACAACAACAGAAAACTGTCCGTGGTACTACTTCCGGTGCACATTTACGATTACCTCCCATTCTTACACTGATAAAATATGGGTCCTAATTCGGTAAACGGCGTTCTATATATTTTTTTTAATTTTACATTAACGATTTCTGTAAGGTCCAGTGCTTCCAGTATGCAGAAATGCTTTTATAGAATCTCTGAAATGTTTGTGGTCTGAATAGGAGGGTTCCGAATTCAATCCCTTGCCCCGTCAAGATAAGTTTTCAAAAGGATCTTATTATAGGATGTTTAATTCACTTGCATACGAGAAACGTTCAGTGTACCCGAGATCGGAGTGTTCTGGGTTCAATCCCTAGACGTCAATGAGATTTATTTCTTGTCAAAACCTTTATTACACGAACATTTTGTCAAAAATAACAGAATATGTTCGGACTAATTATTACGTCCTTACACCCATAATTACTAGGAAGTAATATCCTTCTTAAATAATAATATTAATTTTATGGTTCTGTATTTACAGATTCTCTCAGTTTGTCTTCATCCATTGCACTTTAAATGTGAGAAGTAGGTTAAGTTTGGGAAATATTAAACATTGTTCTTTGTATACACAATACTATGCTCCAGAAAATACTATTTAGTTTTGAAATATTAAACATTGTTCTTTGTATACACAATACTATGTTCCAGAAAATACTATTTAGTTTTGAAATATTAAACATTGTTCTTTGTATAAACAATCTTATGTTCCAAAAAATACTATTTAGTTTTGAAATATTAAACATTGTTCTTTGTATAAACAATACTATGTTCCAGAAAATACTATTTAGTTTTGAAATATTAAACATTGTTCTTTGTATACACAATACTATGCTCCAGAAAATACTATTTAGTTTTGAAATATTAAACATTGTTCTTTGTATACACAATACTATGTTCCAGAAAATACTGTTAAGTTTAGGAAATATTAATCATTGTTCTTTGTACACATGATACTGGGTTCCAGAAAAATACTATCTGAACAATAATTATTTGTGCAATGTGGGGCTCCTGCAAATGTGCAATTTCTGCTTGTACACTTTATTTTTTCATTGTTAATTATAATAATTTTGGCACCTTTTTTTCTTCATATGTAACCTCTTGGAAAACCTATTAAAGAAGACGTTATACATACTTTACCTCGAGATTTTTTATATTATACTGAAATTCAAAACCTTTAAATAAAAACCTTTCCAAATATGTCTTTATTACTTGCTCCCATATTGCTTTAACCTGTTTACTTTTCAGATTACCTTCAAGTTTTTGTGTCGCCTTTGATGCTTCGCATCAACGACTTTTCTTGTAGGGTGGCCGAGCTGTAGCAGCCACGTTTGTAAAGGGACGTTACTCTGTTTAAATGGGGGTACATTGGGGAAATGAAAATGATCTCCCTTGTTAGTTAATATCCGAGGTATTCCAAACAGTAGGTGGGTCCTTTTAGTTGGAATTCTTGTACTTTATCACGTGTTCTTTTGTAGATATTGCAATTACAAACAGTGAAATTCCTTACTTTTGCATAATTATAAGCTTAAAATCCATTTAAATACTTGTGTTATTATAAGAAAATGTAAGTATTTGTTGATCTTCGTTAATCTGGGTATCACAAGAAAGGCAGAAATGTTAATATACACTCCATAGAGCACAAGCATAAAAACCGAGTAAAACAAATGAAGGGGCCTACTTGCATTGATTATTATCTCTCATTCCTCCTTCTTACCTCCCATTTGGGAGATAAGAAAATAAGATTTTTCAACATTTTTTCAAGAGTTTGGAACACTTATGACTGCCAAATACCCATCTTATTGATTGAGATCAAAATGAGTTAAGTGCTTCAGCGATACTTTTAAAATAAGCAAATGAAAAATAAAATGTATTCTATTTCTTATGCAAAGTATGAAAAGACCTTCCCACAAGGAAGATAAATAAACCATTCTTTCATTTTGAACAAGAAAACTGAATGGCGGACAAGGAAATTACTTTTCTATTTACTAATTTCCGGCATCGTCTCCCTTTCGAACCTCCCCCCCCCCCTCCTCGATCTCTCTCTCTTTCGTGTCTCTCTGTGTGTCTCTCTGTCTTTCTCTCTCGCTCTCTCTCTCTGTCTCTGTGTGTCTCTCTGTCTCTCTCTCTGTCTCTCTCTCGTCCTGTCTCTCTCTCTGTCTCTCTCTCTGTGTCTCTCTGTCTCTCTCGCTCTGTCTCTCTCTGTCTCTCGCTCTCTCTTTCTCTCTCTCTCTCTGTCTCTCTGTCTCTCTCTGTCTCTGTCTCTCTCTCTGTCTCTCTGTCTCTCTCTGTCTCTCTCTGTCTCTCTCTGTCTCTCTCTGTCTCTCTCTCTGTCTCTCTCTCTCTCTCTCTCTCTGTCTCTCTCTCTGTCTGTCTCTCTCCCTCTCTCCCTCTCTCTGTCTCGCCCACTTTCTCTCCCTAAATAAAAACAATTTTAGACTTCCGAGTTAGACGATGGCCTAAAGGTGGTACCTGACAGTAAGTCTATACTAACAAATGTAGCAATATCTTACAGCTGCTGTGTGGAACATCAGGGGCGTAGATACCTGTACGCAGAATACGCACCCTGCGTACACATGATCTCCAAAGCATAAACACATAAAACAATTAAATCTTCAATAAAAGTCTTACTCTAGTAGGTGTTATGTGTATTAATTGCGTCAACTAGTACCGCGGTCTGCACCATGACAAAGATGTAAGATTGCAAGGGACAAGTTTTGTACTCGTATATTTCAAATCAGAGATTCTCAGATAATTCCGTCCTCAATGAAATTCAAGTTAAAATCTAGTTATCTCCACAGAAGCCACAATCTAGAAACACCAAGTAAGCTGCCCCTTTTGAAAGATCGCTTGAGATGATATGGCATACCGCCACAGAAGCCACCATGCACAATCAACACCAAGTTTTCAGCCGGGAGGGGGGGGGGGGGTTGGTGGGGGGATGTCCCCGAACTCCCCTAGCGGCCATGCTACACATCATATCAACAAGACTAGCTACGCCCCTGAAGATGGGCAAACTATCTGCATACACTCATATTTTAGTCTAAGTAAATATGAGTTTGAACACCATATATATTGTAAGATAATACAAATCACGAAAAAATCCCTTTAAATGTTCATTCTTTAAAATTCTATAAATAAGCACGATTGTTATCTCTGAGACCAATTTACGAATCATGATGATTGTCCCGAGGACGGAATTACCCGAGGAGTTCCGATTGTCTCTGCGACGTCAGAGTGAATTACCCGGATGACGATGAAATGTCATCGCAAAAGTGTCTCTGTGTCTGCTATGCTGGGTAAATTAAAATAGGATTATTTAAATTTGAAGCCTTCACAAGTGAAGATTTACAGGCATCGTACTGTAGTGAGCTGTCATATTTGTTTTGACGTCTGTCACAAAAGTAGTCCCATTTAGGGAAATGGCCGAGGTGATCCGACTGCCTACAATCTATCCGAGAGATGATTCGTGAATTATCCGAGGTGTTCCGATTGGATCTAGGGCACCAATGGAGTTCTGCTAGACATACAGCAGGAAAAAAACCTCATTTGGTTGCTGCAAGGTTTTTCAAACTGTCGAATACTAGCTTAAAACAACATTTCGGTTAAAAGAGTGTGTACTAGTCTGGAGTTCCTTCCCCTTTCACTACGTTATCGGGTCAGGCACAGGCTGAAAATGGCGACCGCCAATGTAAGTTTACAGACACATTTAGGGAAGCACGAGTTATAATTTATCGCTGTGCCATTCGAAAGATGTTTTTATTATGATCATAACTTAGTTCATATAAGCGATTACAATAAGTAATTTTTAAATAGTACATTACCTGTTTCTAAAAATTTGTTAGTAGAATAGTGTCGATGTTTTTACAATAATGTCTTTACAATACTTAATTATAGAGTCTTAACTTCTTGGCACACTTGCAAAGGTTATAACACCAAACATTACCGTGTTATTTTTCAATACAGCGGAGGCCGCCATTGTTAGCCAGACGTACTATTGCGTAGGATACTACGCTCGGAACCAGACTAGAGTGTGTACATGCTATAACCGTAGTCTGAAAGTAAGCTGCCCCTTTTGAAAGATCGCTTGAGATGATATAGCAAACTGAGGATATGAGGTCTGTTCAAAGTATTTATTTTCCTGATTAAATTGTTTCCTTCAAGTATGTATTTATGTTCCTCCTTATGTGGCAGGACATCAATTTCCTGATTAAATTGTTTCCTTCAAGTATGTATTTATGTTCCTCCTTATGTGGCAGGACATCAATTTCCTGATTAAATTGTTTCCTTCAAGTATGTATTTATGTTCCTCCTTATGTGGCAGGACATCAACCGACTTTCTTTATTTTGCAATTATCTAAGGTACAAATTTCAAAGTTCAAAGTTTTATTTCAAATCTATGTGGCATACATATACAGCATATACAATACACCATGAACACATAATCAAAATACGGCAACCAGTAAATGACAAATTTATATACATAGCAAAACTGTTTTTATACAGTTTTGTGATTTATCCCCATCCCAACTTCTTCAGGGTTGGGGATGCCGGCCGGGTCAAACCAAAGACTTTAAAGTTGGTAGTTGTGGCTTCCCTTCTAAGGCTCTAGGCTAAGGAAGCAGCATTACGGCCGACTCGTCGCTGTCAGTATAATGAACCGGCCGGTTTCAGTCCTTGGGCACCTCATAAGTGCCCTTGTGCTATAATGAGAGAAATATCGCTGCACAGTATCGGCAAAAATGCCGGCAAATCCCATCCATTAGAGATGTACATTCCTTATCTTCTTTTACATATCTGCACATCTCAAAGCTGCTTGCCAAGGGGCAAAGTTGTTAATCAGACACAATGTCTTTTAAACATCAAATATAAAAATGGCCTACCTATAATCATTAACGACTGCAAGTCCATGCAATTGTTAAGTATATAACCTTAGTAAAATTAGGATTTTCGCTTATTTGTTTTATTTAGATTTAATAATATCCATTCCTGAACTCTTAATTGAGTTTGCTTTCTAAGTGGGGTGCTTCTTAAATGTGATATCCGAAAGTTTGGTCCAAAATATTTTTCTCAAATAACCAAATAAGTCAGTGAGGCCTGAAAAGGGTCTTGCAAAATGCTATTCATTGATGCCAAAGATCTGTGTGAACAGTCAACGATAAATTCCAACTCGTCATTGCAAACGGGTGTTTCCTATCAGAGCCACGCTGCAGGAAAAGCTATTTTTAAACTTAGAAAAATGCGTTACTTTTATATAGTCATCCGGTTAATCCGCTCTGACGTCGATATCTATTTTTAGCAGAGACCACTATAGCGCTTTTTATATGAGTTGGAAAGAATGAACATTTAGAGATTTCCTTTCGCGATTAGTACAGTCCCGCAATAAAGTAAGTGCTCGAAATCGTCTTTATAACGACTAAAGTATGGGTTTATCCAAAAAGTATGACCAATTTCTCCAAAGCAGTGATTAGATATTGGTACGTGTATTTGATATAGGCAAACTGTCGGATACCAGCTTTAAATCCAAACTTCCTGCAATTGTTCAATCTCTCCCAATACAATTTCCGGTTACAAAAACAATTGAGCAAACAGCAGCTGACTTCCCGTCCAAATCGAGGCTCAGCACGGTATAAAACGCAGGGTCTGCTTTCCGTAATTTAGCAGTAGGGGTTTGCGTGGTTTCGAGAAACGTTGACCGCATTTGAAAGGTTCTCCTTTGGAAGACGTTGGCGAAACAAAGATGGCAGTATTGAAAACATTGGCTGGTCTTTTCCTGATTGTGGCTATCATCGGACAAGTGGCTCAGGGTCGTCTTGTCAAGGTCGTGAAGGAGACTGTGTTTGAAGGTGAGTTTCTTGTGCAACTATATCGCAATTAGGCTATTTGGAGGAACATTCATAGACTGTGATTTTATCATAATATTTTAACCTCTATACTATGACACTTAACATGTAGCCGATTTTGGAATTTGTTCTTTCGTATTGTAAAAAAATTCTATAATGTAACACTTTGTAAAAAAATAAATGCTACATTATATGTATATGTATATATTATAAATATTACATTTTTAAAATAAATTTTAAAATACTATACAAAGTCTCCGTTGTACACACAGGCATCACTGTCCTCTTGTTGAACGCTTTATTGTCAGCCATCTTCAGATGTAGTCAAGTTCAAAAGTAGTCAGTGTCCCAGGGGCGAATAAAGAAAACTTTAATGGGGGGGGGGTATGAATCAAGATCCAGTTCAACCTTATCGCCGTAAATACTAATATTATACCTCATTTGCATACGCCCTTCTATATTTAATATCCATCCAGTCCATAAATCACATACAGACCGGCTACCCGGTCCATAATTCTTATACAAACTGTTTATGACGTCATCAAGTTATTTGACAGTTTAAACGCGACTTTTACGACGTGCGAAGTTTACGACAACACAAACAGACGATATTGTCAAACTGTCAAAATGTCTAAGTGATTCGCCTCTTTATCGGAGACAGATTTAGTTAAGCTCAGCGAATCTAAGGATTCAAAAAACACCAAAAACGCGAAAAACAGAAGCTCTTCCGAACATATTTAGCAGGAAAAAAGGCCACGATTCTTCCTTTGAAACCTACACGAACGAAATTCTTTAAGTCCGGTTCTTTTGTCTAGTAGCATTTACTATTTAATTTGATCAACAAAAATGGAATATTAAAACAAGAGCATGATTTTAGCTGCATCGCTTGAAAATAATAAAAAACGACTAGGGTTTGAGATATTTCACACACTGAACAAATAGATCTACAATTATTATTCAAAAGCAAACCATACTAAAATAAAGGCAACAAAAGGGATAAAAGGATTAAGATTCGGTATAATATAACAATGCGCTTCGGGCCATATTCCTTCCTCGGTCTGACCAACCAGTCCGTAAACTTGCATATTGCCCTCAAGGCCATGTTTTATTTGTTAAATATATATATACCGTATGGGACCCAACCTCGTCCTAAGAGTCAACAGACAAAATTTACTTTAAAAGGTTAGTATTTTTAAGCTTACATGTATGTGTTTTCACAACTCTACTCTTGTACCTGGTTGGGGGTGCATCCCCCACCCCACCCCCACGGATCCATCCGTGCAGTGACCATAATCCTTTGAGAGCTTTCAAATCTGAAAATACACTTTCTCTGATTTTTTATTTCTAGAAGTTTACGTCTTTTTACAGTCTTTAAAGCGGAAGTTGATGTATATATGGATTTCGAGAAATTTCCATAACAATTCTAAATGGTTTAAAAGAAAAACACTTAAAATAAACTTGTTCATTATAACAGAAAAGAATATGAAAACCAGTGAAAATGGAAGAAAAAGATAAGTGCGCTGACATGAACAATAAAAACTTCTCGATAGGCACTTAAGTGCTCTCAAAACCCTCTTTTGTCTTTTTGTCTCTTGTTTGGTTTACATTGTATTTGTTTGCCACATGGGTCTTTGACCATCTGTATTTGAAATAAAGCTTGAAAAACATGTTTTGATAATGAATATTTCTTGTTTTGAATTTCATTTTGCACCGATATCATCGTTTCTCGAGAGTTCAAATACCTTAACTTACACTATCTTATAGTATATATTTATTTGTTTTTAATGTACCCTGGTTCGTGTTTGTAATAGGCTGACACATACAAGGAAGAAAAAAATACAACACCAGAGTTGATTGTTTAAAATATATTCTATGAAAAACAAATCGCTACTTGATCTAGCGGAAATTGAGTACATGCATTTGTCCTTATATGGTGGATTAATTTAATCTGTTACTATAAGCATCTTCCTTATAACGATTTTTTTTTATCGGAAATCGCAACCGGATGGCATACATTTGACTGCTGAGCCTTTGTGCAATCCATGATAAGAGTAAGGTCTTTTGAATCGTCGACAAACTTAAAGTGTCACATGACCATGCATATTTGACGCCGCACCGCTCGGCACCGCTCTCTTACAATCGGAACTCCTCGGACAATTCCGTCCTCGGGACAATCATCCCTCGGATGTATCTGGTGCAATTATAGTTAAAGAAATCACGATCGTTTTGTTCGCCGGAAGTCGTAAGAATATGCTTAAAATGTAGTTCGCACAACACATAAGCAATGGAGTCGTTGACAGCTGTGTCTTTGCTGCGCCGGGTAAATTAAACTTGAATGATTTAAATTTAAAGCAGCCACAAAGTGGAGATTTACAGGCATCATACTATAGTGAGCTGTCATCGCAGCTGCCATCTTTGTTTTGACTTCTGTCACAAAAGAAGTCCCTATTTTGGGAAGTGGCCGAGGTAATCCGACTACCTACATACATCCGAGAGATGATTCGTGAATTATCCGAGGTGTTCCGATTGTGCCTCTTATGGCGATGATAACGTAGCAGGCAATAAGAGGAGATCAAGAAATTTTTTCAGAGAAAAGAACCGAGTATTCCACTTTCAACCGTGCAGCGTGTAATAATAAAGTGCAGCTTGTAAATTATAACAAAAAATGTAGCATTATTGTCAGATGGAGGCAAATGTTTTGTGGTTAAAGAGTGGTAAAGAAATCAAGGGAGATTATTCTAACCGATATCAGTACAGAAGATGTATAACAGTGTACCCACTGTATCTTATGATATGACATAATTACTACATCGCAATTGACGTCAGTGCGGATCCGAGAAATTGCGTATTGGTATTACTTACTTACTTAGTCCTCTTCGCCCACTTCAGGACATATGACCTTTACTATTTTGCTCCGTCTGATTCTAGTAGCCCAAATATATTTTCTGGCATTTTCTACAAACTGTAAACTGCAATGTTATGTTCAGCATAGGAAGGCAAGACGATCCAATGGAGGTGTTCTTGTTATGTATAGAAATAGTTTAATGAACGGTATAAAAGTGGTAAGAAACCATCATAATACAATTATATGGTTACAACTCAGTTGTGATTTTTTTCCAAAGTAGAAAATGACATTTTTGTGGAGGGTGTTTATATATGGGTTGAAGGATCGCCAGCGTAGGAGAGTATTTATGTTGATCTTTTTGACATGTTGCAAAATGATATATGTTCTCTTATTGAAAAGGGATCTGTTGTGGGTTTTTTTTTTGTTTTTGTTTTTTTTTGTAACGGGGGATTTTATGGCACAGGTGGGGTTAAAGCACGATTTTGTAGTATGTGATACAGTAAATATGTATTTAGAAGAAGCAGAGTACATTCCCGATGTTTTTCCTGACAGGGCCTCCTCACAAGGCCAGAATTGGTACACGTCTGATAGATCTGTGCAAAAGTACAGGTCCACGAATTATTAACTTAGAAAGTGACCTTTTTCAAATAACTAATGTTAAGGTTGAACATTTTTGTAGTACATAAAATTTCGATAAATATAACGATGCAATGGATTTTCCCTTTACATTCAGTAAAATGTAAAATCCTGAAAAGAATTTAAAAAGTAGTAAAACATGTGACATTGATTGTATTTTAAACGAGTATTTAATTTAGAGTATAAATATACTGTGTCCATACATATGTGACATTTAATATGATTCTGAATACAGCTCATTTCCCCGAAAGTTGGAGAGCCGCTATATAAACGGCACCATATAAAAAGGGAGATAAGCGAGATGTGAATAATTGCCGTGGGATAACCCTGTTAAGATGCTTATCAAAGTTGTTTACATCTTTGCGAAATAAAAGAAATAAAGATTTTTGCATTAATAATAATAATGTTACCCTATAACAAGTTTGGATTTAGGAAGGGCTATTCATCAGTTGATGCTATTTTTGTCTTAAATTATTTGGTTAATATTTTTCTAAGTAGAAACAAAAGGTTGCATTCATGGTACCTGAGAAAATGCTATGATGGTATTTATAGAAATGGGCTGTTGTATAAACTTGACGGCTTAGGTGCAGACGATAGAATTTTAAGAATATCAAAAAAATATGTATGCATCAGTTCAATCATGTGTGAGAGTGAATAATGTTAAAGTCAGGAGAAACGAGCGGGTATGTACATTTAGTAATACACTCACTCGGCATAACGGAAAATGCCGATGGCTAACGACGACTGGCGAAACAAATCATCGACCGCTCAAGGGAGGGAATTTAAACAATACGGAAGTAAACATGTGTGACCAATCGTAAAACTTCGGGTATTTCCGTATGGTTCGTAAAATACACCTCGTACATAGCTCTAGAATACACCAAAGTGCGTCGCCTGAGTTATGAAACAGTGTCCGTTCGCGAGAAAGTAACAAATTATATATATATCATTTAGTTGAGTATATCTTGCAATAACAACGATTTTTTTTATCAATACAATCTATATGATTTACGGAAAATTGAAAAGTCAACATTAAATACCCAGTATTAAAACTAAGACACACAAAGTAGATCCAAGATGGCGCCTTATTATGTCAGAGGTCTCTTGCATAGCATAAAGGCCGAGGTGATCAGATTGATGTGTGACGGTAGCCGTTTAAGAGAGTTATCGTTCTTTAGAGGGAAAATACGTTAAAAACGACAGGGGGTAAAAAGAAGTGACGTCTAAGAGAGGTATTCGTCTAAGAGAGGTGACGTTTGGAGAGGGAGAACTGTACATGAGTTGTGGAAGATATTTATCATTTTGTAGTAATTTGTCCATTGTATAATGACTTACATAAAAAGTACTAAGAATCTAACATTGACTGCAGACCGTCAGTTCATAATTTTTGTTGCATGATGAGTTCAGGGAATAGAAAAGTTCTTAGTTATTGCTTAGTTTATTAAGCATGCATTTAAAGTGAGAAATAGTTTTATTAATTAACTCAATCTGTAGATCGATATTACATTTTAGTATTTTTCTCTCCTCTTTCAAGAAAACAATAATTTATAAGTTATATCACACGGTGACAGTATGTCAGGGTTGTTTGTGTGTTGTTGTTTTGGTGTGTGTGTTGTTTTTTGTTTTTTTTGCGTGTGTTTTTTTGTATCATAAAGACAATGTATGTACACGTATGTACAGGTCTAATGAATAAATTCTGTTCTGTTCTGTTTTATGTTCTCTGCCTGTTCAGGTCAACTCATGCTTAGCAGAATACTATTTGAGCAAATACAGGAACTACTTTTGTAAAAATTATGTATTTCTCCGCAGTTGAGGAGGACAACTTTGGACGTGACTCACCGAAGGCAGTCTTTTCACAACTACAGCAAACCGTTCAATCGTCGACCATCTGCAAGAATATCTTTGGATACCAAGGTATGTTGGGGAAAAATTGCTCTTGACAATCAAAACGGCTCGCTTATTAGCGCCGTTCTTGACTTCGATGCTTTGATTAGAATTTATTTGTTTATGGGAAAAATAGTGTAGCAGGCAATAACAGGAAATCGCAGCTGTTCTGTGAGACATGTTTTCAGAGAAAAGTACCATATATTCCACTTTTTAACAGGGTAACTTGTAACAATAAAGTCAAGCCTGCAATAATAAAGGGTATCAGGCATTAATAAGAATTCGCAGCTATTCCGCGAAGGTACTATTTAACACGAGAAACTGAGTATGCCGATGTATACAATGCGGTTTGTAACTGCAGATGTAGCAAACAATAATGGGGGAAAAGGGAAAGTAGCAGATAGTCTTGTTTCCATCAGAGTTACGGTTCGTTGCTTTTACATGTTTATGTAATGAATCGTGTGTTAATTTCATTGGCTAGTCGTCTTCCTGTTTAAAGTGCATGCTCTCTACTGAGCCTTAAAAGTCTCACATTTGGGTTCTTTCTTGTTTATTCAGAAACAAGACGGATGACTCAAATCGGAACGTCTCGGACGTATTTATATGCGTCGCATTGTCGTTCTATTTTAGCATTTTATCCGTCCAGGAAAAAGGGCGCGTAAAAGTAGCTAAAAAGTAACAAAAGGTATCTTGAAAAATATGCGACATGAGGAATGTGTAGGCTTAGTGTGTTTGTCAATATGTCGTTTATCTACTTAATATGTGTTGTTGTTGTGGGTTTGTTTGTTGTTGTTTTGTTGTTGTTGTTGTTTTTATTTTCCAAAAAAGGAAAGCTTGTACGAACCAATACACCAACAGATTATAGTTATCTTTACAATAACTGCATTTAAAGTGACAGGTTGGTGTTTTTAAGTTTTGTGGAGAAAGTTACCTTTAAACTTTCAGCACTTTCAGTCCTTTGATTTGGAGCTTGACATGATGTTAATCCTTTGATTTCATTGGTTGGCTAGATTTAAGTAAGAAGCTTTGTGATTGGTGGTCAGTTCCTATCTTCTCACTTTTACCGCGAACTTCAAAGTAGATAGATGTAATAATTAGTGTACAGATTGGACTTTGAATTCTTATTACTTAAGTTGTATTTTAATTACAATAATGTTATGTTGTAACATCTAAGGCACATCCTTTGAAAGGTGATATACAGACGAAATCTTAGTACCACATACTGGTGAGTTGTAACTGTACAAGTTCAAGTTGTATAAATTCTTGTTATATGAGTTAATGTAATTTTCTATCTTTTTTGTTCCATGCTTCACATGTGAAGTTCACGTGTTATCATATTGTTATTAATATTGCAAAGTAAATATGATCATTTCGTAAAGAAACGAATTGTACTTGTTCTGTGTCTAATTATTTTGTTAGAATGTGTTAACATGTCTAACAATGGTTTTGCTAAAAGCTTATTTTGAAAGTTTAGTAAAATGCCGCTAGCATTCTTGCTATTTACTATTTTGTAATGACATTGTTTTACTAATATATTGTATGTTATTAAATAACCCCTAATTGACATTTATATTATACTAAGGGTTATTTCTGTTTGTTTATTTTCAGATTTAAATATCTCTGTATATATGATACTGAAGTTAACATTGTGTTCCTGAGTTTGTTCACACCCCAAATATAACAAACACAGAAGTGTAACATTAACACTGTTTGAATATCACAAAATTTGATAAAGTATCAACTTTTGTAAACCATAAAACGTCTGTTATATATAAACAATAAAATAATGTTGTTGTTTTCAATACTTGTTTATATAATTTTCTTCTAAAGAGTATAAAACAGTTCAAATGTGTTTAATACCTACAAAAAGTGAATTCCTATTAAACTTACATCTCTGTTAAAGTTTTCAGTCAACACACTTATGTACTTTAAAAGTAGGGAGGTAGTGACCGCAGAGGACTTCCGATTGCTGTAAGTCTGGAAAAACAACATTATTCTATCTTTAGCTGACCAAACTTGCCCGGCTCACTATTAGTATTTTAATTCTTTTTTTTCTTCTTTTTTTTTCTTTCTATCCTAGTTTGCGCAACGGGTGCACAGATCAGCGGCGGATTCTCTGTCAGCATTACTGTCCAAGGACAAACAGTCATCAAAGTAGATGTCACTAGTAAGTTGATGCTGCTTTTGATAACTGTACTGTAATTTTGATGATGGTGGTGGGGATGATGATGATCATGATGATGATCATGATGATGAGGAGGAGGAGAAGGAGGAGGAGGAGAAGAAGAAACCTGATAATGTTAATGATGATGATGATGATAATGATGACGAGAGACCTGATGATGATGAAGATAATTGATGGGATGATGACGTTGATGACGACGACGAGGATGATGTTGATGATGATGATGATGATGATGATGATGATGATGATGATGATGATGATGATGATTATGATGATGACGATGAAGACGATGGTGATGGGAAACATGATGATGATGATGAGGAGGAGGGGGAGAAGAAACTTGATAATGTTAATGAGAAACCTGATGTTGATGAGGATGATGACGATGATGATAATGATGATTATGATGATGATGATGATGAGAAACATGATGATGATCATGATCGTGATGGAGAGAAGGCTGATGCTAATAATGGTGGTGTTTATTGTTATGATTCGCTCTGCAGATCCTGACCCCCAGCCATACTGCCAGGAGATTCCCGGCTATGGTAAAGTATGTATGCAGCTGTACAACGTTGACCTGGCAAATTTGTCCGCATGCGTCAAACTCTCGGCTATGGTAATTGTATTGTCTATTTTCGAAATTCAAATATCTTCCCATCCTAATATCACTTGCAATTCACATGCATAAAATGACTTCGAGCTTGAAATACTGTTTAAGAATTATCACCCAAAGGACAATTTACTTTGGCCAAATTTTAATGATAAATTTTCATTTGTCCGTTCGCGAGAATAACAAGTTAACTTTGGTAGCAAAACGAAGAACGGCCATATGAGACGCGTATGAAAAAGTAGTTCCCTGTTCCAATGGTATTATATGCAAGAATGTCTTGATATCTATTGGAATTATATGCACAGATTTGAAAATTCGTACATCCATAAATCTTACGTGTTGATTTCTATGAGTAATGTTACCCACACTACACGAAAACAACAACAACTGGCATCCCCTCTAACGCTCGGGGCTAAGGGGACAGCATTACGCCTGACTCGTCGGTGTAAGTATAATGGACCGGCCGGGTTCAGTCCCTGGGGCCCTCATAAGTGCCCCTTGTGCTATAGATAGAAATGTCGCTGCGCAGTATCGGCCAAAATGCCGGCAAATCCCATCACAATCCCAAGAACAACAGCAATCACACCAACAATACAACACCAACATACAGCAACATCACGCGTACGAATAGCAAGTTTACGACCACTTAAAACCTTCATCCAAATTGATTTGGAACATCACTGTCAGGGATGGATCCAGTGAGGGTGTTTGGGGATGCTTCCCCCAACCCCCCCACCCACCAAACAGGTGGAGGAGTTGAGTTGTGAAAGCAAACACATGTAAGCTTAAGAAATACCTAGTTTTTCAATTAAATGTTGTCTGTTGACTGCTTAGGTCGAACTAAGGGCCCCTTACTGTGCAGTAAAATTGAATGGATCTTGATTCATACCTCCCACCGAATGTGATGATTTACTGCATTTTAAGTATCCATTCGTTCAGATAAACTGTTAATCGTCCATACTTTTGCTATCTGTTTACAAGCCAACTTTAAATGAAGATGCTTAATTGCAAACTACACTTGTACACCAAGACCAGACTGAAGTGTGAAATTATTTTTTACCGATATAAAAATATTTATTTCAACTTTTAACGGCAATTATTTTGATAAATAAGTATTTGTTTTATGCCCAAAACTATGGATATTTTGAAGAAGTGTTTACTTTCGACCCGTTAAGAGTCGTCGTAATGTTATATGCTGGAGGTTGCATTTAAGATTATCCACATTCGTTTCTGTGCATTTTTGCGGGGAATTTTTTTTGCCGCTTTCTGATTGGTTAAAATTAGTTGGTTTTGCAACGACCCCTTGAGAAACTTTTATTCTTAGATAAAAGTTATTTCCCATCAATTTATCAATCCCAATATTGTGTTAATTATACTGTTCAATTTATTTACAGGGACACACCGTGGACCTCGGCTGTTTCCATGTTTCCAATTAAATCATCCAATCAACAACGATGCAGATCTATCTTTCAATCAGTTTTTTGTTCTTCTACCAGTGTGACCATTAATTATGTTGATCAAAAATACAGTAAAATTTCTTAATTGCTCGCAATCTACGCGTCAAAGGAGAAGTCTTTCAGATCACATTAACCTCTGTCACCGAAGTGTGTCCCCACAAGACTGTGAACGACCAGTCAGTGTCAAGGCAGTCAAAATATTATGGTTGCAGACCACTCTCAATCATTCTACAGTCAAACCCCGGTAACTCGAACACCAGATCGGTAGAATTACCGGATCGGTAGAATAACCGGATCGGTCGAACAAAACTGCCGGTCCCAGCACTGTGCCTTCTTTGTTCTATATAAATTACCACGTGATCGCCTGTATTACATGTAGCGCGAACGGTTGAACTGGTTGCCAGTCCCTACAGCCTATTTATATGTACTTTCACACCTTGTGGGTCGAACTGCCATCTTGGCTCATTATCCCAGACCGATTGTCTGTTCTGTCAAAATACTAGTGATCGTATTGTTCACATCCCCCGCGACAATTAATATGTCTGTAGCAATGTCCACTTATCAACAGCCAATGTTAGGTTTTATTAATAGAATTTTGTATTAAATGATGTTAAATTTCATAAAAATGGTTTGAGATTTAATGGAAAAATGACAGAAAACTGATTGTCATAAAACACGACTAACTGATATGGCCAACTAATTCAAATGTTAATTTTATTTTTGTTTTTGCTTATATTTGATGAGTTTTTTAGTTCCTGTACGTAAATGAAAATGTGTTTAACAAACTATCCTTTTTTCAGTTCAATCGAGACCGGTTCTAACCTCTCCCTCTCAATCTTAATATTGGTCACGTGATTATCAGTTTTGGGGGGAAATTTTGTCTAACCACGGCGATTTTCCAAAAATGGGTGATTTTATTAAGGGTTTGATTGTGAATTTCATTGTCTTTCGAAATATCATAATTTAAAATACAAAACATGTTTGAAATGTTTTTAACTTTGATTGATTAGGTTAAAACATCTGCAAACGTGTCCTGTTGTTTTTCTTATCAAAACAAACCATAAGTGACGTGTAATCACTTAAAAAAAACAAAGAGATGCTGATTCTGGTTTAAAACATATTCCATTCGTCATCACAAAAACTAAAACGAAACCGGTCTAAAGGAAATAATTATGAATGGACATTTATATAAGGCGGTACACAAACTTGGCTGTAACACATTAGCATATAAAATGCAATTTATAAATGAAAACGGTTGATCAACTGACTGCAAATGAATCTCTCTTCCCTCGAACTTCCGGCTCGCTCGAACTAGAAGGTTATCCCTGTGGGTGTTCGAGCAACCGGGGTTTGACTGTAGTGTTCACAAACACGGTGATGTCTGCTTGAACCTTAGATACTCAACATGCGATTCATTAACGTTTATTTGTAAACAAAATATTTTAATACACTACACTTTTGCAACGCGGATGCACAAGTTCCAAAAATCAGCTAGTTGTGAAGCGTCAAGGTATAGAGGTCAATAAAATCTAGTGACGTAACCGTCTAGGTAATAATGCTGCCACTGTAAAGAAAAAAACACACAACTATATTGCGTTTGACAAACTAGATTATAATAGTTTTTGTTTAGTTTTTGAAAGCTCAGACCGAGCACTTTGTTTAAATAAGGTCTGGGGAATGTTAAAATTTACAAGAATAAATTGGTTTGATTTAGTTACACTTTCATTGCGTGGAGCATGTCTATAATGACACCGATATCTACATTATGGTCACGTGCCTTCCCCTTTGACAAACTAATGGAGAACAATACTATTTCGCCCTTATACTTTGCTTAACTATCTGTTACCATGGTTTACATGTTTGTTTTTTGTCTTAATGCCATCACTCATAGATTTCAAGAAACTAGTCTTAATAAAAGATTTCACAACAAATAGCGTCTTTTTTTCTTCCACACCTTTTCAGTATTGTGTGTTATTTAATAAACTAATACGTTAAACAAAATGTGCTATATATAGCCATTTACAGATTACGTCATACATGAATTTCCGGTCGTTATAGTAGGGTTTTACGAATCAAGACTGAAAAATAGAAATATCTGTAATTCTACACGGAGATTAGTTCTACATTTCATCAATGGTAGATAGGGGGCACCATTATCACCACAAATATTTCGAAAGGTATTGTAAATAAAATCTAAAATAACAAACGTTCATTAAAATGGTGTTTGAATGAACACAATAGTTAAAACGTAAAATGGCGTATGAATATACCAGTTTAAGCGTAAAAGGCGTAAGAATGAATATAACTATTTAAGTGTAAAATGGCGTACGATTGAACACAATGGTTAAAGCGTAAAATAGCGTATGCATATAACTGTTTAAGAGTAAAATGACGTATGAATGAATACAACTGTTTCAGGGTAAAATGGCGTTTGAATGAACACAATGGTTAAAGCATGTACACAATCAAAACGATATGAATATTATGTTTAGATCAATGTTTTAAGTTAATCAAGCGTAAATTTAAATGAACATAACGTAGCTGTTACAATGGTATAAGAGCGTTTTATCATTTTTTGCCAACTGAACTTTGAAGTCATATAGATACCAGTTATAAAGCAAAAGACCATATAGACGGATCAAATTGGCGTTGAACCCCAAAAAAATTGATACAAAAGGTTTCTCAATGGATTCTGGTACCATTAAGCATGCTAAATAACATACTAAAAATCTAGTATGATCTGACATCCGGAAAAGGGTAATTTTCAAGATGGCGTCCAAGATGGCCGTCAAGAGCGTAAAATCGCTATATCTCAATTACTATTCAACCTAGAAAGGTGGTTTTGGTGTCTAACCAAAGGTTTTAGGGGTCAAGGAATTCAAAGAAATCAATGAAATTACCATCAGATAATTATTTATTCACAAATCCAAGATGGCGTACAAAGATGGCCGCCCATTCACTTAAATGGCTTTAAGCAAGTGTTGTGTTCAAACATGATTATAAATTATGATGTCTCTGGTTTACTTTTTGATTCAAAACTTTTGTCATTGGATTCTGACACCATACGAGGGGTGATCTAGTGCAATCTGATTTCTGGAAAGGTGTTATTTTCAGGATGGCCTCCAAGATGGCTGCCGCGAGCTTAAGATGGCTGTACCTCAATTACTATTCAACCTAGAAAGGTGGCTTTGGTGTCTGATCCAGGTTTTGATGCTCAAGGAATCTCATTAAATTAGTACAAATACCCTCAGTTAATTATTTATTGACAAATCCAATATTGTCAGTGTGTCTATCTAGGTTTCGAGCACCCAGAAAATCATCAAAAGTACCTAAATAAGAGGTTTGAAACGAATGGCACAAATTGTGATCCAGTAATCCAATAAACCAAGTTTACCAGCCCATTAGGACATTGTAGTATACACTTAGTCACTGTTCATCCTCATCATCTGACTCCTCTGGAAGGAACTTTATGTGGATTGTCACATTCTTCAAGTTGGCACGGTCCACAGACAGTAGTACATGGCAGTCCATATCTTCTACATGAGCAGCGGAGGGTCTTGCAGGCAGTGGAGCAGTGGAGCAGTTACAGCGAATGACCTTCAAGAGACTGTCTGGAGCAGCATTCATTCTTGACATCAGTGGGACGAACCGATTATCCAGTAGCTTCCACCCCTAGTTCATGGCATCCATACCCTCCTCCATTCCCATCCAAACCATGATCTGGTAGTACACTCTGCGACAGTGAAGGTTGGTAGCAGATTCAGTTGGAGGCAGACGTTCCGGGGTTACAAACGACGAAGAAGAGACAACCTTCTTGCTGAAGATGTTATATCGCATTGTCTCAAGAGAATCTGCGTGCTTGCCACCAAAGAGGAAAGACATCACTTGGCACCCAAGGTCTTCGATAATCTGTGTGGTCTGGTTTGGGATGGTGAAAGCATTGGCACAAGACTGAAGGATAGGGTCTCCTTTTACAAGCTTCTGGAAAGCACTCTTTTTGCCAACACCGAAAATCCGAGAAGTCGTGTCACAACCAGTCATGGCATGGATGAATAGCAAGTGAGAACACAGATCATGTCCGAGGATGTCTTTTAGACGGTTGATGTCATACACTTTAAAACTGCCATCAGGTTTGGTTCTGTCTGATTTGAAATAAAGAGCCATAGTGTCTCCCTGTGCATAGTAAAGGAGCAAGACAAGGAGATCTGTATCTTCTCCAATCAGCGTAGTGGTGTGTAGACGAGATGCCTCCACTGCTGCCTTTACTATGTCTACATCAGCATCTCCGAGTACATTTACCACAGTGCAATCCCTTTCTCTCAGTTCATCACTTATCATCTGGATCAGTCTCTGTTTATTGACATCTCTTGACAGGAACTCCTCCTTCTTGCCTGAGAACTCTGTCTCTGCTGTAAAACTGACAATGGGATGAATATTTTGTCCTCTTCTCTCATGCGTGTTGTCTTTAATGGATGGCCCTTCATCATAGCCATCAAAGACAACGGTCGTAGCTGAACCATAATGTCGGATGGTAAAGTCAGCATATTACTGCGCTATATCACCATAGCTTTCTCCTTGTTTCCATGGTATTCGGTGCAGCAAGGAACCCCCATCAAGGACGTGATACTCTGTTTCTGGTACAGAATCTTGGATTGCATCCTGTGCATGATCACAGATCGCCTGTGCAAGCTGTGGCTTATCAGCCTTTCGGAAGACGTTTCTGGCTTCAAAGAGGGCAGGAGGGAAAGGACTGAGCTCGTAACGCATAACTTCCTCCAATGATAGCTCTCCAGTTTAGGAGACCACCAGGAAACGTTAAAAGAGGAGTGCAGAGTCAATGGTTCGATCAGGAGCAACCTTGATAGCTGATGTTTGTCCAAGGGTTATGGCCTTATCCTTTCTACTGAACGAGAATGTGAATGCAGGCTGTCCAATCATTTTCTGCATGATTTTGCATCCAACACACTCATATTCGTGCACGTTCACACCTTCCTCAGCCACAACACCAGTAACAACATTCCTTAACGAAGAGTCTGGCGAGGTGACCATGCAACAAGTTTTGCACTGATCTCCTCCAGGTCAGTAGCATCCCTTTTCATCCTTGCCTCCGTCACGTCTTTGTGCTGTTCAGATGTCGAGTACGACAGGTTCGTGAACTCCTGCATTGCGATGTTGTACTCCGATGTTATGGGCCTTGACATGGTCCACATGGCTCTCTGTTCTTCAGACATCCCCCCTCCGTGTGTCATACCTCCAGTGGTCTTCAACGACCTCATCAATGTCGTCTCGATGACAAGACAAGGCCTGCCCACATTTGGTTGGTCCGACGGATGACATGAAAGCCCTTTTCAAACTTTCTGAAAAGGTCTTGGTGTTTGAAGTCAAGCTGGCCCATCTCTTGGACATAGAAGTATGCTGATTTCAAGTAGTTGTAATGCCCAGCTGCGTCGAATATCGGCAAGCAGTCGGAAACAGCACGTAGGTGCATCAGCCAAGAACCTGTTCGATCTGCCTTCATCAGTGACCTAGCAACTTTTACCATGTTTTGATAATTCAGCCACAACTTACTTGTTTTTGACCTAGCACTCAGTTCTGTCTTCCTTTTCTCCAGCTCTTCATCTATTCGACTCAGGTTTTCTGATGTTAACACATTTTGTAATGTTGCCTCACCATTCAACAGCGCACTATACATCCTTTCAGACTCTTCAACCGCTGCTGCGAATTCGGGACTACCATCTGCCATCCCTGACACAATCATACGGTTAAGACATCTGTCTACAAGAAGATGGCCACGGAAGGCTCTCTGAACCGATTTGCCGGTCAGCATATGGGCTACAGAATGTTCACCATAAACTGTCCCAAGAATCTCCTTGAGTCCCGTGCCTTCCATCAGTGTACCAATCGCTCCTAGCAGGTTCATGAAGGTGTGGAAGCCTCCTAGCAACAGAACAATGGATTTGAGATGGCTTCCTGGCGGTGAATCTAGGACTATCTCTTGTGCCTTCCAATATAGGGGCTGGTCGAATGTGACTACTGGGTCAAGATGGTGCTTGTAACCAAGACGACAAAGGAACTCCAATGTTGACGGGATACATGTCATGTCGCCGGAGTACATGTCTATCATCGATAGGTACCTGATTGAAGACTGGCCTGGATGATCGTTTCCTTGGTAAATAATGTGCATCATCCCCTGCTAACCTGGAGTGGCCTGTTTGAAGTTGAACGACAACTCCCAAAGCAGATCAACCCTGGTGTCGCATTCGGTGAGATCAGGAAGAAAAAAAAAAGAAATTAATACACGTACGATTAATTAGTGTCCTTATAAAATAACCTGTATATCAAAAGTAGAACATTAAGACCCCCCCCAAAAATAATTAATTAACTGCTGGTTATTTCATTGCTTTCTTTGGATTCCTTGGCCCCCAAAACCTAGGTTAGACATCAAAATCACCTTTCTAGGTTGAATAGTAATTGAGATATAGCGATTTTACGCTCTCGGCGGCCATCTTGGACGCCATCTTGAAAATGACCCTTTTCCGGAAGTCAGATTGTACTAGATTTTTAGTATGTTATTTAGCATGCCTAAAGGTACCAAAAACAATTGAGAAACCTTTTGTATCAATTTTTTTGGGGTTTGGGGGATTTTTTTCATATATTGACCCGCCTAATATATAAGGTAGTTTGGTGTAGTTTTGATTTCGTACACGTCGCATTCAGTCAATTATGGTAATTATTCTCACCAACGATTGTTAATGTTTTAGCTGTCACCAAATGATTATTGTTTATGCAGTCACTCAATGATTGTTGTTGCTTTCACAGTCACCCAACGGTGGTTATTATTTAGCAGCCACCAAACAATGGTTATTGCTTTGGCAGCCACCCAATGATGGTTATATTCAGTCACCCAACGATTGTTATTGTTTAAGCAGTCACCCAACGATGGTTATTGTTTAAGCAGTCATCAAACGATGGTTGTTTTCACAGTCACCCAGCTATTGCTATTGTTTTAACAGTCACCCAACGATGGTTATTGTTTAAGCAGTAACCCAACGATGGTTGTTTACACAGCCCCAAACGATGGTTACTGTTTTAGCAGTCACCCATCGATGGTTATTGTTTTAGCAGTCACCTAACGATTGTTACTGCTTTAGCAGTCACCCAATGATGGTTATTGCTTTAGCAGTCACCCAATGATGGTTATTGCTTTAGCAGTCACCCATCGATGGTTATTGTTTAAGTAGTCACCCAACGATGGTTATTGTTTAGGCAGTCACCCAACGATGGTTACTGTTTTAGCAGTCACCCAACGATGGTTATTGTTTTAGCATTCACTCAATGATTGTTGTTTAAGCAGTCACCCAACGATGGTTATTGTTTTAGCAGTCACCCATCGATGGTTATTGTTTTAGCAGTCACCCATCGATGGTTATTGTTTTAGAAGTCAAACAACGATGGTTACTGTTTTAGCAGCCACCCAATGATGGTTATTGTTTAAGCAGTCACCCAACGATGGTTATTGTTTTAGCAGTCACCCAACGATGGTTATTGTTTTAGCAGTCACCCAACGATGGTTAGTGTTTTAGCAGTCACCTAACGATTGTTATTGTTTAAGCAGTCACCCAACGATGGTTGCTGTTTTAGCATTCACTCAATGATTGTTGTTTAAGCAGTCACCCAACGATGGTTATTGTTTTAGCAGTCACCCATCGATGGTTATTGTTTTAGCAGTCACCCAACGATGGTTATTGTTTAAGCAGTCACCCAACGATGGTTGCTGTTTTAGCAGTCACCCAACGATGGTTATTGTTTTAGCAGTCACCCAACGATGGTTATTGTTTTAGCAGTCACCCAACGATGGTTATTGTTTTAGCAGTCACCCAACGATGGTTATTGTTTAAGCAGTCACCCAACGATGGTTATTGTTTTCACAGTCACCCAACGATTGTTTTAGCAGTCACCCAACGATGGCTATTGTTTTAGCAGTCACCCAACGATGGTTATTGTTTAAGCAGTCACCCAACGATGGTTAGTGTTTTAGCAGTCACCTAACGATTGTTATTGTTTTAGCAGTCACCCAACGATGGTTATTGTTTAAGCAGTCACCAAACGATGGTTATTTTTTTCACAGTCACCTAACGATTGTTATTGCTTTAGAAGTTACCAAACGGTGGTTATTGTTTAAGCAGTCACCCAACGATGGTTATTGTTTTCACAGTCACCGAACGATTGTTTCAGCAGTCCCCCAACGATGGTTATTGTTTTCACAGTCACCCAACGATGGTTATTGTTTTAGCAGTCACCCAACGATGGCTATTGTTTTAGCAGTCACCCAACGATGGTTATTGTTTAAGCAGTCACCCAACGATTGTTATTGTTTTAGCAGTCACCCAACGATGGTTATTGTTTTCACAGTCACCCAACGATGGCTATTGTTTTAGCAGTCACCCAACGATGGTTATTGTTTTAGCAGTCACCCAACGATGGTTATTGTTTTAGCAGTCACCCAACGATGGCTATTGTTTTAGCAGTCACCCAACGATGGTTATTGTTTAAGCAGTCACCCAACGATTGTAATTGTTTTAGCAGTCACCCAACGATGGTTACTGTTTAAGCAGTCATCCAACGATTGTTATTGTTTAAGCAGTCACCCAACGATGGTTATTGTTTAAGCAGTCACCCAGCGATGGTTATTGTTTTAGCAGTCACCCAACGATGGTTATTGTTTTAGCAGTCACCCAACGATGCTTATTGTTATAGCAGTCACCCAGCGATGGTTATTGTTTTAGCAGTCACCCAACGATGGTTATTGTTTAAGCAGTCACCCAGCGATGGTTATTGTTTTAGCAGTCACCCAACGATTGTTATTGTTTAAGCAGTCACCCAACGATGGTTATTGTTTAAGCAGTCACCCAGCGATGGTTATTGTTTTAGCAGTCACCCAACGATGGTTATTGTTTTAGCAGTCACCCAACGATGGTTATTGTTTAAGCAGTCACCCAACGATTGTAATTGTTTTAGCAGTCACCCAACGATGGTTACTGTTTAAGCAGTCACCCAACGATTGTTATTGTTTAAGCAGTCACCCAGCGATGGTTATTGTTTTAGCAGTCACCCAGCGATGGTTATTGTTTTAGCAGTAAGCCAACGATGGTTATTGTTTTAGCAGTCACCCAACGATGGTTACTGTTTAAGCAGTCACCCAACGATTGTTATTGTTTAAGCAGTCACCCAACGATGCTTATTGTTTTAGCAGTCACCCAGCGATTGTTGTTTTAGCAGTCACCCAGCGATGGTTATTGTTTAAGCAGTCACCCAACGATGATTGTTGATGAAGCAGTCACCCAGCGATGCTTATTGTTTTAGCAGTCACCCAACGATTGTTGTTTTAGCAGTCACCCAGCGATGGTTATTGTTTAAGCAGTCAGCCAACGATGATTGTTGATGAAGCAGTCACCCAGCGATGGTTATTGTTTTAGCAGTCACCCAGCGATGATTGTTGATTAAGCAGTCACCCAACGATGGTTATTGTTTTAGCAGTCACCCAGCGATGGTTATTGTTTAAGCAGTCACCCAACGATGATTGTTGATGAAGCAGTCACCCAGCGATGGTTATTGTTTTAGCAGTCACCCAGCGATGGTTATTGTTATAGCAGTCACCCAACGATGGTTATTGTTTTAGCAGTTACCCAACGATGGTTGCTGTTTTAGCAGTTACCCAACGATGGTTATTGTTTTAGCAGTTACCCAATGATGGTTACTGTTTTAGCAGTTACCCAACGATGGTTATTGTTTTAGCAGTTACCCAACGATGGTTATTGTTTCAGCAGTTACCCAATGATGGTTGCTGTTTTAGCAGTCACCCAACGATGGTTATTGTTTTAGCAGTCACCCAACGATGGTTATTGTTTTAGCAGTAACCCAACGATGGTTATTGTTTTAGCAGTCACCCAACGATGGTTGCTGTTTTAGCAGTCACCCAACGATGGTTATTGTTTTAGCAGTCATCCAACGATGGTTATTGTTTTAGCAGTCACCCAACGATGGTTGCTGTTTTAGCAGTCACCCAACGATGGTTATTGTTTTAGCAGTCACCCAACGATGGTTATTGTTTTAGCAGTAACCCAAACGATGGTTATTGTTTTAGCAGTCACCCAACGATGATTATTGTTTCAGCAGTAACCCAATGATGGTTATTGTTTCCACAGTCACAAAACGATAGTTATTGTTTTAGCAGTTACCTAACGATGATTATTGTTTTAGCACACAACGATAGTTGCTGTTTTAGCAGTCACCCAGCGATGGTTATTGTTTTAGCAGTCACCCAACGATGGTTATTGTTTTAGCAGTCACCCAACGATGGTTGCTGTTTTAGCAGTCACCCAACGATGGTTATTGTTTTAGCAGTCACCCAACGATGGTTATTGTTTAAGCAGTCACCCAACGATGGTTGCTGTTTTAGCAGTCACCCAACGATGGTTATTGTTTTAGCAGTCACCCAACGATGGTTGCTGTTTTAGCAGTCACCCAACGATGGTTATTGTTTTAGCAGTCACCCAACGATGGTTATTGTTTAAGCAGTCACCCAACGATGGTTGCTGTTTTAGCAGTCACCCAACGATGGTTGCTGTTTTAGCAGTCACCCAACGATGGTTATTGTTTTAGCAGTCACCCAACGATGGTTATTGTTTTAGCAGTCACCCAACGATGGTTATTGTTTTAGCAGTCACCCAACGATGGTTATTGTTTTAGCAGTCACCCAACGATGGTTGCTGTTTTAGCAGTCACCCAACGATGGTTATTGTTTTAGCAGTCACCCAACGATGGTTATTGTTTAAGCAGTCACCCAACGATGGTTGCTGTTTTAGCAGTCACCCAACGATGGTTATTGTTTTAGCAGTCACCCAACGATGGTTATTGTTTAAGCAGTCACCCAACGATTGTTATTGTTATAGCAGTCACCCAACGATGGTTATTGTTTTAGCAGTCACCCAACGATGGTTATTGTTTTAGCAGTCACCCAACGATGGTTAATGTTTTAGCAGTCACCCAACGATAGTTATTGTTTTAGCAGTCACCCAACGATGGTTGCTGTTTTAGCAGTCACCCAACGATGGTTATTGTTTTAGCAGTCACCCAACGATGGTTGCTGTTTTAGCAGTCATCCAACGATGGTTATTGTTTTAGCAGTCACCCAACGATGGTTATTGTTTTAGCAGTCACCCAACGATGGTTATTGTTTTAGCAGTCACCCAACGATAGTTATTGTTTTAGCAGTCACCCAACGATGGTTGCTGTTTTAGCAGTCACCCAACGATGGTTATTGTTTTAGCAGTCACCCAACGATGGTTATTGTTTAAGCAGTAACCCAACGATGGTTATTGTTTTAGCAGTCACCCAACGATGATTATTGTTTCAGCAGTAACCCAATGATGGTTATTGTTTCCACAGTCACAAAACGATAGTTATTGTTTTAGCAGTTACCTAACGATGACTATTGTTTTAGCACCCAACGATGGTTGCTGTTTTAGCAGTCACCCAACGATGGTTATTGTTTGAGCAGTCACCCATCGATGGTTATTGTTTTAGCAGTCACCCAACGATGGTTGCTGTTTTAGCAGTCACCCAACGATGGTTATTGTTTTAGCAGTAACCCAAACGATGGTTATTGTTTTAGCAGTCACCCAACGATTGTTATTGTTATAGCAGTCACCCAACGATGGTTATTGTTATAGCAGTCACCCAACGATTGTTATTGTTATAGCAGTCACCCAACGATGGTTATTGTTTTAGCAGTCACCCAACGATGGTTATTGTTATAGCAGTCACCCAACGATTGTTATTGTTATAGCAGTCACCCAACGATTGTTATTGTTATAGCAGTCACCCAATGATGGTTATTGTTATAGCAGTCACCCAACGATTGTTATTGTTTTAGCAGTCACCCAACGATTGTTATTGTTATAGCAGTCACCCAACGATGGTTATTGTTTTAGCAGTCACCCAACGATGGTTATTGTTATAGCAGTCACCCAACGATTGTTATTGTTATAGCAGTCACCCAATGATGGTTATTGTTAGAGCAGTCACCCAACGATTGTTATTGTTTTAGCAGTCACCCAACGATTGTTATTGTTATAGCAGTCACCCAACGATTGTTATTGTTATAGCAGTCACCCAATGATGGTTATTGTTATAGCAGTCACCCAACGATTGTTATTGTTTTAGCAGTCACCCAACGATGGTTATTGTTTTAGCAGTAACCCAAACGATGGTTATTGTTTTAGCAGTCACCCAACGATTGTTATTGTTATAGCAGTCACCCAACGATTGTTATTGTTATAGCAGTCACCCAACGATGGTTATTGTTATAGCAGTCACCCAACGATTGTTATTGTTATAGCAGTCACCCAACGATGGTTATTGTTTTAGCAGTCACCCAACGATTGTTATTGTTATAGCAGTCACCTAACGATTGTTATTGTTATAGCAGTCACCCAACGATGGTTATTGTTATAGCAGTCACCCAACGATTGTTATTGTTTTAGCAGTCACCCAACGATTGTTATTGTTATAGCAGTCACCCAACGATTGTTAGTTTTAGCAGTCACCCAATGATTGTTATTGTTATAGCAGTCACCCGATTGTTATTGTTTTAGCAGTCACCCAACGATGGTTATTGTTTAGCAGTCACCCAACGATTGTTATTGTTATAGCAGTCACCCAACGATTGTTATTGTTATAGCAGTCACCCAACGATTGTTATTGTTATAGCAGTCACCCAACGATGGTTATTGTTTTAGCAGTCACCCAACGATGGTTATTGTTTTAGCAGTCACCCAACGATGGTTATTGTTATAGCAGTCACCCAACGATTGTTATTGTTATAGCAGTCACCCAACGATGGTTATTGTTTTAGCAGTCACCCAACGATTGTTATTGTTTAGCAGTCACCCAACGATGGTTATTGTTTTAGCAGTCACCCAACGATTGTTATTGTTTTAGCAGTCACCCAACGATTGTTATTGTTATAGCAGTCACCCAACGATTGTTATTGTTATAGCAGTCACCCAACGATTGTTATTGTTATAGCAGTCACCAAACGATTGTTATTGTTTTAGCAGTCACCCAACGATTGTTATTGTTTTAGCAGTCACCCAACGATTGTTATTGTTATAGCAGTCACCCAACGATGGTTATTGTTTTAGCAGTCACCCAACGATTGTTATTGTTATAGCAGTCACCCAACGATGGTTATTGTTTTAGCAGTCACCCAACGATTGTTGATGTTTAGCAGTCACCCAACGATTGTTATTGTTTAAGCAGTCACCCAACGATTGTTATTGTTATAGCAGTCACCCAACGATGGTTATTGTTTTAGCAGTCACCCAACGATTGTTATTGTTATAGCAGTCACCCAACGATTGTTATTGTTTTAGCAGTCACCCAACGATTGTTATTGTTTTAGCAGTCACCCAACGATTGTTATTGTTATAGCAGTCACCCAACGATGGTTATTGTTTTAGCAGTCACCCAACGATGGTTATTGTTATAGCAGTCACCCAACGATTGTTATTGTTATAGCAGTCCATTATACCGACACCGACGAGTCAGGCGTAATGCTGTCCCCTTAGCCCTGGGCGTTAGGAGGGAAGCCACTACTACCAACTTTAAAGTCTTGTTTGACCCGGCCGGGGTTGAACCCACGACCTCCCGATCTGCAAGCCGACGCTCTACCACCTGAGCTATTGCGGCTGTTGGTTAGCTGTCTTTGTTAAATTACGCATCACAGATTTGTTCTTACATTTACATTAGGATTACATGTGACTTCCTTTGTCCTGTGCTTTTTTAACGTTTGGTATATGTTGCAATGCTCATAGGACTTTTTCATATATTCTTATTATAACAAAACACTTTTTTTAACTTCATATTTAGTAAGAGTGGTGGACAATCAAAAATAGGAAAACACAGAATTGGATTTTTTTTTTCTTTAGCACAAAGGTTACATAATCTTGACATCCCATAATACCCTGAAAATTAGCAAATACAACCTTAGGAATAAGATGTACAGCATAGCAAATAAGTGTGCAAGAACAGATGTCTAAATGTTAGTAATAAATATAAAAAAAAAATACTCAAAAATTGAGGGTAAAGGCATAAAGAAAATACTTGACAACATGGGCAGATAACTTTTTAAGAAAACAACACTGGAGAATGGTAATTAAGATTGTGATCACCTAAGTTGGCTTGTAATTAGCTGGACATCGCCAATTTGGCCATCATTGTTTGTTTGGTTTATCGTCCCACCAACAGTATTTCAGTTACCTGGAGACAGTGTCCACTTGAAGCAGATATAGTGCTGCTGTCACTGTGTATAGCATGCTGTGAACACCTGGCATGATACCACACCCAGTCACATTATCCTGACACCGGGCCAACCAGTCGTGGAACTACCCTTATATTTTCTTGAGCGTTAGCAAGGGAGCTATACCACTACCATTTTTATGACTTTGATATGTTGCGGCCAGGGATTGAACCCGGGGCATCCCGTACCTGGAGCCGACGCTCTACTGATTGCGCTACCAGGTCCAGTGTGAGCCATCATTGTGTCAACAGTTTAACATAGATACTATCAACAATTGTAAAAGAACCTAAATTAATGATTTTTAATATTAAGATTCAGGAGAAAAAAAATTAAGAATTGAGAATAATTTTCCAATCGACAAATCCAATCCAAATTATACACCAGCAATCCCAGTTAAAAGAGAAATGTAAGAAAATAATCAGACTTCAGTTTGTTTTTAAAGAATACAATATTTTTAGACAAATGTTAAAAACACAAGCTTTGCTGTTTATTACAAAAATAAAATTTCATGCACTACTATATGTATGCTATATACACAATACAGGCTTCACAAAATAAATAATACAGTGCTTCTTCAATACTTATAAAACACATGTTAATAATATACCATAAAACAAAGCACAAATAGAAAATTTCACCAAGGCAAAAGTCAAACAATTTTTTTAAAAGCTATTTAACATGAAAGGCTAATTTTCTGTTTATGAAAAATTCTGGTCAGAATAAAAGTATTTCGAGGTAAAATAACAAGTCAATCTATAAATCATTCCTTAAAGGTGTGTTACGACATGGCAATAAAAAACAGCACCTTAATAAAAACTGAAATGGCAATTTTTTTGTCATGGCAACCAAAAATATTTTTTTTACTTGAAATATGCCCAATGTGTGTACACCCTTCTAACATAGTAAACATAACCCTGGAATAAGCAGCGATAGATATCTTTACTACACAGTTCAATCTGACTTCATGATTTTCACATAAACTAAAATACTTAACCTAAATCATTTAGACATAAACTGTAATAATTCAATTTTACTACACGATTTAGACATAAACTAGATCTTTAAGTCTTAACAAATGAGTAAGACAAATAAATTAGTGCTGAACCAAACAATAAAAAGATAAACTGTTCAATAACATCTAGTTTAAACAATAATGTTGGCATAAACCATAAAGTTCTTAGTTTAACCACATGATTTAGACATAAACTATACAGTTTCTAGTTAAACCACATGATTTAGACATAAACCATACAGTTTTAAGTTTAAATGAAGATTTAGACATAAACTATGTAGTTTCTAGTTTAACCAAATGATATAGACATAAACCATACAGTTTTAAGTTTAAATGAAGATTTAGACATAAACTATACAGTTTCTAGTTTAACCACATGATTTAGACATAAACCATACAGTTTTAAGTTTAAATGAAGATTTAGACATAAACTATGTAGTTTCTAGTTTAACCAAATGATATAGACATAAACCATAAGTTTCTAGTTTAACCACATGATTTAGATATAAACCATACAGTTTTTAGTTTAACCACATGATTCAGACATAAACCATAAGTTTCTAGTTTAACCACATGATTTAGACATAAACCATACAGTTTTAAGTTTAAATGAAGATTTAGACATAAACTATGTAGTTTCTAGTTTAACCAAATGATATAGACATAAACCATAAGTTTCTAGTTTAACCACATGATTTAGACATAAACCATACAGTTTTAATTTTAAATGAAGATTTAGACATAAACTATGTAGTTTCTAGTTTAACCAAATGATATAGACATAAACCATAAATTTCTAGTTTAACCACATGATTTAGACATAAACCATACAGTTTTTAGTTTAACCACATGATTTAGACATAAACTATACAGTTTAAAGTTTAACCACATGATTTAGACATAAACTATACAGTTTCTAGTTTAACCACACAATTTAGACATAAACCATAGTTTTAAGTATCACTAAAGATTTAGACATAAACTATACTGTATCTAGTTAAAGCATTTAATATGAACATGGACCTAGCAGTTCTAGTCCAACTAAATGGTCAGGGTACCTTTAAATTGTTTAACTATTTCATTAATTATTGTTTAAAGTGTAATTAAAAATACAATATAGCCTGTGCAGACAACTTTATCAATTTTATTGGTGAAACTACCCTAGTTTATATTCTAGTATTAAAAGCAATTTATAAAAGTGCCACTTCTTTAGATCTTGTTAGGAACAAAAGCTTCTAAAGTTAATTGTAAATACAAATATATCTAGTCACAACAAATATTCTTCAGAAATGAAAATTCATCATCATACCAATACAGGTAATTTTAGAATTAAATCTTATAAACTTCTTAACAAAATGGACTTTTATAATTAAATCTTATAAACTCCTTAACAAAATGTACATTTAGAATTAAAATATCAACTCCTTAAAAAATGCAGATTTAGATTTAAAATTCATCAACTTCTAAACAAAAATATTTAAAAAAAATAAAATAATTTAGAATTAAATTTTATCAACTCCTTAACAAAATGTACATTGAGAATAAAAATTTATATACTCATTAATATGAAAATTTAGATTTAAAATTCATCAACTCCTTAACAAAAATATAAAAAAAAATGTAATTTAGAATTAAATTTTATCAACTCCTTAACAAAATTTACATTTAGAATTAAAAATTATCAACTCCTTAACAAACATAACAATGTACATATTGAATTAAATCTTATCAACTCCTTAAAATTCGGAAAGAAAATACATTAAGCGCTGGGCAGCAGGCTGGCCTGGATCTTAACCATCTAAAGCAAATAGGATGATTGTGATTTGCCTGTCCTCTTTTTGTCCTATAAACAAAATGGCAGACTGGACCTTTAAATACTGGTAGCTAATGTCTAGAACATGTTACACGGAACAGTGCCTGATCTCAGCAACATTTTTGACATAATTACCGCAAGAAAGTTCAGAAAAATGCAATGCAATGTCATACATTTCAAATTCTATTTCACAATCAAGACGACATAATAGTGATGAATCAATTTACAGAATATGTTCAAACAATTAACATAAAAAAAATATTTTAAAAGAAAAAGCTAAAATTACCACAAAAATAACAGAACATATCAACAGAAGGTATTAGAATACATGAAGAAAAAAAAAACAGCAATAAAACTCAGCAGTTAAGTCTGAAAGTGGCTCTAACTAAAATGGATAAAAAATGTTAAAATAATTGAAATCTGATTATTATATTAATGTCTGTCATAAATCAACAATGTTGGTATTAATATCTAATTTAACCCTTTTACTCATACATTGGCCATTTTACGCCTTGGGCAGCAAGAGCAATGTCATGCCAAGATTGGATAGAAAATCATATCTATATTAACCCTTTTACGTATACATTGGCCATTTTACGCCTTGGGCAGCAAGAGCAATGTCATGCCAAGATTGGATAGAAAATCATATCTAAATCAACCCTTTTATGCAGACATTGGCCATTTTATGCCTTGGGCAGCAAGAGCAATGTCATGCCAAGATTGGATAGAAAATCATATCTATATTAACCCTTTTACGTATACATTGGCCATTTTACGCCTTCGGCAGGTAGAGCAATGTCAGGCCAAGATTGGACAGAAAATAATACATATTATTTAAGATATATGCAATGTATGCAAGAAGGAAATAATCAGATATGATTTCCTATCACAGATTGGTATGACACTGCCCTGACCACCCAGGGCATAAAATAGCCAATATATGCATACAAGGTATATTTTAATGCATTTATTGACTATTTAACGGCTTGAGAAACCAGAGCAATGTTACACAGAGATGTCACCTTAGCTCATCAAAGATAAAAAAACTTATGACAGAATATTTAAAACAACGTTAGTCAAAGCAGCTAAATATTAACTTTACATTTATGACTGACAAGGTTAAAACAACGTGAACATCAACATATCCACATATTTAAGGTACAATAATTAATAGATTATGGTAAAAAAAAAACAGATTATATTTCTTAGCTTAGAAAGCAACCTTTATGACCTAATTAGACCTAAAAGCAACAATATCTAAACTAATTAAGTGCACTGCATCTTAAACAAAGGACACAGTGATTGCCAAGTTTATGTCCTTATTCTTCTACCTTTTGTAATAAGCATAATTAATTAACTATTTCATGCAGAGAATTCTTAATTAACAATTTCATATAGTGCATTATTAATTAACTATTTCATATAGTGCATTATTAATTAACAATTTCACATAGAGGATTATTTTTTGACAATTTCATAAAGTGCATTATTAACTATTTCATACAGAGAATTATTAATTAACAATTCCATAAAGTGCATTATTAACTATTTCATACAGGCTTTGGCTAGAAAGAGTCGTTAGCCAGATAAAGGGGCTAATATGAAACTCCCAATTAAAAACAACATACACTAAATCTTACTAATTTGCTGAGAGCTACAAGCAAAAGTTACATGACATGTTGCTAGACACTCAGCTGCATACAGTGAAGATCCTGACTGGAAAGTGGTTGATCTGGATCTACAATATTTGCTTAAGCCTGGTCAATTGGTAATAAGTGGACTAAGAATTAGAAATTCTCTTTATACTATAGTTCTAAAAATTGCACACAAGTATATTATTCTTCTTTCAACATATATAAACCATTGAGAAAAGTGATACTGAACAATGTCCATGAAATATATATATGGTACATGAATTGTTTACTGTTGTGTTTTTTCACGATTATTTTGGCAAAAATGAATAAACATCCCTGATTTGAAAACAAAAGCTTTTAACCCATTCTTTCAAAGTATAAATACATGATTTTGAAACTTGACCTATTTTGTTATTTTCTTTAAAACAGTTCAAAGTATTTCTAATACATGTATGTTTCATCATTTAATAGTAAATCCATGGTCAAACCAGTCAACAAATAAACCCTAAGTAGAGCAGATTCTACTAAAGATAAGACTGATCATTCTGATTGCTTCACAAAGGTGTAAAATGGCCAATGCATGAGCGAAAGAGCTAAATTACAAGCTAAAATGAAATAATGCCATCTCGAAGGCTGTACCTAAACAGGATGGTACAGTTCACTGAATTGATCTAATTGATAAGGCATAGCACCGACCTAATAATGTTTATATTGGTGATGTACAACTGTGATTGGTGGAGAAAGATCACAGAGAAAGATCTGTGTAGATACCACCCGGCAAGCAGCAAGTCAGATGGAAGAACTCCGAAAATTAATGTTTTTGGCTAGACTGAGATTCCAAGAAGTAAATGTTTTAAAAGTCATAACTCTGGACTCTTAAAGAATGCAAGCACCCCTTATAAAAACTGGTTGTCCAAAAAAGCTCCCGTTATTAATACATTTATCATGAGCATCTTAAAAAAAAAAAAAAAAAAAAAGGTTCTGAATGTGAAAAAAATAATATATATAACTTATATACACAATCAATAGATATTAATTTAAAATCAATAAAAATACACTAGACAATAAATGCAATAACAATTTACAATGATATACAAACTAAGTAATTGAAAACGGATCTACAGTATCCTGTATAGCAGCTATATATACATATGTAAGTGTCATAATAATACATCTTGTGAACTAAATTTAAATCTAAATCCTTCATTTACAAATCTGCTTTGTGAGCAGAAATCTCACAAAGACCTGACTTACACTGACAGGAATTGCCAATATCACCGACATATTGAGACACCAGTGGCGTAGTGGCAGAGTCACAGACTTGTAACTCCTCTGCTTAGCCTCTCACTGTGTGGGTTCGAGTCCCATTCTGGGCAAAGGTCTTCCAGCTGACTTGCGGTGCACTGATTATTCTACCCAGACATTTGTCTGGGGTCTTCCTCCAACAAAATAGCTGGACGTCACTGTAATAATCATAATTGGTAGCTGCGATGTACTTCAAAAACAACAACAAAATATATTAAGGAGAAGATTGAGATGGTTTGGCGACTTGTTTAGACAGGACAATGAAGACTGCGTAAAAAGATCTGGAATGGATGGTGTGTACCAGGTTTAATTCTACAAGTTAAACTAAAGATGACATGGTATCAAACTGTCAAAGAGGATCTAGCCAGACTAAATATTTCAACAGCTGAACACTATCAATAGGAAAGCTTGGAGGGCAAAGACAGGAAAGCTTGGAGGGCAGCAACAAGAAAGCTTGGAGAGCAGCGACAGGAAAGCTTTGAGGGCAGCAACAGGAAAGCTTGGAGGGCAGCAACAGGAAAGCTTGGAGGGCAGCAACAGGAAAGCTTGGAGAGCAGAGACAGGAAAGCTTGGAGAGCAGCAACAGGAAAGCTTGGAGGGCAGCGACAGGAAAGCTTGGAGGGCAGCGATAGGAAAGCTTGGAGGGCAGCGATAGGAAAGCTTGGAGGGCAGCGATAGGAAAGCTTGGAGGGCAGTGATAGGAAAGCTTGGAGGGCAGTGATGGGAAAGCTTGGAGGGCAGCGATAGGAAAGCTTGGAGAGCAGCGATAGGAAAGCTTGGAGGGCAGCGATAGGAAAGCTTGGAGGGCAGTGATAGGAAAGCTTGGAGGGCAGTGATAGGAAAGCTTGGAGGGCAGCGATAGGAAAGCTTGGAGGGCAGTGATAGGAAAGCTTGGAGGGCAGCGATAGGAAAGCTTGGAGGGCCAGCAACAGGAAAGTCCTACCCATTAAATGGAACATGGACTTTAAATGGTTGATGGTGATGATATATTTAATTTTAAATGACCCCAAAAAGTACAAAAATTCCTTGAACAGGGTAAATTAATCCATGTTGTCTTATTTAATTGCATATATAATAAAAGTTTTCATGTCCAAAGGCATTATAGTTAAAATTGATGACTGATTGGGTAAACCAAGCCTTTACTTTATACAGTCATTCATTCATTCTTCATAAAAGTAATTTTAGATCTGTAACAATACACTTCCTCTATGATACAATGCATATCTTCAGTTTATGTCTTGATTCAATATTTTTCAACACGAGAAATTTGGGAAAATGTAACACTTAACATTGTATACTGTTTTGTGTGAAGCTTTAATAACTGATAAAATAAAAAAAGTATTACAGTTTATATGTTAAACCAAAAAAAACATTATTTTTTATTAAAACTGCAAACATATGTATTAACATAATAAAAATCTTACAAACCACAGCAACAACAGTGTCAATTTTTTTATATATTTTATGAACAGTAGGTATAGAAAATAAAACTCTCAAAAGAGTAAGAGATCATTAAATATCATTTAATTTTGACATGATTGATCTCACCAAAAAAAGACATGAACTGGGCTAAATATTGAACAGAATTGAATTTTGCCATCATTGTACAAGGCATTGTATCATAGCAGTTTTTCACAATGGATGTATAGGAACAGCTCAACAGCAAGGTTGAAGAAACAAAAATTGCCAAGTTAGTTCAAGGGTCAAGATGTGGGAGAATGGGTCACTGTTGCCCTTATGCTAAGTACACCGCCCTTATTTGGCTGTAGTTTTTCTGCGCACTCTGGAGGGGTGGTTTATTCATAAATTTAAAGTTCATTTGTGTTGCATTATCGCATCTGCATCAAGTTTAAACCTTTCCTACTCATAGCCGACATTTGACGACCACAGCAGCTGCCTCTCACAGCTGACTTTTGACTACCACAGCAGCTGCTGCTCACAGCTGACTTTTGACGACCACAGCAGCTGCTGCTCACAGCTGACTTTTGACTACCACAGCAGCTGCTGCTCACAGCTGACTTTTGACGACCACAGCAGCTGCTGCCCACAGCCGACTTTTGACTACCACAGCAGCTGCTGCTCACAGCTGACTTTTGACTACCCCAGCAGCTGCTGCTCACAGCCGAATTTTGACTACCCCAGCAGCTGCTGCTCACAGCCGACTTTTGACTACCCCAGAAGCTGCTGCTCACTCGTCACTTTTGACTACCCGGCAGCTGCTGCCCACAGCTGACTTTTGACTACCACAGCAGCAGCTGCTCACAGCTGACTTTTGACTACCACAGCAGCTGCTGCTCACAGCTGACTTTTGACTACCCACAGCTGACTTTTGACTACCACAGCAGCTGCTGCCCCACAGCTGACTTTTGACTACCACAGCAGCTGCTGCTCACAGCTGACTTTTGACTACCCACAGCTGACTTTTGACTACCACAGCAGCTGCTGCCCACAGCTGACTTTTGACTACCACAGCAGCTGCTGCTCACAGCTGACTTTTGACTACCCACAGCTGACTTTTGACTACCACAGCAGCTGCTGCCCACAGCTGACTTTTGACTACCACAGCAGCTGCTGCTCACAGCTGACTTTTGACTACCCACAGCTGACTTTTGACAACCCCAGCAGCTGCTGCCCACAGCTGACTTTTGACTACCACAGCAGCAGCTGCTCACAGCTGACTTTTGACTACCACAGCAGCTGCTGCTCAGAGCTGACTTTGGACTACCACAGCAGCTGCTGCTCAGAGCTGACTTTTGACAACCCCAGCAGCTGCTGCTCACAGCTGACTTTTGCAACCACAGCAGCTGCCGCTCACTGCTGACTTTTGACAACCACATAAGCTGCTGCTCAGAGCTGACTTTGGACTGCCACAGCAGCTGCTGCTCAGAGCTGACTTTTGACTACCACAGCAGCTGCCGCTCACAGCTGACTTGACTACCCCAGCAGCTGCCATTTCAGTGTTGACTTTTGACCACACCAGAAGCAGCTGCTCAGAGCTGACTATTCCCTACAATGAATTGTTACAGCACTAGTAGTTTTGAAAATTTGAATAACTAGAAGCTGATAATAATATTTACAATATTTTTTATATATATTATTACAAGTTTATATATATATACTCTAAATATTGATCCTTCAAAAACACAAGCTGACACATCTCCTTTTTTATATAATAATTATTTATATTAATTTTTATATGTATTTATTTTTTTGTTATAAAAATGTAACATAATTAGTATAAAACATGGTTTATACATTTAGATTTCTTTGCATTCAAAACTTAATCTTAAGCTCAAGCAATCTTTTTCTTAAAGAAATGAAACCCCAAACCTTACATTTTTTTTTAATCACACATAACTACCAGAACAATTTTTTTGTAATAAAAGTTCCAAAATTCAAACAAACTTGGTTTAGATTGTAAGAGAAAATCTATTAACAATAAACAAAACAAAAATCTGTAAAAACTAAAAAAAAAAGCATTTCACCTATCTCAATTATTTACATGGTGCTCGCTATCTTAAAATTTCATAACACAGACCAAACCAGACATTGTAATGATATTGCCGAACGATAATGATTTAATTATAGTGAGTATAAACAGGATTATTAGCCACTACTATTGCCAATTAACATCCAATTAAATTGCAATATACATTCTGTGCAATCAAAAATTTAAAAGCCAGTGACATTCAAACATTTAAGCTAACTGATGACTTTATGGACAAGGTCTATTTTATATAACAGGTATTTCTATGCATTCTAGAAATATTATAATCAAGATGGAAAGAGTACCATAAATAAAAGTAATAATAGTCATCAAAATTGACAATTGACTCAAAACTCTATGAAAAGAAGCCCAGACAAAGTTGTGTCCATCGATGGACACAGACAGATGGACAAACAGACCGACAACCTGAGTCCAGTTTACTCTACCCACCAAAACTTCATTTAGTGGGAATAAACAATAAAAAATCCACTGGGAAACTAAACTCTAAAACATTTTTTGACATAATAATTCTTTTACAATAAAGGAGTAAAATATAACTTTTCAACTTTTTGTTACGACTTCCAAAACTTGAATTACATGATTTTGTTTACTTTAATTATCAATGGCAAATATTAGATTATTTTTTTAACACTTTATATTATTTCATACACTGATGATGCTCTGAGCAAGCTCTGTTTTCAAATCTTGTATGACTTAACCTACAACCATGTGTTAAAGACGTAAAATGAAGAGAGAAAAAAAATACCCATAAACAAAAGATCCTTTAAAGTATATAGTGCACATATTTTACAACAGGTACATCCCTTGTAGGTAGTGAAACCACTAAATATAATGTATATATTAAATTTCAAACATTCACTTCACAACTTAACATTTGATAAACAATATTCTATAACTATCCACCTAATACTTGATAAATGACAAGCAATAAAGACCTTTTGTCAGGTATTGTTACAATTTTTTAGCATTCACTTTGTCCGAAACTTGTCGACTGCTCCTTGGATCCGGCCTCGATGTCGACTCGACATATCGGACATTTCTTGTTCATCACTAGCCATTGATCCACGCAGACTACATGGAAGAGATGCATGCAGGGAAGGCGTCTAAAAATAGAAAACATAAAAATACCTTAATTACATCTTCAAATTAAAAATTTAATCAAGTTATGATTTTGTTAACAAGTAAAGCTATGTTTTGTTTTTGAAATACATTGCAGTGACCATTTATGATCATTATAGCAACGCATAGCATTATGGTGGAGGTAGACCACAGACACATGTCTGGGTAGAACCAAAGGCATCCCACAAGCCAGCTGGAAGAACTTCTCACATTAAACCCTTCGACCCGAACGTGACTCAAACCCAGGCGTTGAGAGGCTAAGCGTAAAGGTATGAAATGCCTTCTTAGAAATATGAATTAAATCATTCGGAAGATCATGTCTAGATTGGCACATCAGACAGCAACGAGCAACTCTTGAGGTCATTTACTGTGGCAGGAATTTCTGGCGACAAAGGACCGGACAGTGCTTAATGGTGTTATTATACAGTTCAACCACCTTTATGGCAAATTCTTGAATTAAAATTAAATTCCGATTTGGCAAATATTAAGATGAAAGTGACAAAAGGAGTAAATATTGTATTGATAATCTATAGAAAATGTTTACAATATAGATGTTGAATCATGCCAATAACATAGAAAAGATAGAAAAAAACAGAGAGACAGTGAGAGACACACAGAGACAGAGAGAAAGAGACACAGAGAGAAAGAAAGAAGACAAAAAAGAAAGAAGAAAAAAGAAAGAAAGAAAGAATGAAAGAAAGAAAGATGGACACTTCATCAGCACCTACCTGACTTCCTCACCATCTTCAAACTCACTGAGACAGATTGTACATTTCTCTGGTTGACTATCATCTTCTTCATCACTTACCCGCTTTGTCTGAAACAGTTAGACAGATTAAGTAAACATTGTAATTTACAGACTTTCTTATATTCAGACAGTCTGTACATCTTCAGATTGACTGTCACCTTCTTCATCACTAACCAGCTTCATTGGAAACATTTAGACAGATTTAGTTTACAGATGATTTACAGACTTTCTAATAGTCCGTCTGTACATTCCAGCAATTTTGTATGCAGCTCCTATCTCTTAAACTGTCAAGTTTATCAAAAGATGCACTTGCAGTTTGTTAAAAAAAATTAGTGTATTTATTATTTTTTACACACCTTTTTTATATTTATGGGTTAGGGTATACAGCCCTATAAAGTCATGTTTATCAACACATGCAACTTTGTTTTAGAAAAACAGTCTAATTTATTATATCACATACCCGTTGAATTTAAAGCATTCTGATTGGTCGGGCACTGGTCATGTGAGAGTCAATATAAAGTGATATGGACTCGAGAAAGTTTTCACGTGAGCACAGAGAACATAATACTGACAGTCATCTTCTTTTTATATGCACCATTGTTACAACATGGCGTCTGGTAAAAGTAATCGTCAGTTTGTCAGTGTGTCTGATGATGATTTGGTAACATTAAGGGAAAATGTAACATAGAAAAGAACAAAAAATGTAACCTCTGTAACAGTGAAGGCTTTTCATGATTATCTGTAGATAGTAAATGTGAGAACAGACTGAGAAAATGAACACTGGCGAGATGGATCGACATCTGTGAAAGTTTTATGTTGAAATTGTTTGCTTATTGGGTTTATCGTCCCACCAACAGTATTTCAGTTATCTGGAGATGGTGTCCACTTAAAGCAGATATAGTGCTGCCTTCACTGTGTATAGTATGCCATGAACACCTGGCATGATACCACACCCAGTCACATTATGCTGACACCGGGCCAACCAGTCGTGGAACTACCCTTATATTTGCTTGACATAAGCAAGGGAGCTATACCACTACCATTTTTAACGACTTTGGTATGTTGCGGCCCGGGATCGAACCCGAGGCTTCCTGTACCTGTATGTTGAAATGAGAAGCACTAATGACTTGTTGTATGAATATAACAATGATATCGTAATTTAACAGGGAATGTGATATGGTAAAGACTTATGTTTCGGTGAATATAAAGTTTTGCTGACCAGGCTAATGTAATATTGACCTCGGATGGCGGTCTTTATGACTATATACTGACCTCAACACAAGTCTTTATTTGTAGAATATTTACACACCTTTTTATATTTATGAGGTAGGGTATACAGCTCTATAGTATCCTGGCTGGCTCCCCTGTTAACGTTGCCCAGCCTTTCTTCCAGATGTAACAGCTCCTGGGGAAATAAACGAAAACAGACATGAAATAAACACAAACATAGATGCAATTAAAAACACAAACAATGAAAATGTTTAAACAAACATTAAGTAATCACGAACAGTGTTAAAATAAACACATACAGTAATGAAATTAACACATACAAAGATGAAACAAACACAGAAAATCTGTGATAAAAATATGAACATCAATGAAACAAACACAAACAGTGACAAAATAAGCATAAAAATCAATGAAATAAACAAACATTGATTAATTGAATATAAAAATCAATGAAATAACACAAACATTTATGAAGTAAACAAAAATGCCAATAAAATAAACATACCTCACATTTGCTGATCATCAGTTATAACTTTTTTGAAACATAAACAAACATTACTTGACCCTTTAGTGCTGTGTACCGATTATTATGAGCTTTAAAAATTAAATAATCTCCAGAATGTCAATAATTTCAATGGTATCTCACTAAAAGCTTTCTTTAAATGTATTTACAAATAAATGAAACAAGAAATAAGCTGATTAAGAAATATTTTTTTCTGCGTGAAAAGGTTGTGAACTCTGATCTTTGAGTGTAACTTGCAGAGAAAAAGGCAGTAAATAACGGTAAGGATTTTAATGATTAGGAACTATTTTTTCTGAGTGAAAAGGTTGAATCTGTACTTTGACTGTAATTTGCTGAGAAAGGGTTACTAAACAGGGATTTTAATGTTCAATCATCCGACTAACAGTATTTCAGTATCTAGAGACGGTGTCCACTAGAAGCAGATATGGAGCTGCCCTCACTGTGTTTAACATGCTGTGAACATCTGAGATGGCAGCACATCCAGTCACATTATCCAGACACCAGGCCAAACAGTGGTGGAACTTCCCTTATATTTGCTTGAGCAAATAGCAAGGGAGCTATACCAATACCAGTTTTAACAGCTTTAATGACTAGGGGGCCTCCCATACCTGGAATTATGTTATACCGATTGCGCTACCATGTCCAAGTTATTCTGCATGTAATTTAAAAAACTGATAATGTAAGAATCAATGCTGACCACTCTTTGAAATCAGTGAATTAAAATCCAGAAAGAACAAACATCCTATATTTACCTCATAAGACAGTGGCCTATGGGGATTAAACATCATTCGGCCCAGTTGGAGACGCATCTGGATGTTTCGGGGCATCGGAGGGAACCCTGGGAAATCTGGCAGCGTCTGGAAATCTGGGATAGGTCGCTAAAAAAATCAAGCAATTAATGGAGTAGTGCTATAAAATCAGACATTATCAACCCTGTACCTATGACGGTTGAAGGGAATGGCTATGTCAACCACTGAGTTAACTTGGGAAACAATGGAACTGGTCACACTAACAATGGCGAAGAATTCAAGAAATACAATACATTGTGTATTGTATTTAATAAGGTAGACCAATAGACTAAAATATGTATTGGTTGGACACGATTTTGCTTCAAGGTCACAGTGTGTGACCTTGACCTTTAAGGTCGACCCAAATTTTGCGAGTGACAACTTGGCTTGATATCAAGATCATTTCTGTAAAATAGTTTTAAATGTGAATGCAAGTAACAGTAATGGGTTGGACAAGATTTTTCTCCAAGGTCACACTGTGACGTTGACCTTCAAGGTAGCAACCCTAATTTTGCGAGCGACACGTCTTCTCAATATGGTGATCAATTATATGAAATAATTTTAATATGGTGATCATTTATATGTAATAATGTTAAAACCCAACTAAAAATAACAAAGTTATAGACCGGACGCAATTTTGATGTGACCTTGACCTTCAAGGTAGCGACCCAAATTTTGCACGCATCATTTTGTCTCGATATGTGATCATTTCTGTGAAATCATTTTAAAATGCAACATCAAATAACAAAGTTAGGGACCGCAAGGTCATGCTGTGACCTTGACCTTCAAGGTAGCGACCTGAATATAGCACCTGACATGTTGTCTTGATAAGATGATCATATCTGACAAATAATTTTAAAATGCGACATGAAATAACAAAGTTATGGGCAGGACATAATGCGGACAGACTGACAGACAATACGGCGATTATATGCCCTTCACTATGTGCTTGGTAGAGTCGCTGACAATAGAACCTTTATGTCTCCTCCAAACCATTTATACCTGACACTCACTGGCATTGTCTCGATATAACATATCTAATGAGTACCCACAACATAGGGTTTTCTTATTTATGGGATATATAACACAAAATCTGATTTGTGCCTCTTACCTGTGTGATGACTGTATTGTGAGTGATGGAACTGATGATAATAGTAATAGTTATATAATAACAATAATAGTGATGATAATGATAATAATTCTTATGATTACATATTTAAGCCAAAACAAAAAAACTTTCCAAACTGTGTTTGCATTGTTGATGGTGGTAATAATAATAATAATGATCATTCTTATGTTAATAATTAAGACATTAAACACCAACTCACCATAACTGGGACCCCATAATGCATTCCTGGCATTGTAAAGTGTAATCTTGGAGCACCAGCGTGGTGGTAGTGGTGCAGGTGATGGTGCAAATGTTGGTGCTGGGCCGCGGGGTTCAACAATGGCTGAGGACCACTGAAATCAATGATGGTACAATTTGGTTATATAAGAGGCAGATAAAGTTTATTTAATCAACAAAACACAAACACAATAATAACTGTATGAAGATTAGTTTTAATAGTGGATATATTTTTGTTTTTTGAAATAAACTGCAGCATCCAAGAATGAGATATGAACCAATGCATGGAGAGACTATGCAGTCAGAGGAGAAGTTGGCACTCAACCCTCCAGCATGTCATTTGGAAGAATTTCTCGCTTGGTGACTCGATTGGGTTTCAAACTTAGATTATGTCTGGGACTCACTATTTGGCTAACAGAAATTACCTTAGATGATATCCATGAGGAATCTAAGAATATTTTTTACTTACTTACATTTTGAAAAATGCACCAAGATAACGAGATATATGAGGTTAAAAGAGTTTGATGAATGAAAAACATGAGGAAGTTTTCTTATTTTTTAAAAAAAAACTGCAGCATCAAAGAATGAGATATGAACCAATGTGAGGAGAGGCTATGCAGTCAGAGGAGATACAAGTCGCAGGCTGGCCAGTGACCTTCCATGAAAAAGTAGGGCAAAATAAGACTCAATATCTTTAAAAAGAAGGGGCTCAATTTTTTTAAAAGTAGGGCAAAAGTAGGGATTTTGCATCTGAAAAGTAGGGATAGTAGGGCTATGTTCCTATGGTTCCTCAAAAAATCAGGTAAAGAACATCGCTCACTGAACATCAAAAAGAAGATCACAGTACTTCAGGCTATTGTTCTTGTGCTTTGGTGAACTTTACAGAATGTCTGCCGTAAAGCCATCTATCCACCTCAGTCACACAAGAACAATGTCCATGAAGTGATCTGTGGGCCGACATCAATGATACAATCTTTAATATACTAACATATACAATGTAAAAGCTAATAAAAGTTATGATTCTGTTGAAAATCATGACAAAAAGACTTGTTTAATATGTTCTTTTTCTGATTTAACAGCTTGACATACAACAAAGTAGGGATTTTAGGGCTGTTTTTCAAAAAAAAGAGGAAAAATAACACCATGGTAAAAAAAGTAGGGAAAAAAAGGGCCCTGGTCAAAAAAGTAGGGAAAAGTAGGCTGGTAAAACTAGAACTATCGCTGAATGCGATTCATACCCCCACCAATGTCCTTGACAAAGCTGGTACAAGGGTAAGATGGGTTCTGCACATTGCCAAGTTGGTGTGAACATTTGAGTTAAGTTTGAAGAAAATCCTTACATTAGTATAGAATTTATAGAGCAGACACGACATATTGTCTAGTATTGATTGTAAGTAAATTAAAAGACTATATCTAAGGAAATATTTCAAAATGACATATCTTAACTAAAAATTCTCACTAAGATTCTGTGCTATTACTATCCCAGATAAGTTAGTGAGAATTTCAGAAGTTGGTTATAAGACACAATTTCAATAAAACATATCTGTAAATATAAATAAATGTTTTACAAATGTTTTACAAAAAAATCTTTAAAAATCATTATTAGCAATATAAATACACAAAGGTAGTGTTGCCATGGTAACATACCTCTGTGAGATGCTGGTGATTGGAGTGTTACCCTGGTTACGGCTGACATCCATGGCGCAGGAACTCTGGGGATGTGGCTGACTGTCCAGCCTCGATGTAAACATCGGCTCCACCATACCCGGGGGTAGCATGGGATTCTGAGAGGGCAACTGGTGGAGGTAGGAACAGACATGTTAATGATATCGTATTTACAAAACTCCAGATGAGAACATAAATCTTGATTTTGTTACCAAGTATCCAATAATTCTCAACCAAACTCTATAATGTGGGTACTCTTTGAAATTGTCTTATCAAGAGACAGGTCTAAGTACAAAACATATACTACTACACAGATCTATTCTTCGACTTTGTTATTTTTTCTTTCTTCCTTTTTTTTGGCATTAAAAGTTAAATACTAGACTTGTATATATTACTGGAAGTTTTCCATTACTGTGTATCTTACAATTACTCAATGAACAGTTATATTGTTCTAGAAAAGGGATTTACATAAGTTGTGCTCCCCAATTCTATCTGTATTTGTTATAACATATGTCACATATGTATCATATGCCATTATAATGGAATAAATATTGATTGTTTGTTTATTGGGTTTATCCCACCAACAGTATTTCAGTTATCTGGAGACACTGTCCACTTGAAGTAGATATAGTGCTGACTTTACTGACTATAGCATGCTGTGAACAACTGGCATGATACCACACCCAGTCACATTGTCACCAGACCAACCAGTCATGTAACTACCCTTATATTTGCTTGAGTGTTAGCAAGGGAGCTATACCACTACCATTTTTAACGACTTTGGTATGTCACGGTCCGGAATCGAACCTGGGGCCTCCCATACCTGGAGCCGACTGCGCTTCCAGGTCCAGTGCTGGATAAATTAAAACTCACCTGTAACAGGTTCGATCCATGCACCAACTGGGCATGCTGCATCTGAGATCGTGTTGACATTATCTGGTGATGTCCTAGATCTATCAATCCTGGTTGTCGTTGTGGCGGTTGCATCGGTGCAAACAGAGACGGAGGAATGTGGAATGGTGCAGGGTGGTAGTGGTGGTGGTGAATATGGGCACGGGAGGCAGGGTGAGTGGGCGCATGTGGTCCAGAGTGGGCATGTGGGGCAGTGTGTCCACTGTGGGCGTGAGGTGGATGGTGGGGGTGGTGGGGGTGCGAGTGAGGGGGAGGAGGAGGTGGAGGATGATGGTGGTGGTGGAGATGGCCACAGGTTCCTGGAATAGAACACCATGATAAATGTAGGCTTTGCTATTAAAATAGGACGTGTTTATTGCTGTACTTGCAGGAAACACCATCTAACCCATTAATGTAGAACTTACCCCAACCTAATGGTACAGCAAGTTAGGGTTAAGAAAAAAATATTTTTTTCACAAAATACTCAACAATTTGTAATGTTACTAATTATAATACATATTTTTACTAATATTTATTACAATCTTGTGAATGACAAGATATTTTTGGTATGTCAATCATTTAAAAATGATGTTTCCAAGATTTCCCATAATCCTACACTCACCTGTGTTACAAGGATGAGGCCCACCAAGGCCTGCCACACCATGCCCATGGTTACTATGACTACCAAACCCTGGCCCGTGGGGTGCAAGATGGAGAGTGTGTCCCGGACCTTGTTGCCCATGGTGACGGTGTTGGTGGGGGTGTGGTCCCAGCCCATGTAGGTGGCTGTGTGGGTGGCACTGACTAACAGGAACAGAGCTGTGGCCGTTGCCATGGGCAGGGTTGAGAGCAGGGCCATGGGGGTTGCCATGGGGATTGCTATGGTGACCATGATGGGAGTGGCCACAGCTGGGAGGGGCTTGACGTTCTGGCATAGGGACATGCTGCTGGTAGAAAGGGTATATTTAACATGTTTTCCAATGTCTCCCTTTAGTAAACCTGTAGACAGAATTCAAAACCTAGAAATGTGTATATAGACATGGATGCCCTCATCTTTCAGTTTAAAATATCCTTGGAAAAGGTTGCTTATATAAAATGGAAAGTACCCCAAATTAAATTAAGCCTGTACTTTAATATTCAATACTTAAGAACTTAAATTATATATGTTAAGGCCGTAAATAATGATAGGACGGGATATAAGACATCCTTGAAGAATACTACAAGAAAGTAACATAACCCCATAGATAAGCCAAACAGTAATGTAAATCAAAATTGATCTGTGTTTTTTGCTGTACTAAATGTGAATTAATTAGTGAGTTAATGATCCAAAATGGGGAGAGAAAAAAAATACACACAATTCTATTACACAGACCTTCAAAAATATCTAGGAAATTTATACAGCAAAGAATGTTTAGCAAGAAGCGAAAGGATTTTTTGTACAGTGAAAAACCTTAATGTAGAAAGGTCTTTCAGCTGACCTGCATTTCTACCCGGACAATTATCTGGGAAGGTCTTCCTCCATTAAATTAGCTGGACACCTGGGTAGAACCACCAGCTCACTGCAGGTCAGCATTAAACCCTTCACCCCAAACAGGACTTGAACCATTGTGGAGAGAGGCTGAGCAGTTAGAAGTTACAAGCTTGTGACTCTACCACTATACCACAGAATCTGATGTCCCTAGTTTGATCCTTAGCCATTGTAGCTCAAAAACAAAAGCAAAACAATATGGATAAAACACAAAATACCAAAAAACAACATCCTGGCTACTTACCCTAGCACAGGAAGGTCCTTCCTCCATTGAAATCCCATGACCTGACTGTCGACAACTGTTGCTTGGCTGAGAAACAACATGTGGGGGTGGGGATGATGACATCATCTCATCTCCGCTGGTCGATACACCACTGTCAGACGTCTCAGCGCGAGTCACGTCATCATCATCAATGCTAGAGGGAACCAGCCTCGATTCCTTCCCTTTTGGGATGTTATCGCCCCTTTCCCGGGGAATCGGTAAATTTGGGCTTATTTGTGATGACGAGGTTTTATTAGCATCGCCATTACTTTGAGAACATCGCAAAGCAGACGATCTCTCCTCTTTAGATGTATCCAACTCGGTATTGCTTCGTAGGACATGCCCTGAGCGAGTCGGGTGGGAAGCGTGGAAAGAATGTGCGGCTTGCGATGTCTTTGTACCATGAGAGGAAGGTTGGGATGGAACCGTGCTTTGTGCTGTGTGAGCAGAGCCGCGCATACCATCGTCATCTGACTCAGTGAGATCAACTACGACCGTTGCACGACTGGTGTTGTCTTGCCGGCGTCTGATTGGACGGCTGTATTGGAAATGGGGGGGAAATTGAAATAAAGGATTATGCAAAGTTCATCCAGAGACTGACAAACACATGGATATTGATCTTATACACCACCCATACAATTTGTTTCTGGGACAATATAACAAATCTGACATAGTTAAAGTAAAAGTGATTTGAGTTGGAAGAAGACAATAACTGTTTATCCAGAGTAAAAATCAAAAACATGGCCCTGTAGTTTTGAGTGAGGTGATCTACCACTGAGCTAACATCATTTTGAAGCCAAGCAGTAACTAACCAAACCCAAATGTTTTCTTGAAGTATTTTTGTTATTGTGTGATGTGTTCACTTGAATTAGAAATAGTGTTGCTATCACTGTGTTTAGCATATCGTGAACACCTGGCCCAGACATATCATTCTGAAACCAGACAAACAAGTTGTGGAAGTGCCATTATATTTGCTTGAGCAAGGGAGCATTACCACAAGCATTTTTATCGGCTTGGGTATTTCCCGGCCTGGGATTGATCCAGGGGCCTATTGTTCCTGGAGCTGACACTCTACCAGTTTGTGTTATCAGGACCGTTAAAGCAGTGTTTCCAGACTATTACTGTAAACCAGAGTTTATTCAAGAGACAAATCTGACATTTAAGTAATCTGAGCTAAAAAAAAGTTTCATTTAAGGCCTTTAATCAAACAGAAGTAGGGGGCTGACATTCACTTAAACCGTCAGTCCTTCACCAGGGCTTTATTTTTCTTCTTTAGTAGGAGCCGTTTACAGGTGCCTTTCCCTCAGAAAATTTCTTAAAAATCATGCAGTTTTCCCCAAAAAGTAACTTTACATCAGAATTTTTTAATTCCCCTTAAAGGAAGAAATCATGCAATTTTCCCCAAAATTATTGGGCATGGGCCCCATCCCAAGGCAGTGCAAAAAAGCCCTGTTTACAGATAGATTTTGCAGTGGTGAAATGATTTTGTACCTGGTAGGCAAAAATGTCCAGAAAATATTTTAGAATAAATTGCAAAATGCAATGGCATATAAAGATGTTTTACAACACAGAAATTGTTGATGTTTTGTTGGACTGGTTAGATTAGCAAGTGACAGGTCATGTGGATAATTGTGACATTTATGGGACTTTCAACCCAGGAGAAGGCACTTAAAATGACTAACCTGACTGTTTCAATCTTTACCACCTCTATATCGCTATCATCTGACGTGGATGGAAACTGCACCTCTGTCAAAACAGGCGAGTGAGCTCTCTCCGTCAGCCCTCCGCTACCACCACGACCACTGACACTACTGCCATGACCACCACACGTATCTCTACCGCCATTACAACCCCCAGCGCTGCCACCACCACTGCAACTACCATCACACTGTCCATCAACACAATCATTGCCAGCATCAGTATCATCAACATCCCCACGAGTCAAATCTATACTTCGAGAATCTCGTCGTCCACATGAACTCGTAGAAGTAGTCGAGCCCGACGGGGGTTTACAAACACTTTCACACACTTGTGTTCGACTTTTAATCACAGAATTGTGCAAATCTTTCAGCGTCTTATGGATCACAGTTTGAGGAGGGTTTTGACTAGAACTTGCCGAGGCTGAAGAACCATTGCCACTACTTCCACCACCAGCTTTGTGGTTATCCAAGGCAATCTTTCCGCTACTATGGATACTACTTCCACGGCCACTCCCATGACTACCAACTTGACCATCATTTCCATGGTTACCGGCAATGCAACTATGGCTGCTATGGTTACTTCCAGTAGGGGAGTGCCCGCAAACAGGACTGATAACGTGCTGGTTCGGCGAGAGGTGCAACACGCGTGTTTCTGAGCTAGGCAGGTCAGTATCAATATACGAACAAGACAAGGGTCTACTGGTTGACGATGCTGAGGACCTATTATGCTTCCTGCTGTATGAATGTTCATTCCCTGATCCTTCACACGGTAATGCATTATTACCATGATGGTGAGAACAGCAGCTTTTCGCGGATTCACACTTATGGTACTTCTGACCGGATTCTAACTTTATCGCTTTTGGTCTCACAACACCCCGTGCACCGTTTGAATAACTTCGTTGAAAATGATGCGGATAAACTGAATGCCTTTGAGAATCATGTTCGTAACTAGGGCAACGCTCTGCAGTGTTCATCATATCACTGTCTGTGTCTGATTCGTCACTATCACTATTTGTATCCATGCTCTCTTGTGAAGAAAAGGTCGGGTAAGATTTTGAGTGAGCAAGACAACGTGACGAAGGTGACGGCTTTGATCCTCGTCTGCATAAAGCATGGGCACTTGTAGAAGGATGTAGATGGGTATCGTGGAGATAAGGTTCATAGGCAGTATCGTGATCCAGACAATGTACGCACTCACACGGCACTCTATCACACAGCGGAGAAGTGGGTCCTGGAATTGGTGGTGGTAAAATGTCTGGGCGAGGTATCGGCAACGGAGGGTTTTCAATGCGAGATGACTGTCTAGAAGGATCTGTTTTCGTGCTGCGGATACAATTATGTCGGTCACGAATTATGTTCGACTTCTGTCTCCGTCTGATGTGATGGGGTAGTCTAGGTAAGTTAAATAGGCCGTAAGGGTTCATCGAATCATACAGATTGTCATCAGCTGGTTCATTCCATGCTTCTTGGGGTGGATCGCCCCAGACGGTGCGTGAAGAGCTATATGGTTCATAAGGATATCGTGAGCTTTGTCCATTATGTATGTGCTCTGATGCCATTCCTGGATGAACAGATAACTCTGATCGAGTGCGCAGATCACGATGTCCATGAGCTGCATGCCGATCGCATCTTGTCACATCAGCTTCGTCATCTGAATCGCTGTTTGATAAACACATTTCGATAACTTCTTCAGTCCAGCGATTTGGCGCAGGAGGTGCTGCTCCAGTAGGACGAATTCTAGTAATTCCTGAAGAAGTATCGAAGAGACGGGTGTGAATTACATCGTTGTCTGGGGACAGCTGGGACAGATGCTGCATGTATGATCGAAAATCTTCAGTCATGTCCGTCGGCAAGGCATCTTCACAGTACTGAACCGGTTCACGACCAGATGTTACAGGCTGTATAGGAGAAAGTTGGCTGGGAACCGATGGGGCGGGGACATAACCTGGAACATTCGGATAAATAATCAAAGCAATGCAAGTAGTGTGGCATTCAATGCTTCACAAAGGTAAATTTTTAGAAAATGACAACCGCCATGGAGAAAAAGAAGCCATACATAATTTTTGGTTTACATGAACAGCCCTTTCTTAAACTATACAACTCAGCTTTCAATGTAGTGGATTTTCCTAAGCAAACAGATTTTTCTCAAATGATGGAAAGGACAAAAACAAGTATAATCAGTAATGAATTTTCGTTGACAACTATGGGAAATATTTGTTTTAAGTTAATGACTTGGTTTACAGCCAAATCCAATTTACTCCATTTTCTTTTACCTGAGCTAGGATCCGACTGGCTACTTGTTTCCATAGCAATGTCAGACTGAGCATCAGATGGGGCCCAAAGTGTTGTCGAGACGTCACTTAGACCTACCAAAAAGGAAATTACTTTTGGTGCAAATAACTTTCAGGTACATTATACAACATACATAATGGCTGTTTGTCCATAGCTGTTAATATTATTTCAAATGAGCCAATTAAAAAAAGAACATAAAATTTATCAAATCTTTTAGCACTGGGGAGTCATAAAAGATTTTAAATTACTTCGGTCAACTCCCAAATATTCTTATCAGTTAAGAAGCATTTGTATTATCCCATGGCCTGCATTTAGTTTCATCCGTGACCCTTAAATTGGTAAATAACAATAGCTGAGGAAGGAAGCCAGACTCGAAAACGAGAAAGGACAGCTTTGTCTTATTCGAAGAGAAAAAAATCCCCAACTTGGATGGAACAGCACAAATCTAGAATTCACCTCAGGTAGGAAAAACACTGTTGACAATATTTACTTTTGGCATGTTTAATGAAAATGCCCGATGTAAATATTGGATATGATCGACTATGGTAACAAAAGCAAAAGTTTTAGTTATATATATATTTTTTTTGGTCAGTGAGAAGAATGAATGTTAAATTTAACTCATTTTGAGCATTTAAACATTTTCAATAGAAGATCATATAGGCTAACAAACAGTATTTGGCAACAGAAAAAGGTCCATTCCAAAGCCATTTATGACTAAATTTTACATATGTTATTGTTTATTGGGTTTATCGTCCCACCAACTGCATTTCAGTTATCTGGAGACGGTGTCCACTTGAAGCAGATATAATGCTGCTTTCGCTGTGTACAGCATGCTGTGAACACCTGGCATGATACCACACCTAGTCACATTATCCTGACACCTGGCCAACCAGTTGTGGAACTACCCTTATACTTGCTTGAGCCCTAGCAAGGGTGCTATACCATTATCATTTGTAATGACTCTGGTATGTCGCAGCCAGGGATCAAACCCAGGGCCCCCGTTTGCCTGGAGCCAATGCTCTACCGTTTGCGCTACCTGGTCCAGTGAGACATAAGATTCTAAACTTTATTGAAATAGCTGAAACAAACTGTTCGTTTGACAAAGATGAGGTCTGGTGTCATTGAAAACAGATTTATGAATAACAAAACTTACCGCCCAATGACTGTTGAACAACTGCCTCAGCACAAGCCTCAAGAAGATGTGGACTTGTACCAGGAGTTTGAGTTGCTGGACGCTCATTTGATAACAATGCAGGAAACGTTGCCACGGCAGCAGATTGTGATGTAGAGAAGGAAGTGACAGAGGAGGGGTCAGAGAGGATGGATTCCTTGGTTGGTTGGTCCTGCTTTTTAACAGAATGGAATAAACTTAAAATTTATCTCTGTAATTAACGAGTTTTCAATTATTATTATTTTTATTACTGTCTTGGATCTTTCTTTAATTTAACACTAGGGATCTAGTTATAAATACCAGTATGCTAGTAACATGCATGTGAAATATACCACTAGCAAAATTTTACAAGTAGAATTGATGATCTGAAGGCCTGGTGGCAGCACCCCTGAACTTAGACGTTTAAAATCTGGGCTAAAAATGTTCTGTGAGCTACACTTTTATCAGTTGCTTAATAAAACTGAAAGTGAATTTCTAGTTTGAATTGTTAGGATTTTGTCCACTGACAATGAAATTTTGCACCATAATAATTTCAAACAGAAAATGGGATTTGGGATTTGCCTATACTGTGCAGCAACATCAGGGGCACTTATGAGGTGCCCAGGGACTAAACCAAGCCGGTCCATTATACTGACACCGACGAGTCAGGCGTAGTGCCATCCCCTTAGCCCTGAGCGTTAGGAGGGAAGCCACTACTACCAACTTTTAAGACTTTGGTTTGACCTGGCTGGGGTTTAAACCTGCAACCTCCAGACCCGCAAGCCGATCCTCTACCAACTGAGCTATTGCAGAAAATGAAAAATATGTTTACCTCTACATTGGCTCTTCCAGTAGTTTCATCACCTACTGACATCAATTCGGAATCCATTGTTGTCACACACTACATGAAACAGAAAATACAGAACTCTACATTTATAAGGACAGTTTGTTTGTTTTTTAAATTCCTTTATTCAAACATACATGGTCCGATAGCCAGATTTCTCTGCTATGGATCCATAAGGTATGGTGATTTCTTTGTACTCAGCACACGATTGGCTCTGAAAATGGTCATACCATCACAATCTCGTACCGTTACAATCTCATATTGGGAATAGCCGGACCGCGTATAACATTAATACGTAAATTTTTAGTAAAGAGATTGTTTGTAAAAAAAAAACACTTCCAGGACTTTATCTGTACTGCCGATATGTTCTAATTATTATATCTTATATTTGCCGATCATCTCATGTTTGTTTGTAAGTGAATTCAGTTTGATTACTGACAATAAATGATTTAAATGTATAGTCTATGACAATTCCGAAGATAAAAGAATTTATTATTCAAGAATAAACAATGGCTGTGATTAATAAGTTATGCAAGCAAATCGAAACTAACACAATCATGTGACCTCAGGGTTGTCATTAGAAGGCGGCTGGCGGTCGATTTGACCGCCTCAAATGAAAAAAAAAGCCGCCTCAAATTTGAAAAAAAGAAAATTGGTCAAGAGCATGCCCCCGGACCACCCTAGCAGCGCTCGTCGCCTTCGGCCCTCGCATAGCCTAGCCTCCTCAAAAGTTAATTGAGCCTGCTCAAAATATTTCTAGTGACAACCCTGGACCTAACAGCCACAAGTTTGCTGTGTGTATATCCATAGCAGCCGATCTGTGTAAGTAAAGCCAGCATTGATCATAGGACTGTTCTGTACATTTTGTACACTGTGTTATGTGTACTGATTACAGAATAAAATTCAGAATCATCATCAAGATTTCATTGGCGTTATAATTAATGTTTGTTATGTAATCATCTCATGAATAATCCATTGTAATTGCCACCATTAATATGGAATTATGTAATTCATATATGGTATACGACTATTCCAAAAAATGGCATGACTATAAGATCGAAGTTGTACGACTATTCCTGCACCCATATTCAGTGTTTAGGCTATAACTTCAAAGCAGTGGTCCAATTTGACATATCACTTCTGAAAACAGTGGGCCAATTTTGTAATCAGTGGGTCATTTAAAAAGATGGAAAAAAATACCAAAATGAGTTTTTCAGTAGCAGACATCGCAAAAAACGTCACGAGGTTTCGGATCACCCAAGAGCTTTACTTGCATTCCGCATCATTTAACATGAAGCGTCTATTAATTATGATCAACAGAGTTGTCGTTCGTACCGGAAGTCCAGTGATATTTTTTGGGTGTGCGATTTGCGATTTTAGCGCATATTTTTCAAGAAAAACGCATAATTTTAATACATCTGCGCTTAAAAAACGCAAACAATAAACTAGCAATCATAACGTCCGAAAAATTTCATATCCATAATACATCGTCTTTGAGCAATTACTACGAGGTAAAAATTGTCTGGAACACCGCTACGTCGCGCGCACTTGTTCACGCGCACTTGTTTCCCGTTTACATTGACAGTACAATACGATGCCGGCAACCAGGTCGAGCTCCAGTCATTTCCGTTTTCATTTTTGAGACGCTAATGTCATGCTTCCTAAAAAGAAACTTCGTCCGTCATATAATCAGCGACTAACAAAAGCTCTTAACATAACTGGAACAGTGTTAATTTATGAAAAGCTTTCAAAACTTACTGTGACAGTTTCTTATTTGTTCTAAGGCTAAGTTTTTAAGGGTTCCATTGAGTTCAGTTTTGAAGTTCTTTCATTTAAAATGTTATTATATTCGAATATTCCGAACGAATTTATATCATAGTGGCACATAACATGGTCATTTTCCATTACTTTCAATGTGTTTATTCATTGTAAAATGTTTATTTCTGGCCATAATTTACATTGCCAGCCGTACTTATTGCAGAGGCGGCGGTAGATTTATGATTTTGGCATAGCATTTAATTTTAAAATGACGATTTCTTCTTTTTGAAATAAAAACGGAAATATTAGGCAATATTATCAATCCGCCATAATTCTGTTTATAGTGAAGGACCAGACTGGGTGTTTCTTTACTCGGTCAGCGGTAATTTGCCAGAGAATACTGTCAATGAAGAATGCCAGTAAATGCGTAAACAATGTCATTGTTACTTATCAATTATTATTATTATTAACATTGAAACTCTTACAAAAAACTATACAGTAACCAATCAATGTTAAGATGACATGCAAAGTCCCGTATAATATATACATTATTAATTAGTCACCTTAACTTGGGTGTCTTTTTGTTACGTGTTGTACTTCATGCAATAACCTTTACAACTTAAAGACATTTTGCGTACTTAATTACTTATTTGTATTAACATGTGACATATTAAAAGAGCTACTTAAGCTCAATTTAATTTTTACATATTTATTTAAAAAGACCATATCATAATTTTATAAGATGAAACTGTACAACACATGCAAAATAGCTCACAATTTTAATATTTTACTCTACTATCCGCAAACAATGTATAACAACAGTCAATTATGTTTTGTAAACTAATCTTATAAAATACATTATTGATTAAAGGAGGCATTTTCAAAAGGACAAAATGCGGGTGATACTGGATTGACTATAGAACAATTAGGCAAAACCATGAAGGTTTTATGAAGAGAAATCGCTCAAGTGTACAGCCAATTAACGATATTGACTGGTTGGTGGTCGGATTGATATTTAATTGTGATTGGCTGATATCGCAAAGGGTGTTAATCCGAAGCCATAACATGTCAATTAGGGACATTTAGTTACCAATACACAAGTGACAATTACGAACTTGTTCGCCATATGCCTATAGATGAAAGGCGAAGGTAAACATACTATTTGATGACGACAATTACATATATATATATATATATATATATATATATATATATATATATATATATATATATATATAAAACTATTAAAATTGTAAGCTTGTAAGCTCATGAGTTTTAAGTGTGTTAAGTAAACAAAAATAGAAGTATTTCTTTCCATTTTATTTTTTCTTTACTTTTATTAGCTTGCGTCAAATTGACCTATTCGGTTAAAAAATGTGGGCCAACTCTAAGAATTCTGCACCAACCTCGCAAAGGCACGCTCTAGCATAAACACTGCATGTTTTATCTAAAATCAAACATTAGAGCATATCCCTAAACAGACATGAGTGGTTGAATCTACCAGGTGTACGACTATTCCCGGTACGAGATTGTAGTTGTACGACTATCCTGCACCCATATGGTTTATCTGAAATCAAGTTATCTAAAATCAAACAGCAGAGCAACAGGCATGAGTGGTTGAATCTACCAGGTGTATACAGACCTTGCTAAGACTGTATAACAGAGTATATATAATTATGTCATTGACGACCACATTTTGTATAAATAAGCTATGATGAGAATTATTGATACTTCTGATAGTTTACTTAATAAACAGAATATTGCTTAATTGTTTTTTCTGCACCTCAGTTATGACAATCAAATAAAAAAAAGTACAAGATAAAAATTAACATTGTTACACACTTCCCCAGACATATGTTCTTTTGAATTTGAAGACAATCCAAAACACTTAAAACAATGCTTAGCTACAATGAATTTGTTTTAATCTGCAAACCTATTTTCTTGTTTTAAATAAGCATACCTGCTTTAAACAAACACTGAAATAAATAGTAAATCCAATTAGAACCCAAAAACACCTGAAAGCACTGCAATAATAATAATATATAATAATAAATATAATATATGGATATTAGCTATTTTAATGCTCATGCAGAATTTTGTTTTAGGAACAAAAGAAACTAAATGCAACATGGGACTTTTTACTGTTGAAATTAACATCACTTCACACTGACATTACTCCAAAACCAATTATAAATATAAGGGTCGCCGTTTTCGGTTACCCAATAACGCATATAACAAATATTATTTCCTAACTAAATAAATCTAAAGGCACCATCAGGCAAGACAACAAGAACCTGGTTTTCAGTACTAAGTGTACTGTGTCAAACTGTAGTCTGTGCCCCAAACTATTTTGGAAGTATCAAAACGGCAAACAAGATTTTTTAGCCATAATTTCAACCATTCAAGTAACAAGTACATCTTTTGTAAATACGATCAATCGATTTGCAGTATTAGTGTGCATAGATCTAAATTACTGTCAAATATACATTATACTTGGACGCACCTTTTCAGTAAACACATTTAGGTGGCCCAATCAAGTAATTATACAATGCCTACAGTAATCCTCAATTGCTTCCAATGCATTGGGATGCTACAGACATTCTTTACGAGTAAAGAGATGCTGATCAATTGAGATTTATTACATTTCTACACCTCTGTCAAAATGCCATATTGAAATTAGCCGCCCACATGAGCAAACGTGTTGATTGGCTGAACTAAAGCACCTGTTTCTTATTAATTATGTAGGCTCTGCCTACTGCATTGTTTTTCTCCTAGCAGAAGGTCATCGATGCATGGGGGGGGGAGACTCATTAATATGCAGACTCCGCCCATTGTCGTCTTTTCTTGCTTATGGAGCTGTAGGCGATTTTGACTGACGCACAGGTTAAAACTGTCACGGGTCAAAATGACCCCCCATCGCTTTATTGATGTGCGTCAATTAGGGGTATTTCCAAATTTTCGTGTGTCAAAACCTGGGAGCTCGGGTCAACCGAAAGCCCTGCTGACTAAAGTAATTTCAACCTTATGGCAGTTCAGTAAACCAACCAACATTCTATCTACTGATACACTATTTTTTTCAGACATCATTTATAATACGGATCTGTCCAAACCTATACTTGAGTGGGTATATGTATTTTTACTAAGTATGATTGTATAGATCTACAAGTAAATGACAATATAGTACAAATTTCAGTATGTTATAAATATTAAATAGTATATTTTGCATACAACATACATGAAAAACTTTATAAAAAATGTATTAGCAGTTTTAATTAAATACATAAATGGACTTTTATAAGGTTAGGAAAACATGTAGATCCATGGCTGTGGCATCATGTGCCACAGTCAAACACGAATGGGTTTTAGTTATCAGAAGGATACAATTCTAATGTTTTGTTATTGAGATACAGTGCTGTGACCATTATGATTTTAGCAATGTCCAGCTGTTTTGGTGCAGGAAGGCAAAACTTTGGGTTGAACCACAGCGCACAGCAGGCCAGATGGCAGACCTTACAACACTAAGTCCATAGCCCCTAATGAGACTGAACCAATGCATTGAGAGGCTAAGAAGTCAAAGGAGTAACAAACCTGCAACCCTATGGACAAATCCTATGGGCACCCCTAATACAGTTCTAAGGTGTGACCGCTATTCTCTGAAAGCTAGTGACAAAAAATGACTGATTATATTAAAAAAGATACTTTTCTGTTCCTCTTTTTGACAAATACAGCATATCATATTAAATGAGAGAATTATACTTATTCGTATCATTCTGCATGCGACAGAAGACTGAAATATTCAGTTTTAATTAAACAATTTCTAAGATGACGTTTTTGTTTTGATTTAGTTTCTACACAATATTCTTTCATAAATTGACACGAAAATCAAATAATTTTCTTAGTGGGATTCGTATACGTGTACATTTTTTAAGCAAATCATTTTATTATAAAAAGCATACCTAATGTGCGTTTGTCAGAAGTAAAATATATTCATTCTGTTTTATATTTATTCCGACAGCTCAAAATTTGACTTTATCTCGTCCATTGTTTTCGATTTTAGATGGACTGGGTATTGGCATTTTGTGCACGTCTCCAAGACGCTTGACAGAGAGCAATTTTAACCAACTGCAAGCGTCTACTTTAAAATCTCATTTCACAATACCAGTCTGTTTTTCTAATTAATTTCCCGAGCCACGTAGTAACCGCCGTCTTCACTTATCGTGTGCTTGCGGGGTTTTTTGTTATTTTATCCTAATTTATTTTGCAAACATGTAATGAAATTCCCGCTCTTTAATTTTGTAAGCACAATTCAGGCATACTATTGTTCATCTCAAATAAATAAAAATATTATACACAATAAGACGATTTAGCGAAGCTAACATCATTGGGATAAACGCCTTGTTAAAATCGTTATATCTGATTTATAAACTCAACAGTTTGTTATTGCTATTATTTTTAATAAAACAAATCATAGTGCAAGTGTTATAAGTAAATGACATAAAACGTCGCTATAAACTGATCCGAATAACGTCGATATTGTCATAACACTGGCTCAAATTACGTGATCCTCGCCTTTGATCTGAATGACGTTACCGGATGCACACCGGTTTAAATGACGTGAACAACCACTCGGAACTCCTCGGGTAATTCCGTCCTGTACGTAATCACCTCGGAAATAATGCGGTCGCCGCCATATTGACGAACTACTTCCAAAATGGCAATCGTACCTACTCGGCGATCTCCGGCAAGCTTCGACTATAGACATCACCGAAGCGTGATCCGAGTGCATGCAGGGTAATAACTGGTATATTACACTTTTACCAAATCCAGTTGGTAATATACATACAGTATCAACTAAAATAGAAATATTCTTCAACGAAGCAATCTGCTCTTCTTTCAAGGAGTACTGAATCTCCATTATATCTAAAGCGTACTGCATGCACTTTGAAAAGTCAGCCATCTTTGTTTACATAATGCAATGAGAAGTTATTCGCCGGGGCAAACCACCAACTGGTGTATTCATACAATTACATCCGAGGCATTATCTCCGAAGCTTGCCGGAGATCGCCGAGTAGTTACGATTGGTGAACAACAAAATCCACAATCGGAACTCCTCGGGTAATTCCGGCCTTGGGACAATCATCCCTCGGATGTGCGAGGGGTCAACAATGTATAATTATATATTTTGAAGTGTATTTAACTTCTTCAGTTAAACCTATTGTTGAACTTATATTCAGTGACCACAGCCTTCTGAAGTTCTTACACAAGTTAAAGAACAAAAAACAAAGGTTACTACGGTGGAGCTTGCTCTTACAAGAGTTTGATTTAGAAATCAAACACATTAAAGGAAAAGACAATGTTATACCTGATACTTTGTGTCGTATGTAATTGTGTTAACTGTAGCATAATATCTTGTTACAACATGTTTATTCAAAAGATTACATGTATTTTGAACTTTGTATATGAACTTTGTATAACTTGTTATCTGGTGCAATGATACTTTAAGAAATCACGATCGTTTTGTTCGCCGGAAGTCGGAAGAATATGCTTAAAATGTAGTTCGCACAAAACATAAATAATGGAGTCGTTTGACAGCTTTGTCTTTGCTGCGCCGGGTAAATTAAAATCGGATGATTTAAATTTGAAGTCGCCACAAATTGAAGTTTTACTGGCATCGTACTGTAATGAGCTGTTGTTAATTTAATATTCTAAAAAAAGGTTTATTGCGTAAATCTTTTTCCTGTAGGGGTGGAGTTGTTATGTACAGTAATACACCAGCGTTTAAGGTTACGCTAGTCAGGTTAAGGGGTTGTTTATCGTTGTAGCATTAATAACGTATTTCGCATGACAAAGGATCATGCTACAATGTTTAAAGTATATATGTATACTGGAAAAAAAATGTTTGTTAATATTTATCATAGTTATATTTTTCCTCGATAATACTGTACTTGAAACACAACGGTAGTTTGAAGATGTGTGCACAAACGCTTTGCTTGGTTGATGTGCCAAAAATGCATTGCGAAGTTTAGAGAAATGCTTAGTTAAATTTGGGTTGTTCTACAATATTTACTGATAGTAGTATATTTCGTCTGGTCCATCATCTAGTAAAGCCGTCTCAGCAAATCTATGCTGTTTTGTTTGTTGCACCATTTGTTGAAGGCTCCAATGGAAATTCTGGTATTTTTATATAACGAGTTTTAGTTGTAACTTCCATAAATACTCTACATCGAAAGTATGCACGGCATATTCTCGAACACCCAACTGAAAATCTCATTCCAGGCAATATTAATGTATGTGTGTTAAGCATAAATTCCGGCAATGCTGCAATGATTGTTTGCTGACAACTTAGATAGCAAGGCTGTTTATTATTATTATTATTATTATTATTATTATTATTATTATTATTATTATTATTATTATTATTATTATTATTATTATCCTTCCTATTACATGTATTTGCAAACGACGATCGATGGGAAAACAGAGGAACAAATGTAATCTAGCTGCATTTTATAATCCATCTCGAAGGGATGTATGTGTTTGTCTGTTTTGGCATATTTTAGTGAAGAATTTGAACCAGTTTCAAGAACAAAGTTATTTTGCTAAAGATTTATGTCTTTAACCTTTTGTCCAGAGACACGTCAGAACGCATCTTAGACATTTTAAATCTTCTTTTTTTTCCGGGGGAGCATACCCACGGAATCGCACCCACCCCCACCCCAGAACGTATGTCAAAATCGGTCTTCGCCGCCCCCTTCCCCCTTCTGAAAAGTTCTGGATCCGTGTCTGAATGTAGTGTTCCGGTACACTTAGATTAAAGAAAAGCTACAAAAGCAACACATTTTATGCAAACAATTTAGAACAGTATTAAGCAACATTTTTCCAGTATACATATATACTTAGTACTTTGGGCAACACAAACTATACATAAATACTCCCAAATAAGTGCACTTTCCGGTTAACATATTATAGATGTGTTTTATTTTTGAACATTTTTGAGCCAACGAAAACTGCACACAGGGGCGCCCGTGGTTTAGTGATAAAGTTTCCGACTAGTAAATCCTCCGACTGCCGAGCCTTTCAACGCGTGGGTTCGAGTCCTGTTCGTGGCGAAGTACTTAATGTGGAAAGGTCTTTCACCTGACATGAGGTGCGCCGGTGGTTCTACCCAGACATTTGTTTGGTTTCTTCCTCCATCAAAATAGCTGGACGTTGCCATAGTGGTCATAATTGGTCACTGCGATGTTTTTCAAAAACAAGAATTGCACATTGCTAATCATGTTGCTTCGTGCAGCTGCAGATCACTAGATTATAAAATTATCATCAACTTAGCAATATATCTTCCCTTTTCTTTTTTTTGCTTGATACATAATTCTATAATGCCTGGCTTATTGCTTAAAACGGAGTACGGACAAAATACTTCCAGAGCAAAATTCCTTCTGTTAACTTTAGCAAAGGCGGAGTAGATATAAAAATGGATTCTCGCGGCCATTTTTTTCTGGTGGCGTAAAGGGTTTATATAAGGAGTTTTGGTGGCTCAAGGTGGCTCAGGTGATTTACATACCTGGATTGCTATGGAATGGTTCAAATACCTTGGTTGTTAGGGTTTAAGATTAATGAAGACATCTGAGTAGATAAGCAGCGAGGTTATATGTTAGTGATAAGTGTGGTTTAGTGTGGTATTAGTTCATAGGATAATTGGTTTCAGCGGACTGTACATCTTAGTATATGTATTATGTGTTTAGTTTTTTTAACCACTTTTAACACCTTACAGTTTTAGTGTGTGAAATTAATAAAGCAGTTTAATCAGTCTTTTCTTTTTTCATAAACAATATTGTAAGTAGGATTGTTTTGTTTTTGCAATAACTTGTATATAATGTTATAACTGGATTATTTTATAGTAATTTGTATATCATTAAAAATGACGCAAGCACAGGTATGTGAAAAGGTGTTACAGTTTAATGGTGATGGTTTTAATAATATAGTATGGTCACCAATAGATAAGAAAATAACATGTACACTAAATGATTACATGATAGTATTAAAAAGGAAACGACATCAAACCAAAACATATTTGAAAAAGGGAGCTAAGGAAATGTATGTTCCTTTATCAATTTTAGAAGAATTGTACAATTTAAAAGAGAGTTTACAATTGTTAGCTTCATTCTTAGAAGGATCTTCAACATGTCACAATTAGTAGAGTTGAACTACAACACACCATCCATGTTGTTTTATGAGGATAGATTAGGTACGTTTGATTTGTGGTCCTTTCAAATTCATCCTAACAGCTTTAAACTTTCGTCGGCTGGATTTTTTTATATAGGTAGAAGTGATATAGTAGAATGTTTTTCATGTGCTTTACGGTTGCATCAATGGAGAAGAGAGGACGATAGAACACAAAATTCATTCACCAAATTGTTTATTTTTAAAAGTTATTTGACAGTTAAAACTCGATGATGCTTTATTTGATCAATCTTGGAACCCTTGGTAGAGATCTGTTCGACTGTTCCAACATGGCGACATCCTTCGTGGTGGCGCAGATGAGCTCGACTGTTATAAAGAAAATGGTATTTAAATTTTTAGCTCATTTGCATATGTGTATATATATGACATGAACATTAAACATCATGCAAGCTTTCGAGATGGATAGCGTTAAGCAAGATACATTTGAAGTTGAACGTTGTGATTCATTGACGGTCAATGTTGATAACTTAGACTTTTCAATGAAAGAAGAAGAAGGTTGCAATTTTGTTAACAAGTGTGAGCTACCAGTGAAAGCTACAATGAATGATGAACGTTCTCTATTAGTTTCTATTAATGGAGAGAACCCTTCAACAACAGAGCATTACCTCCCACCATCAGCTAATGTTATGTTGATGAACTCATACTTTGACTTTATGCAAAAGCGTTATGTGATGTTCAAGCAAAAACAATAAAGTCAAGTTGTTATGGCTGTCAGATTCAACACCCCTCTCAGATACAACATGATTGTATCATGGTTGCAGAGCATGATGATGATTACCGACTCGACTTCTACTTTGAGGGTATGTTGATGGAGGTGAATGAAAAACACATCATTCAATCGTGGGAGGTTGTGATGAACATTTCTAATATTCCAGCAGAGGTCATCTTTCTACACAAACGCGTCATTGAAAGTACAGACTACCTCGCTGTGATGAAAACCGAACAGTGGAAGAATAAAATGAAGAGAATTGTAGGTACAATCAATCGTTTGGAGGCTAGACTTTTTTTATCCGGTTATGTAAATGAACACGAAATGGTACATGTTGATAAAGATGAGGAAAGTATGTGGTTTATCGAAAAAGTTCTAAAAAAGAGAAAGGTGAAAGGAAAACTCCAATATTTCGTACGCTGGGAAGGATTTCCAAAACCATTTGATAGTTGGATTGATGCAAAAGAGGTTCAAAGCAAGTAACATGGAGTATCATATGTTTATTAGAAACGATGAAAGTGATCATATTTTTACAAATAACAAACCACATCACTTTACAGTACAACTTAATTTTCCACTTTCCTTTAACAGGTATTGGAAAGTGGGTTTGAAAGAAAATAACATTCAAACTAAAACAAAGATATTAAAACCATCACAGAGCACTTTATTATTCATCTATTCTAATGTTTGCAAAGAAAGTATTATAAACGGTGGTGAACATTCTATTTTACGAAGAATATTTAAAAATGAGGTAGATGGTTGGAGCTACATATTTGATACACCCCTTTATTTCCCAATCAAAAGGATGGATTTACAAGAGCTTGAATTCAATATATTGTCTTTGGATGAAGAGTTTGCATCATTTCTAGATTCGCGAGTGTATATAACACTTCACTTTAAACGCTTTCCATTTTACCCAAATTATGAATCAGTCTAAGTTGTATGTTCCAAATCCACAACGTTGGATACATTTTTTCAAGGAAAGAACAAACCAAAAGGACATGGATTATCTATACCAACTAAAAGTGAAAGTGTTCCCATTAATACGATTGCCCCCGCAGAACAAACAGTAGAGCAGGCAAAGAGCGAGCTTCAACGTGATGTTATAAAAGCCATAGACCTACCTTCACAACCCCATAAACCTAAAGTTCGTCAATATGTGAACACACTACATAAGAAAAACAATCGAAAAACGAAGAAATTGACAAAACACAGACGCATATCAAAAAAGAAGCTACAAAACCAACCAAAAGAAACACGACATCAACAAAAACAAAACAAAAAGTAACAAAAAGAGAATTAAGTAAAAATAGACAAATTTCGCATACATCGAGTTGGCCACGATTGAAACCACTTAAAAACACACAAACAAAATCCTACAACGTTGGATATATTTCACTGAAATGTCATATTTAACTAGCGATGGGTTCTCTGAAGGTATACCGGATGAGTTGCTCTTGTTTGATTAACCACCCACACAAGTGGCTATCAATGATGTGTATTATCAAGAGATTCGACCATTATCTCAAGTATCAGATGATACTCCTATCGAGTTTCAAATCAGTGGACAGAACAGCATGGATTTTCCTGATCTAAAAGGAACACAACTGTGTGTAAAACTCAAGGTGACAAATCCGGATGGAAGTGATATTACAGCACCAAAGTAGGACCAGTTAATTAATTTTACAAGCTTTATTTTCAGCCACTGAAGTGTCATTGCAAAACAAAGCTATTATTTCATCCAACTACAACCCATACATTGCGATGATACATATATTAATGCAGGGAGGTTATAAGATCTTTTCTCAACTATCTTCTCAACTCTTCATTAAAGATGATAACAACCACCCAGAGGACCCCGATACTAGTGGAAGTAACACTGGTTTGTACCGTAGAGCAGCATTTATTGCCGATTCAAAAAATCTTGATCTACAAGGACTGATATATCACAGTCTATTTACCTTAAAACGATATTTGTTAAATCAAGTGGATGTAAAGCTGAAACTGTATCATAGTTCACCTGCATTTTGTTTATGCTCTGGAGACACATCTCCTAATTACAGAGTGAAAATAACGGACACATACTTACTTGCAAAGAAAGTGCGAGTTAACCCTGCTCTTATTGTTGCTCATGCCGAGTTATTGAAGGTCAGCACAGCTAAGTACACATTTGATAGTTGGAATGTCGTTCACAAACCATTGCCACTGGAAGTACAATGTTTACATGGGATAATATATTCAAAGGACAGAAACCTCTAAAATAGTTGTAGCGTTTGTTAAATCAAACACATTGTCAGGGGATTATAAAACAAATCCGTTTCACTTTCAAAACTGTGATATTCAAAGCACTTGTCTGTATGCCGATGGTATTCCAGTATGGTGAAGTCCACTGAAATTAAACTTCAATAAAATGGAAGGACAAGATTTCATGAGAGCCTACACAAATCTTTTTCTTTCTAATGGTATGTGGCAAAAGAATGATGGACTTGATTTGAGTGATTTTGCAAATACATCCTCTTTGTTTGCATTCCAACTAGAACCCAAGTTCTCAGAGTCATTTTTACCATTAGTAAAGACTGGACATGTAAGGTTAGAAGTACAATTTAGAACTGCTTTAACCACAACAACCAACTGCATAGTTTATAGCAATTCTTCAGGATTCTTTCAAATAAATAACCAAAGAGATATAATAACAGAATGAATTCCTCACAGATTCAGTGTTGTATAGACTGCAACTCATTATTGAAAAGGTTTACTTTGGGAGTATTTGCAGCTGATCAACTTCCTACATACTTAGACTTCTTTCAATGTGGATTTTTTGTGGATTATTATACAGATGATCATTTTCATCATGGTCATCACTGGTCAGACGAAACATGTCAGTGATCAAGTTCGAAAGCCCTACAACATGTATAATTGCAGGCGCAAATGGAAGTGGAAAATCAACGTTCATGTTTAAATTACTTAAAAATGCATCGGACTTGTTTTATCACGCACCAAAAATGATTATATATTGTTGCTCTACATATCAACCACAATATGACAAAATGAAACTATCATTGACATTTTTTTAAACTTTTTTGAAGGTCTTCCAAGTAAAGACGATATGAACATATGGTCGATGGAGGAAGGACTTAAAGCTTAAGTGATAGACAATTTAGATCAAAAAGCATCAGAAAGCGTAGTTATCGTAAACTTGTTTGCAATTTATAGTCATCAACATAACTTTTTTTATGGATGCCTATAAAAAGCGATAGTAAAGAAATACAACTACTTACTGGTTGATGTTAGCCCACATTCAAACCCGCTATATAAACTTCGAACAGACATATTCCCAGATCAGACATTGATAGTGTTTCGACCTGAAAAGGAGAATTATGGACGATAAATTACAGAGGGAAATATTTCTTGTTGTATCTTGTACATGCAAATGATCAACAACAAAGATACCTCATCAAAAACATAACAAAGTCTCAGTTAAGTGTTATCATAGAAGTGGTGTATAATGGTTTGATGGGAATTTTAAAAATCGATGAAAGTGATAAAAAGAAACTGAGACGGTATAAAAACATCATTCGGAAACTGGTATCTAAAGGACTATCACAAAGACAGAGAAAGAACATTTTGTTAAAATATCTAAAGCATATCATTATATTGTTTAAACCGTGTGAATCATGGCTCAAGAATTAGTATTCATTCCAAAATCAAAATATGAATATTTGTTATCTGTGAAATGTGATAACCCACTCCTGAAAAAAGAAAAAAAACCCAGACCAAAATGGCGGGAATATAGATAGGAACATATCATCTAATACAAAAGGTGTATTAAAAGATTATGTAAATAGTGATAATACTACTGCATCAATTATGAAAACAAATAAACTTAAACAGCAAATCAAAAGACTCAAAGTTAAAAAAACACAAGTGGATTACTTGGACAGTTTAAAATTTAAACTGATGTTTCAAGTTTAAATTTGAACGAGGAAACCGTTAAAAATCTTTAAAAGCGTCTTTTTCAAACATTACATTATCTTGTGTGTACGACTATGCATCATCAGTCTCAACGACATCGTCTACCATGTCGGAAGATACAGACGCTTGGTTAGAACAGTATTACAGTGATAGTGAAGAACTACAACAGGAAATAACAAGTTTGAAAACGAAATTGGACATTGATGATAACAAAGAAAATAGAAAGGAAAACAAAGTACCAAAAACTGAATACAAATGTCTTATTTATTTAAAACATTGCAAGCAGAAGAGTGAATTAACAAGACATGTTTTGTCACATAAGACATTCTTTACATGTGAACAACGTGGAGGAAACTTTAGAAGAAAAGACGTTCTTTCAAAACATAAGAAAAAACATGAAACATAAAATCACCCACCTCCAACGCGAAATCCAACATCAGTTGTGGATCATGATTATGCAAGGGTTCAACGACCATCATCATCAACACATCCAGTTGATCATGATTATGCTACTAATGACAATATTCGTGATTTTACAATTCAACTAAATCTTCATGAACAATATGATATGTTAACATTTTTTTGCAAATGTGAAAGAAACTGTGTTTCATCTTTTAAAATAGCGTTTAAAAACGGATCTTTCAAGTGGTACTTGTCACTGCAAGTAAATCTCATCAAAGAAAATCAAAATCAATAATCATCTCCATATTTTAGATCTCAAACTTATATCACTTTAAATTTAGATGTATTTGATACAGAAGACTTTGAGGCAGCATTCTAGAAAATGTTTGAAAGTTTTAAAAAATATGTAAGAGAAAGCTCTGGGTGGGTACTAAAAATAAAATTCATTTGAAATTTCATACGGTAAAATATAAACCAATAATTGGATCAAGTTTCATAGAACTTCCGAAAAAAATTGAAACATTCTCAGTCTTTATTACATATCAGGAATGTAGATCAAAAATGTTTTTTATGGAGCTGTTTAGCATCTATGCATTCAATGGATTCTCCTCTGGTAAGTGATTACGAAGCTTTTGAATCGGAATTGAATGTTGAAGGTTAACCTTTCCCATGCCAATCAATCAAATTTCTAAATTTTAAAAACAAAACCCATCTATATCTGTCAATGTGTTTACTTTTGAAAACAATGATGTACTTCCAATGCATGTAACAAAATCTGAAAATAGAGCTCATCATATAGATCTCCTTTTGGTGCAAACAGAACAAAATTCACATTATGTTTCTTATTCAAAATATAAATCGTTTTTTAAGTTCACGACGAAAAGAAAATCTGTTGTATTATTTCTGTTGGTTTTGCCTTCATTGTTTTACATATGAACATTTGTTATCTGAGCATCTACCATACTGCCAAGTTCATGGTGAACAGAAAATAGAATTACCATCAAAAAAGGACATAGAATTGAATTTAAATCCTTTCAAAAAACTTTACGTATTCCTTATGTAATTTATGCAGATTTTGAAACATTGAACAAGCCAATACATAATTCACATCAACAGGATCAACAATTAAAACCCAACCCTTAGAACCATTGTTCGTTTGCCTATAAAATTGTGTCTACAGATCCAATTTTTTCCAAAGAAACAGTATTGTGAAGAAGAGAAGATGCTCCAAAAAACTTCTTGAGCATCTTTTAAGATAATCACATGATATTGGAGAACGTTTAAAAACATTAAACCATTGCATTTGAGTGAGCAGGAAGAATTATTGTTTCAATCTTCAAAACGCTGTTGTCTCTGTCAAAAAGATTTTAAAGAAAACGATACATCATGATCACACATCATGAGTTTTCATTAATGCATGTAATGTGAATTGCAATTTACAAGCCAAACAAGTCAATTTTATAACTTAAATTTTTTTGACGCACATCTTTTATGTCAAGGTATTGGTTTATTTAAAAATGAACAAGTTTAATGCATACCACAAACCATAGAAAAATATATCAGCTTTAGCATGGGTTAATTGAGATTCATTGATTCATTTGCTTTCCTACCATCTTCCTTGAGCGATCTTGTTGAAAACTTAGCTCAAAAGGGATTATCAGCATTTAAACATTTTCATAGTGAAATAACAGATAATGCAGAAGTTTTATTGAGAAAAGGCGTCTTTCCATATGAATATATCACATCATGGAGTAATTTTTATTTTTTTTATTTTATGTTTTTTGGATGGTATAACTTTCTTGTCCCCGTCATAGGTAGCATGTAGGTCGGGGATCCATTCTACATGTCACTTACAATACATCAATACATACATATAATTTTAAATATATAAAGCATGACATAATTTATAGCTTTACATGGCAAATGTTATAACAGTATCGACAGAATATAAGTGGCTGTTACTTTCAATCCAGTTATACATACACTTACCACAACAAAATGAAAGGAGAGAACAGCACATTTCTGTACTGTTAAAAATCATACTAGTAGATATAGCAAGAATAAGAAAAAGTTACAAACTACAATATATATGTCTGAATCTTGTACTGCGGCCTGGCAAATTCTTATCTTATTTAAATATCATTCAAAAATATAAATTTATAAATGCACAAAAATTGTATTTTTATATACTAATCTGAAAGAGTTCTTACATTTGTCCAAAGACCTTCTGATGTATTATTTAAATGAGACTTATTAATTTCCCATGAAAGTTGTAAGCTCCTTATTAAAGCTCGGGTATTTGGCTTTGTCATTGAGTATTTACATAAGAAAAATATATCTTTTGATCTCTAGAAAAAGAATTGTGTAGCTTTTATTGTCTGGCATTTTATCATAGACACCAAATATAAAGTAATTACTTTTTAACATTGTTGAATCAAGGTTCTTCCTTTCAAGCTCTTGTTAAATAAATTCTGTCAGAGTTCGTACGCTTGGGCATTCCCAGAAAAGGTGAAAAATGGTTTCAGTATCAATCTTACAAAAAGTACATAGATGGTTTTCTGTTATATTCATTTTCTGTAACAGTGAATTAACACCGAGTATTCTATGGTTAATTCTAGTCTGTAACCATTGTAAGTTTGTATCTTTTGTAACAGTGAATGGCAAACTGTATATATTTTTTCCAAGGCAATGCAATATTAGTAAACAAATTATCCCATTTTCCTTGACTTGTTGTTTTTTCATTATTACTTATTAACTGCCTATAAATTAATTTGTTTGGTTGATTTCCTGTTATAATATTTTTAACATAGAAGCTCATTATTGTACTAAATTTATCAGTGTTCTTACAACTGATATTATTTTCTTTTTTATATGTAAATATACTTCTCCGTAGGCCTTCATAATGTATAAAGTAAACAGTGCTCTCTATTTTCTCAGTTTTTTCATTGAAAGTGAATACTTCTCCGTTGTCTTCAACGATATCTCTAATGAATCGTTTACCTTTATTGTATAAAACTTTTATAAAAATCCCTTTGTTTCCGGATAGCAGTTTATGATTAAGAAACAAAGGTATATCTAAAAAGGCATTTTCTGTTTTTACACTAAACCTTTCGATGTTGCATATATAGCTTTTTAAAACAGATATCCAAAAAGCATTTTGTGTATTCTTAATTAAATTTTCTGCAAATAGTTTTCCAGTGCAAAAGAGTTTTTTTTTAATATTGACTGAAGTAGAGAGAAACATTGACTTTTGTTTTTTTTGTACGTATCTTCTTAGCCAACTAAGTTTCATAGTGATGTTATTGAAGTGAACATTAACCATTTTTATCCCTCCATCACAGTATTCCTTGCTACTTATTGTATTTTTAATTTCAACTTTTGCTCCCCATACAAAATTAGTAAATAGTGTATCTATTGTTTTTAATATCACTGGTGGAGGCGTGGGAAGAGCTGTAAAACAGTGTGTAAGCAGAGGCAGTAAAAGTGATTTTATTACACATATTTTGCCTATTGGTGTAAGCTTTCTCCTTTTCCAAAATAGGATACATTTCTTTATTTTATTTATGTTTTCCTTAAAATTGTCATCCACCATTTTTGTCAAATTAACATCAAATCGAATACCCAACAATTTAAATTGTGTTACTCTCCATGCTAATTTCCACTTAGTTTTAATAGATTTTGTGCTATACTTCATTGAACCTATTCAGATAACATGAGTTTTATCGAAATTGACTTTCAAGCTGGAATATTGGCTAAAATTATCTAACATACTTAAGGCTTCATTTAAAGATTTTTCAGAACCATCGAGCAGTAAAGTAGTGTCATCTGCAAATTGGGAAATTTTAAATTCTTGTCCATTTATCTAAATCATTAAAAAAATCTATCATTAAAAAACCTGTTTGATTATCAACTATTAGAATATTATAAACCTGTTTAAGTCTATTAGCTTTTGTTCCAGAGGCTATTTTATCTATAGTGTTAAGAAGTGTGATTGGTTCTTTATGTATTGTTTATTTTAATTTGTACTTGTACCTGCAGACAAAGCTTCAAACAACATAATTTTTGTCTGACAACTTTATTACAAAAATATACTGAGTGCTGAGTTATCCACCACCAGTTCTTACTCTTGCACCAACCTTGACTTTCAGACAGTCATTGACAAACATAAACAGATATTGCATAATTTCAATATCAAAATAGAAACAAAGCAAGAAAAACTTCCTTCCTTGTACTGGATTCCTAAGCTTCACAAAACACCATACAAGTCACGATTCATAGCTAATGCCAGCTCTAGCACCACCACTCACATATCTAAACTACTTACGTCTTGCCTTACAGCCGTTCGCAATCACGTTGTTAAATATTGTGAAAAAGTGTATGAAAATTCAGGAATTAACATTTTTTGGTCTATTAAAAATTCTTCAGAAGTCTTAGACAAGTTTCGTACTTTAAACTTTCATTGCTCTGCAGTTAATACTTACGATTTCTCTACGCTGTACACTTCTTTACCTCATGATTTAATTAAGACCAAATTGATTGCTCTTATTGAGAAAACATTTGCTCGAGAGCAACGTCTATATATTGCATGTCATGAAAGTAATGCTTTTTTTACCAACACATTCTTAGAAAAGTTTACTATGTGGACTTGCACGGATGTTTGTGAAGCTTTACGTTTTCTATTAGACAATATTTACATAAAATGCGGTGACACTTTATTTAGACAAGTAATTAGTATCCCTATGGGAACCAACAGTGCACCATTAAGGTTCTGGACCTGTAATGGTGACCTTTCACAATCCTTATAATGATACTGTTTCTTGAATCTGTACTATAAAACACATCGTACGGTGAATTTTTAAGGAAGTTTACCGTTTGTAACTCATGTTATGTACATTTTTATAAAGTGACCCTTGATTTTCAAAAACACCGTAAATTGTGCTGGAACAAAAAATGAAAAAGTACCATTTTTTCAAATCCTACTGTTCTATATTCAAATTTTAACCAATTTTCCTGTTACACAATCATGTCATGATAAATCAGAACAATAAGATCACACTTTGGACAAATACTTATAAAAATACAGAACTTTGCATACATGTACCCCCGCGCAAAAATCCGAGTTTTTTGGGTGTGTTTAAAAATTTACGCTATTTATAAAAGCAAATATCTCAAGTTTGAAGCTAGTTAGACAAATGCAACTAGTTTTAAAATTTTCTGCAATATGAACTGCCCATAATATGTGATTTTAAAGGCATTTTACCTTTCCCAATAACATTTAGAAGAATTTGTAAAGGTTACTATAATGAAACTGAAAGAGAATTTATAGCGAAAAATGACGTCAAAATAATCAATTACAGATTATACTCCTTTTTACAAAGAAAAAAAACAAAAAAACAACACCTACAGTTGGTATTAGAGATGGAAATATGTATGTAAAACTCTGCATTTTTACATGAAAACCTTCTCATTACTGATTTTGGCTGGCTTGAGGGAAATATTTGAAATTAACCACTTTACACGTTTTTCGTAAAAAATCCGACATTTAAGGAAAAACTGAGTCAAGAACCCTTTTTGGTATTAGTGACACTTAATTGTCCCTCATAATTTTGACCCATGAACACATTTAAACGTCCATCCTGGCCATCCCGAGAAAATATCAGACGAAGGTGAGCGGGCGTCAAACCATGTCGCTAACTCTCGCGGTTAGGATGCGAAGGCAAATTTAAATCGCAAACACAAGATGAAACAGTGCATTTTTCACCTGTACACAGGAAACCAACACAATAGTTATGATCCACTTCAACTTTACATGACTTTGTTGTTGGTGAACCAATATTTTTACCATATCGCCCTCGACGATCACCCTGTCGAGCTCCCGGTTTCCTCATTTTTGAGAAATGGGTAACCCAATGACGTTATAGAAAATCCATATCACGCGGTGAAAAACTACTAAAAATAGCAAATACGAAACATTATGACGAATGCTTTTCAAATAAAACCGGATCATACCGAGTACCGATGTTTACCGAAGTTAGTTACAGGTCCAGAACCTTAATTGCAGATTTGTTTTTATACTGCTTTGAACGTGATTTCATGTTAACTTTATCCCCTTCAAACCAAAGCCACATTATAGAGGCTTTCATTTTAACGTCACGCTATCTTGACGATATTCTAACTATAGATAATCCTTTCTTTTCTCAAATGATCCATCTGATTTACCCTCCAGAACTTACCCTTAATAAAGCAAATAACTGACATTTAAATGCAGCATTTCTAGACATTGAGATCAATATTTCCAATGACAACGTCTCTACTAAAATCTATGACAAGAGAGATGATTTCAACTTTAGTATTGTGAATTATCCATACCTTGATGGTGATTCACCTCGTGCTACCTCCTATGGTATTTACATATCACAACTTACAAGGTTTGCACGAGTTTGTACTAAAGTAGAAGATTTCAATGCTAGAAACCTGTTTATTTCTTCTAAACTGTTACAGCAAGGCTTTCGTTTTCATAAATTAAGAAAGGCGTTTTCAAAATTCTTTCACCGCAATGATTTTATTGCTTCTAAGTATAATAGCAGTATGAAAACACTTATGCAGAAAGGCATAAGCCATCCTGCATTTTATGGAAATGTTTTATACAAGTTAAAGAAGATCAAGGGTCTCAATAACTTTTCTGACCACTTTACAAAACTTATCAGATAATGTATTGCAGACGGTTACAACCCGGGAATACTTCGATGTACTGCATTGTTTGCAATTGACCCTTTTACAGTCAAGAACTTGCATTGCTTTTAAATTACACGATGACCGGACAGGTCGTTGAGACTATATGAAAACAGTGACTAAAAGCCATAATTGGACAGTCACTGTTGGATTTCTTGTCTCTTCATCTCTCCAGTCGTGCCCTATATAGGTGGGACAACTTGAGCAGTCTCCATACCCTTTACGTGAGATTGCACAGTAGGTATAACATCGGGATTTTTTTAATCTTTATCATATATAATATGTCAACTGCGGATAAATCCTCGGCGTTTATAATGTTTTTTAAACGATTAACTCTAAACAATACTGCGTTTTATTTTGTTGATTTTCTAAAATTCTATTGTTTCTTCCATATTTTTTACATTTCACTTTTGACACTTTTGGCATATGACGTCATGGCATTTATGACGTCATTATATCGTTCTTATAATATATCAGCGCTTGTACTGCTTTATTTTATTTTAAACTACTCTCTCATTTGGAATTTTTTGGTTGCCGAGGCTTTTATCTACTGTAAATACTGTACATATGTTCATTATATCTGTTTTAACTCCCGATGCAGGTGCTTACTGTTAGTTGTGTCACTTTGACGGGATACTTTTATTTACACTGTTTGTTTGATAGAAAACCCGTCAGGAAGTGCGAGGTTGGAGCGCTCCACAAACCAGGTTTAAGCACCCCAGTTGGCCCTTTTGCCGACTGACCGTTCCAAGGCGGTAACTGATGGTTTTTCTATTTTTCTTTTTGTGTGTTATGTCTCGTCTCTGTGTTTTTTGTCACATTTACATTTACCTTGTCTGCCTTGGTCTGCAGGTAGATAAAATTTAAATATCTGTGAAAATTTTGATAGGACCTTTTCTTATTTACCTATGCTTATTATCCTTAGGTATACATGTAATAATCCCCTGCTTCTGCGTTTTTGAAAATTGACCAGTATTATAAGCGTTATTAATGGCACGTACAACAAAGTGACCTATTTTATTCCAGAAGACTTTAAAGAAATTAGAAATAAATCCGTCTGATCCTGGGCTTTTGTCATTTTTCATATTTTTTTGAGTTACTGATATTTCATCAAAAGTTAATAAACCCTCCAGCATCTAAGATTGATCTTGAGATAGTTTGGGTATATCTATGTTTTCAAAATCCTTCTCAATATCATAACTTGACACTTCTTTCTTAGCATATAATTTTTTGATAATAGTTACAGGTTTCATTCATAATATCATTTTGATAGTGAATTTTAGTTCCATCATCCTTTACTAGAAATGGCATTGACTTATCTGTACAATGATGCATTTCTAAATTACAGAATTCCTTTGTGACTTTTTCCCAACTAACTATCCAATTTGCCCGTGACCTTATTAAATAACCTTGTATTTTCTCATTCCGTATATTTTCTACTTCCTGTTGTAGGGTAGTAATCTGTTCCTTATTTTCATTTGTTAGATTTGATTCAATTTTTTGTATGTTTTTATTATTGTTTCTTCTCTTTTATTCCTTTGTTTATGTTTATAACTGGCATATGAGATAGTTTTCCCACGTATTTCCATAAGTAAAATTTCTAAAAAGAATTGGCCATTAATAACAAACTGTACATCACTGTTATCTATAGATAATAAATTGTCCATGTTTTAAAGTGGTACGCAGTATTGGATTTTAATTTCCTCTATTTTATTATTTATACACTCTAAATAGTCCTTGTCATATAATAGGGAATTATTAAATTTCCACAGACCTTTTCCGTGTTCAATATTTTCAAAACAACAAGACAGTGATATTATAGAGTGGTCGGACCGATAACTAAATAATATATCAGAATCACGAACAAAATGAAGTAAATCTTCTGTTATAAGAAAAAAATCTAACCGTCCCTGTTGTACTGGGTTTAATCTACGCCATGTAAACTTTTTTTCAACCCGTGTAATGCTCTAAACACATCACATAAATTACGGTCCTCTATATGATTTTTAGTGACAGTCTTGCCTTAAAATTATTGTTTTTTTATTTATAATTATCATAATCCAAATCAGTGTTTGCAACTAAATTATAATTCCCGCAAATAACATATGCATCATTGCCTATATTGTCTACAGTTGTGAACACTTTATTACAAAACTCCGGTGAGTCAGTGTTTGGTCCATACAAGGTAGCTTATCTAAATCTATTCTCTTTATAACCAATATCTAAAACTAGCAAATTTCCCATTACATCTTTTTTAACAGAATGTACATGTACTAGTAGATTTTTCTTAAACAGTATACATACTCCTCGGCTATTTGATCTTCCATCGCTAAAACAACAATTCCCATTCCACAGAGCATATAAATTTTGCTCCTTATTTGTTGTAAAATGTGTATCTTGTATGCAGACAATATCTGGGTTTTGCTTGTCAGAAAGTTGAAAACATCTATTTGTTTTTTGCTATCATTAAGACCTCTACAATTGTAAGAGAAGATTTTAAGTTCAGTCATTAATATAAACAAAAGGATAATCATATCTACTGCAACTGTCAATGTTCATAAGTTTACAAAGTTTAATGCATTTATTATAGCCAATTTATTACAGCAAATCTGTGAAATCAGCCATTTCATGAAATGGCTAAAATATTTAGCCTTTTCGTGAAATGACTAATTCACTCAGCCGTTTCATGAAACGGCTAAATATTTCAGCCATTTCATGAAATGGCTTAAAATTTACTTTAGTCATTTCATGAAATGGCTAAACTAAGAAACAAGCCTTTAAAACAAAACAAGACAAAGACTGAAGTTTACACCATCTTTTATATTTATTAGGTTCTGAATATAAGGATAAAACAATTAGCATAATAAAGCACATTATGTAAGCACATTAAACGATCAGTTGTATGTGCCATGAGTGATCCAGATAATATAATGAGATTTTCAATTTCCTACTATAATTTCACCTATAAAAAAATACAATATCAGGAACATACCATTATCAGACTCTAGAAGCACATATCAATAATGTACATTGTCAATACCACACAAAATGTTCATGTTTAATTCACAATTTCACATACATCGTCCTCCTTATTCTTACACATGACACCGTTGTGGCATCTGTCGTTACACATTTTACCACCCTTAACACACGTACATCTGTTGTTTTGACATTGTTTGTTACCATTTGCACAATCACATCGACAAAACCCTTGACCGCCTGATGTTGTTGCTTTCACGGCTTGGCCAACTGTTCACGTTAACATCACAATTAGTCACCAGTGAGTCAACTCTTCCTCTGTCAATGATAGGTGTAGGAATAGCAACATTGTCTCCTACTTTGCCAGACTTTAGATCAACAGGTGATCTTTTGACCATTCTCTTACCTTGCGGCAACTGAGAATCACAAGCCCTCTTTCTCTGCTTGGGTATTGTTTTGTGCTGTTGAGCCAAGTTGGAATCAGGCACTGGTTGTGGCTCGTCGGTTCTAGCAGGTGTAGCTTGTGGCTCGTTGGTTCTAGCAGATGTAGATTGTGGCTCGTCAGTTCTAGCAGGTGTAGGTTGTGGCCTGTTGGTTCTAGCAGGTGTAGATTGTGGCTCGTTGGTTCTAGCAGATGTAGATTGTGGCTCGTCAGTTCTAGCAGGTGTAGGTTGTGGCCTGTTGGTTCTAGCAGGTGTAGATTGTGGCTTGTCAGTTCTAGCAGGTGTAGGTTGTGGCTCGTCAGTTCTAGCAGGTGTAGGTTGTGGCTCGTCAGTTCTAGCAGGTGTAGATTGTGGCTCGTCAGTTCTAGCAGATGTAGATTGTGGCTCGTTGGTTCTAGCAGATGTAGATTGTGGCTCGTTGGTTCTAGCAGATGTAGATTGTGGCTCGTTGGTTCTAGCAGGTGTAGGTTGTGGCCTGTTGGTTCTAGAAGATGCATTCTGTTATAATTATAATTATCCAATTATTAATTATTAATGATGATTAGTTGCACAATTTGTCACTTAAACCATGATCAAAGCAATCAATGTAGATAATCAAAGGGTAGTGGGATTGGATTTATCATACGTTTTAATTAGCTTCCACAATGCTGTGTTGCTTTATATATGATCATTTTAAATATGTTCTTTTTTACTTATTTTTTTGTGTGTGATATTTTCAAATAAATTATATCAGTTATATGGAAATTTTAGCCATTTCATGAAATGGCTGAAATATTTAACCGTTTCATGAAACGGCTGAGTGAATTAGTCATTTAACGAAAAGGCTAAAAATATTAATAATAAATGTATACATATTATTAAGACAATAAAAAGTGAAATTTTTCAGGGGCGTGCCTAGGTGACTTTTGAGTATAAGCACTATTCCTAGGGGTGTATGGGGGCATGTCCTCCCGCGGATTTTTTTCCGTACAATGCCGTAAATGTATTCTTGGGGGTACTCTCAGTACAAAGAGTTGTCTAAGAGCAGTACGAGAAAAAACCCGTCTGATTGCAGAAGAAATTGTAGAATTTGGAAATATGCTTAAAGGTGGTATCAGACAGTTTGGACCAAACATATTTTCATTAAACACCATAATAAACCATTGTTATATGAACAGATCTTGTGATGTTTATTGATGTCCTACACCCGTCAGAAAAGTGAACCATAACGCCACAATCGTCATTACAAACATGTATTTCCTAGCTGAGCCACGCTGTACAGTTAGCTATTTTTAAACCATGTGACCACTTATGTTTTGGTTCATCCACGCCATCGCTGTGACGTCGATGTCTATTTTTAACCGGAATTCCAATCGTTCTTATGTAGAGATAGTGTTACATATATAAGATGTAGGCAAACTGCCGGACACAACCTTTAAATTACACGGATTTAAATAATGAAGACAACTAACCGGTAGCGACTAACCCGGATAAACCGACGATCTTTATTTGCCTTTTGACTTTTTTTTCAATTTTTGGAAGCAACTGTACGCACGTGCATAAGTGCGTAAGCCTAGGCACGCCCCTGTAATTTAAACTAAGTTAAATATTAGTTACTTGATCTAGTTGTTGCTGCATCACCAGTTGTGGTTGTTCCATCACCAGCTGATTCTAATTAAATAAATATGAATTAATGTAAAATAAGAATTCATCAAATTAAAGTATATGCCAATCATTGTAACTATGTAAAAGATTTAAGAAGGAACAAATATATATTTATTTAACATAGTTTTACTTTTCTTTACAAAAACCATGATAAATTAAGGGAAATAAATCATTAAACATGATATTAAGAAACTAGGATTACCTCCCTTTAAATATAAATGAAAAGTGTGATTTCAAAATACTTTCAAACACAATGAAAACATTTCAATAACATAAGCATACTAACATTTGGAAAGAACTGGTTGTGATAGCTCACAATATCTTTAAGTCCTTCTACCATTTTCATAAATTCAAATATATTAATAGAAACAGTTTTGTCTTTCTTCCTATCATTAATGTGTATCCACGTCTTGCCCCTAAATGGAGTTATAGCAATTTCCTTTTGATCAATATTAAAAGTTGCTTTAACTAATTTTCCAGAAAGATCACGCTTTTCAATGAACGTCATTTCCGTAGAGCGCGATAGAAAGAGAGCGAGAGAGAGATGTAAGAATTTACACTGTTGAGAACCAAGTGTGGGTATTATATACTAAGTAGGATTCAACTTTGAACCGCCTCTCAACCAATGAATGATGTGTTTATTTTAAGCTCCTATAAATACAGTCTATTAATAAGCCCCTATAAATACCGTCTATAAATACCCCCTATAAATACTGTTTACATCTTTACTGCGTAGAACACGCTCCCATTCTGCTCTCTGCTCTCGTGCTGATAACATCTAGATCGCTCATCGCTTGCGATAAAGCCCTAGATTGGAGTCTACTTTAGTGTTTTAAAGTGTCTATTTGATCAGATTGTGCTACTCTAGTTCTGTTTTAGTGATTCAATCGCTCGGAGATCTAGATCTCGGCAAAAGAACAAGAAATCTAAAGAATAGCACAGAAATAACAGAAAGTCAAGAACAGAAGACAGTGTTAAGTACAATTGCATAAACAATCACTTTTCTGCACGCCCCTACCCCCTCACCTTTTGTCACATCACTTTATTGTATTTTAGTTTATTGAACTTGTATTTAGCACTTGACAAGATGGAGTTTCTGAATACTCTAAAAGGAAAAAGAAACAGGAGCAACAATATATCCGGGTCATCGGATGAATCGCACCTAGCTAAGGTGCTTAGATTAAATGATGACAGTGTGGATAGCCAACCTGCCTCACCAAAAGCAGTGTTGTCTATGCCTAGCACCTCCTGGCTTCTAAACCAGGTAATTGAGGAGGCACCTCAGCCCATTCAGTCTTCCACACCGGGTAACAAATCTAAGACTTCTCACGGAAGCATTGACCCTCCTCTACCCTCCCCATCTGGATCCCAAGACCAGGGGTGGGCAGTGGAGGGCCAATATCCTACGCTAACGCCCTTTAACAAACCAGCACAAACCAGCTAACTCAAGATCCCAAGCTACCCCCTCCTACGCCATCCACAGCCTACGTGGAGGTAGTAATGGAGGAGGTTAGATCCTCCAGCCTGCTGCCCCCTGATGTTGCAGTATGGATTACCGTACTGCTAACAACGGTGGGCAGCGCCTTTCCTAAAGGAAAAGCAGCTGAGGTGGCAGCAGCATTCCGATCCTTTATAGGAGCGGAGTGCTGTGTCCCCCTCAACAGGCTACAAAATGGCACCACATTTAAATTAAGAAAAGATCTAATTAACAAGGCAGCTAACTTTAACTTTGGCTCGTATGATTGATCTATCAAGGAACAACACAAACGAATAACGGGAATTATCAAAATAAGGACTGATCAACCCATCACAAAAACAGTTGAATCACTAAAGAAATTATCCAACGTTGAAGAAGTAAAATTGACAAGAAATAAGAACGCACTTGCTATAAAGTTTAACTATCCATCCCTCCCCTTAACAGTTATGGGAAACCTGGTAACCCCAGCCCTAGGCAAGGAGTCCAGGTGTCATTACTGTCAAGGATATGGACATTTCGCCACTCAATGCACCAATGACACAGCTTGCCCTCACTGTGCGGGCAACCACACATCAAAAAATTGCCAAAACAGAAATAACAAGCGCTGTGCTTACTGCAGCCAGGGCCACTCAGCAGCATATAAGGGATGCCCAGCGTACTTAGAATACTCTGAGAAACTAAAGATATCCAACTCAATCAAACAAAAAGAATTTAATACAAAATGCCAGGACAAGGGTATCAATCCACCTACAATAGCCATAAAACCAACAAACAAGCTTTCCCAAATAGAAATATCAGAACTAGCTGCCAGATTGGTAGGGAAAGATCAATCAGAAATCGAAAAATTACTGGCTGACGCTCTAAATGTAAAGCCAAAAACAATACCTTCACAACAAACACCACAAAATAACACACAAGCACCGAACACTAAAAACCAAACCAAACAAAACAAAAACAATAAACAAAACACCCCTCCAAACCCCACACAACAAAGCCAACCCAGGAAACACAATAACAACAACAATAACAACAGACCTAACAATCACAATAACAAGCGCCGACACAACAAACGAAACCGCCACAACACACAAAACAACAATAACCGACAAACACAAGCCAATTATCACCCCCAAGCACAATATTCCCCGAGGTACCATCAGGGACAATGGTACGGACCCAATCAATGGGTCGCACCTAGTCACCGGGGGCCCCGAGGTGATTGGTATGGCCCCCCTATGGGCTATTACCCATACTAAATTCACACAATTAGCAAACCAAATAACGCACGGCTTACAGCCAAAGATAATTAATTAATTATCACATTCAACACAATGACTGCCAATAAAAACTCAAACACCAATACAAGTAAAAATGGCCTCGTCGTCGTCAGCTGGAATGCAAGAAGTATAGTAGGGAAAGACTCCACAAAAATAGGTGAACTCATGTCATTTTTTGCCCAAACCAAACATGAAGTAGATATACTTTGCATCCAGGAAACTTGGGAATCAGATAATAAAAACTTCCCAAAATTAGAGGATTTCAAAACCCTATCTCTAACAAAAGCAAAAATAATGACATAGGGGGTGGCACCTGCATATATGTAAGGTTAGGTCTACAAGTCATAATAAACAACATCAACAACACCACCCCCATGATATAACCTCAGTAACAGTATATAACGATAAGGAAAGGTTAACGATATACAATACCTACGCGCAGAAAACAGACAATACACTACATAATTATAGACAAGTCTTTGAGAACAAAGATAACTCTACTCTAATAGTAGGAGACTTTAATATTAAACACCCATGTTGGAATCCAGAGAACGACATTAGGTACGACGGCGAGGCCGATGATCTGCTCACATTCCTTAATGACGAAAATCTTTGCATATTAAATGATGGTCAGATAACCAGGATCTCAAACGAAACAAACAAAGCAGACAGTGCAATTGACCTTGTTATGGCCTCTGCCAGCATGTTCGATTCCTGCGAATTCAATGTCATAGATAACACATGTGGAAGTGACCACTTTCCCATCCTAACCAACACCAAATTCAGCATTAATAGAAACCCTCCTAAACCTAATAAGAAATGGAATGTGAGCAGAGCATCCAATGAAAACTGGACATCATTTAAACACGAATGCTCAAACAGCCTAATTAATATCACAGAAACAGATGTCAACAAAAATGTCAACGAAATCTACACACAACTAACAACTATACTAAACAAAACAATGCCTAAATACTCCCTCACTAACAAAATAAATACAAAAACAGTACCATGGTGGACAGAGGAATGCACGGCCGCGGCGAAGAAAAGAGAAAACTGTAGGAAAAATTATAAAAAAGACAAGAAATCAACCATCAAACTAAAATTATGGCATGACGCTAGAAGAGATGAAAAAAAAAATATTAAAAAAGGCCCGGAAGGACAGCTGGGAAACATTCTGTAGTAAAATTACTATTAAAACGACTAGTAAAGATCTATGGAACTTTATTCAAAGAATTAAAGGACACACACCTACTCAAACCTGTCCCTTTATCGTAAATGGAAATCCTATTATTGACCCTTTAGACAAAGCAGAAATTCTAGTAGATAACTACGCCAAAATCAGTAGCAACGAGGGGTACACACAACAGTTCATAACCAAAAACATGACTTTTCACTTACGATCAATAGTATTATTGCTAACGAACAGCCTCACACGAATCTAAAATATAATCAGCCCTTCACATTAACAGAACTTAATATAGCCTTATCTACATGTGGGACAGGGGCCCCAGGAAAAGACGGTATCAATTACGACATTATAAAGCAACTCCCCCATGACTCAAAATTGGCCCTTTTGAACATGTTCAACAACTCCTGAGACCAAGGTTTAATCCCTGACTCATGGCACGAATCAACCATCATACCGATACTTAAACCAAACAAACCCTCTAACGAACCAGCGTCCTATCGACCCATATCTCTGACATCAAGATAATGCAAAAAATGATCAAAACAAGACTATGCTCGATTTTAGAAACAAATAATTTATATTCTGAAAACCAATCAGGGGGCCGAGCCAATCACTCATGTGACGATAATTTAGTAAGATTAGAATCAGATATAAGAGTAGCTCAAGTTAGGAAAAAATTTATAACAGCAGCATTTTTGGACCTATCCGCTGCCTTTGATAAAATGTGGTCAGAAGGGGCCATTTCTATATTACTAAAATATGGTATCCGGGGTAGGATGATCAAATGGCTGTCCACTTTCTTATCAAAAAGGATTATTAAAGTAAAATATCAAAACAAAACCTCAACGCCAAGAACCACGATAAATGGCTGGCCGCAAGGTAGCGTTCTATCACCAATACTATTTTCAATTTTCATAAACACATTCAATGATGCGGTACAAAAACACAACACCCATAATAAATACACTGCCACAAGTAATCAAATTAAATTATCGCAATTCGTAGACGATAGCGCCATATGGGTATGTAGTAAAACTCCAAAGGAAGGAATCGATAAAATACAGAAAATGCTAAGAGATGTAGAAAAATGGGCGTCAAATTACGGGTTCGTCATCAACCCCGATAAAACGCAAACAATAGTTTTTCGTAACAAAAAGACACCGATTGATGACGCATCACTAACTAAATTAACATTATGCGATAAAAACATTGACTACAAAGATAGCATCAAATTCCTAGGACTCACATTCGATAAATATCTTACATGGGAGGAACACATAAAAACGGTAATAGGTAGGTGCGATAAAGATATAAATTTAATTAGATCAATAAGAGGAAAAGAGTGGGGATCGAGTGAAAAATGCCTTTATACAATATAATAGGCCTTAATCAAATCAAAAATACAATATGGAATGGTAGCGTACGGTTCGGCAAACAAGTCTATACTAGATAAACTTCAAAATTTACAAAATAGAGCGATAAAAACTATAATAGGAGTCCCTAGCAACTCTAGAACCGAAGCAATCCACGCCAAAGTAGGTGAACTACCGATCACCGAACAAATCAAAATACTCAGTTTAAAGTATTGGGCCCGCTCCACCACATAAGGCTCTACATTAAGCACCAATAAGGAGATATTTAAGCGCGTAGGAAAATGGCCCAAATTCCCGATTGAACATACACGCAACGCATTATAAATCTATTAGAGGAAACAAATCTAGAAACAGGCCATTTAACACCCCCCTCTTATCTAAACTTCATAGGAATCGAACCTATGTCCATAGATATAGGCCTAAGCAAAAAATACGCAAAACAGACAACCCGCTCTCAATAAAGAAAGCCGCAGATAATTACTTAAATAGTTCCGCAGCTAATTTCAAGATTTATACAGACGGTAGCAAAGATCCGCTTAAAAAGATAGCAGGGGCAGGTATAGCTATATACGACGGAGAAACTATCAAAGCAAAGGCAAAAATTAAATTAGATCATAGAGTTTCAATATTCTCCTGCGAATTAATAGCCATCAAGGAAGCCACTACCTGGATACACAAAAATAAAATAACCAATAGTACCATAGATATTTTCACCGATTCCCTCAGCGCATTACAAGCTCTACAACAAATAAAAGGAACAAACAGACAAGAAATAATTAATCACATATATAGGCTCAACACTGACATTAAAACCAACCTCAATACTACGATAAATCTTGTCTGGTTTCGGGATACCAAGCCATATGGGAATCATAGGAAACGAATTAGCAGACTCTTTGGCCAAAAAAGGTGCTCTTAATGGAAATCTACTACCTATAAAACTAAGCAAAACAGAAGCTTATAGTTACATCACCAACCACTACAAACAGAAAGCGGAAGCGAGATTTGCTGATTATAAGTTAACACATAATTACGAATACGGTGAACGAAATACTAGGATCAAAATACTTCACCCATATACTAAGTACGATAAAATATACACAAGACTTAGGATCGGCTCAAGCTACTTAGGTGCGGAAAATAAAGCTCGACCGAGAAACTGCCCTCACTGCGCAGACACAGAAACCCTCGAACACGTAATATTCCAGTGTGGGCAGCACGTAACTGAGCGAACCGAACTAGAGTACCAGCTGAGTATTAAATTAGGTTTAACCATCATAAATAGAAAAGTCCTACTGTTTCCGCCCGCCGACAAAGCAGAACCAATTAAAGCGGCGTTATTCGAATATTTAGAAAAAATCAACTACACTAACAACATGTAAAAATATGCGTTCGATGTGGTGCGTACAAACCAGCCAATCAGAATCAAGCGAAATAAACGAACATTAAGTAGGTCAATCCGCTCGCATGCCCAGTATGGCCAAAATAATACACAAACAGGACATTATATAATTTAGACAGCACACATCTATAAATAGATGGCAGGTCGCTGTATAAACGGTGGACTCTTAAAGACCCCGTAAAAACAAAAGCACCTGAACACCCCCATCTATAAAATACACATAGAAAAACCCACAATAACACCCTTCAACATCAATCCAATAATAAAGTATACTGGGTTGCCAAATAAACGGGTGCCCCCTAAGGGCCCCGTAAAAACAACGGCAACCCGGGCTCATTACTACGACACCCACATAGGATTCAACACCAGAATGGACTCTATTCATATTAACTCTAAGTAGAACCAGGATATGCTGAATAAACGGAAGCCCACTAGGGGGTCCGTAAAAACAAAGGCTACCTATTTAAGGTTCACTAAGCCTAACAACATATCTTTGTGTAATATATATTACTATGGTATAACATGCATGGCTCCCCCCTTCTAACAAATGTTTTTTGCACTAGTAGGACAGTGGAATTTTTTAAAAAAAACAACAACAAAAAAACCCTTCCACTACTGTATATAGTAGAGAAATGCGTAGTGTAGATTAAGTAGACTAAGTAGCTAGGAGAATGATCGGATGTATGAAACCCTGAGAGCGAGAATCGTGTGTATGGTAGAATAGGGAAAAACCATAAGATAATGGCCGCTGAATAAGCGTTATACCTGTATAAATAGTAATAGAATTAAGTAGTAAACAAAGGCAAGCATTATCTTATACCACCAGCCGGGGACTTCTTTCTTGGCATATACATTACATATGTAAGACAAGAAAGATGGTTTAGTGGGCGGTCGGGCCCCGGGCGTCCAGACATCAAAAATTAGCTAACACTAGGGTCTAAACGAGCTACCGCAACTACTCATTAAATACCAAGCTTATTAGCTATACAGGTCCCTAAAAAGGTGCACCCCTTCCCCACTATTTCACAATTTCGTAAGGGGAAGAGGTAAGCCGGAAACAGGGAACCTTCTATTGGTGAAAAATAAATAAACAAATACCAATTAGAACCTAGTGTCAGGGGAAAGAGCAAGGAATTAGGGAGTGGAATTCACTCAAAACATGCTCAATCCCCTTTAAGATCCAAAAAATTACCAAAATTACACCATCTTTTCAGTAAATGGGTACATAAACTAGGTACCTAATTAGGGCCCACTTTAGGCGATATTTTTCGAAATATACACATTTAAGCCATGCATGGGCAACATGGCGGGGTCATGAAAAAGCCCTCAACAGGGCGAGTAGACCCTTATTAAACTAGTTCCAACAACAACAACTGCGTAGAACACTAGATAGCAGACAATCGCCGGATTTCACAAAAAGCAGACAAAGGTAGATTAACCGCATAAAATTCGCATTTTGATTGAAATATATATACTCTCTTTTGTTGAATAACTATAAAATAAACTACTGCAATATATTAAGTGTAGTTTTGCTTTTAAAACACACATCATCATTTGATATGTTGGGTTTGGAATCTGTTTTAAGCAATGTACTTTTCAAATTTAACATGAAATGTAACATACCATTTTGAAGTATACTTAATAACACAGATTGAGGTATGTCTTTACAAAGTGCAGACAGAGGGAAAGTCTACAATACCATGGGAGTGTCCTGCTGAATGTCTCTTGATACCTCTTGATACCTGTGTCAACCTTGGCCACCTATCTCCTCTGGTTAAAGTGGCCACGGGAAGCAAACATTTGCCTGTGACGTAGAATTGTATCGTAAATATTGTCATAAATTTGAAACTTTATCCTGTCGTTCTTTGACTGTCCATACAGAGAACCATTAAAAAACCACGCACCCTCAATCTCGGGATGAAGTAGTAATCGGCTTATCAGACCGCTGTTCAAAGTGGTCACATCATCTGCTAAACGGTGCCCCGCATTTTTCATCGCCTTCCTTCCTTTCATCAGCCTCGTTTTTACATCATTGTTGATGATTTTGATGATGACTTGTTTGTTGCCGGATTTCTTGGTGGGGATTCGATGTATAGCTAGAATTTCTTGTGGTTGTAATGTTATTGCTTGATCCCCAAACAGCTTAATGACCTTGGCAGTAAGTTGTTCAATTGTTTCCTTTTCTTCAGTTTTAACATCCATTACCATTACATTATTGTTTCTGGAATACTGTTCATTTTGGTTCGAACGTACGTTGGCCTCTATGCTTCGCTTTTCGTTTTCTATCATTTTGTCCTGCAAAGTCTGCAGTTTTGTGTTCTGCCGTTCTTCCAGTTCCTTTATCTTCTCCCTTAGGAAATCGTTATCTCGCTCGTAGGAATCAATTCGGTCTTTTGTTTCTTCTCGGATTCGACTGTCGATAGTGTCCTTCATATTTTTCAAGGGTTTCCACTATTCTTGACACAGTGGATTGAACAAGTTTTTCTATGTCATGTTTCTTTAGAGTTTGTTGGAGATTTTCCCTACAGTCTTTCAAGGTGGTTGACATTATATCAAGCTGCATTTGAACACCATGGAGTAAATTTGATGTGACTAAACTTCCCTCAATAGAAGGTTTTTACTCATCTCTTACAGGAGACACAATTTCACAACAAGATTATAAACATGATACAGACGTTTTTGAAATGTGTCAATGTAAGACGATAGGAGATTATCACGATCTTTATCTCAAAACTGATGTTCTGCTATTAGCAGATGTGTTTGAAAACTTTCGTGATATGTCAAAGTCGTGTTATGATCTTGATCCCTGTCACTTTTACACATCTCCAGGAGTTAGTTGGCAGGCTATGCTAAAATGACCGGAGTTAAAATTGGAACTATTGACGGATATAGATCATGTTTTGTTCATTGAAAAGGCAATACGTGGAGGAGTAAGCCAAATTTCAAACAGGTACAAGAAAGCAAACAATCCCTATCTTGAAAATTATGATCAAAATCAAGCCTCATCCTATCTCGTCTATTATGATGTCAATAACTTCTATGGTTATAGCATGTCTAAAAAATTTACCAACAAGACATTTCAACTTTCTTAGTCTTGAAGAAATTGAGAGTTTTGATATATCATCCATACAAGAGGATGCTCCAAATGGATATATTTTAGAGGTTGATTTAGAATATCCGAAACATGTACATGATAGTCATAATGATTTTCCTTTGGCTCCAGAACGAAAATGTGTACCGAATGAAAAATTATCTCCTTATGCACAAAGAGTTTGGAAAAAGTTAAATAACAAAACAGATCATGACAGTTTACCACCCAGAGCTAAAGTAGAAAAATCTACTCACCACCCTTGAAACAAAGACAAAGTATGTACTCCATTATCGTAATCTCCAACTTTTCTTTGGGTATAAAGCTGAAAAAGATTCATAGAATATTGAAATTTCATCTGGAAGCTTTCATTAATTCCTATGTGGAATTAAACACCACAATGAGACAACAAGCAAAGACAACCTTCGAGAAAAATTTCTACAAATTGATGAACAACTCTGTCTTTGGTAAGTTTACAACTTGTTAATATTAAATTATTTTAATATCAAAAGTGTACACAATAATCTTTTTAAATGTATATTATTTTTCTTAACATTAATATGTATAAGAAATGTTATCAATATAAACACAATTTAAATATGTAATTCAAAATTGTTATCATATACATTTTTAATGTATATTGATTGATATATTTATAAATTTAATTCTTAATTTAATAAACTTCTCATTTTTACTTACATCTAATCAATAATCTTTCTTTTTTTTCAGGAAAAACTATGTAAAATCTGCACAAACACCGGTCTGTGGAACTCGTCCATACAAAGGAACGTATGCGGAAATTGACTGCAACGTCTACTTACAAACTCCATCATATATTTTCTGAAGAGCTCGTTGGTGTTGAATTAAATAAATTTAAACTTAACAAACCCATTTATGTAGGAATGACTATTCTAGATTTATCAAAGCACACAATGTACGACTTTTACTACAATCATTTAAAATCTGTATAATGGTAACAAAGTGCAGCTTCAAATGACAGACACAGACTCTTTTCTATTTAGTTGTGAAACCAAAGATATCTTTCAGGACATGTTTGCTTATTCACATTTGTTTGATTTTTCTGATTTTCCACAAGATCACTTTCTGCATAATATTGGTAATAAAAAAGTTATGGGAAAGATGAAAAGCGAGACAAACGAAAAGTGTATATCTGAGTATTGTGGATTACGATCCAAAATGTACTCCTTCAAATGTGAGAATACTGAAGAAAAAAGTGCTAAAGGAATTGCTAAAATAGTTGTAAAAATGAAGTAAGTTTACAAGATTATAAAAATGTGTTATTTAATAAATCTTCAATATCCTCACAAATGAATAGTCTACGATCTTATAATCATAAAATCTTTTTAGAAAAAAATCAATAAGATAGGTTTGTTTGTTTATTGGGTTTATCGTCCCACCAACAGTATTTCAGTTATCTGGAGACGGTGTCCACTTGAAGCAGATATAGTGCTGCCTTCACTGTGTATAGCATGCCGTGAACACCTGGCATGATACCACACCCAGTCACATTATCCTGACACGCGGCCAACCAGTCGTGGAACTACCCTTATATTTGCTTGAGCGTTAGCAAGGGAGCTATGCCACTATTTTTTACGACTTTGGTATGTCGCGGCCCGGGATCGAACCCGGGGCCTCCCGTACCTGGAGCCGACGCTCTACCCATTGCGCTACCAGGTCCGTTAAGATAGGTTTGTCTTGTTTTGATGACAAGAGATATTTGAGAAGTGATGTTATTTCATCTTATGCTTATGGACATTATAAGACACAATGTGAATAAATAGTTGATGCTTTTTTTTTATTTTTCATAAAAAAATACAACAACTGATATTTCACTGTTGCTGTGACTGTGCCAGCGTCAGCTGTAAAAAAAGAAAGAAAAAAAGTGAACATTTTTTTAGTGTGTGTGTGTGTGTGTGTGTGTGTGAGTGTGTGTGTGTGTGTGTGTGTGTGTGTGTGTGTGTGTGTGTGTGTGTGTGTGTGTTTTACAGCCAATCTGTGAAATCAGCCGTTTCATGAAATGGATATTTAGCCTTTTCGTGAAATGACTAATTCACTCAGCCGTTTCATGAAACGGCTAAATAATTCAGCCATTTCATGAAATGGCTAAAAATTTGCTTTAGTCATTTCATGAAATGGCTAAACTAAGAAACAAGCCTTTAAAACAAAACAAGACAAAGACTGAAGTTTACACCATCTTTTATTTTTATTAAAGTTCTGAATATAAGGATAAAACAATTAGCATAATAAAGCACATTATGTAAGCACATCAAATTATCAGTTGTATGTGCCATGAGTGATCCAGATAATATAATGAGATTTTCAATTTCCTACTATAATTTTACCTATAAAAGAATACAATATCAGGAACATACCATTATCAGACTCTAGAAGCACATATCATTAATGTACATTGTCAACACCACACAAAATGTTCATGTTTAATTCACAATTTCACATACATCGTCCTCCTTATTCTTACACTTGACACCGTTGTGGCATCTGCTGTTACACTTATTACCACCCTTAAAGCACTTACATCTGTTGTTTTGACATTGGTTGTTACCATTTGCACAATCACATCGACAAAACCCTTGACCGCCTGATGTTGTTGCTTTCACGGCTTGGCCAACTGTCACCGTACAGTTCACGTTAACATCACAATTAGTCACCAGTGAGTCACCTCTTCCTCTGTCAACGATAGGTGTAGGAATAGCAGCATTGTCTCCTACTTTGCCAGACTTTAGATCTACACGTGATCTTTTGGCCAATGGCTCGTCTTGCGACAACTGAGGATCACAAGCCCTCTTTCTCTGCTTGGGTATTGTTTCGTGCCGTTGAGCCAAGTTGGGATTAGGCACTGGTTGTGGCTCGTCGGTTCTAGCAGGTGTAGATTGTGGCTCGTTGGTTCTAGCAGATGTAGGTTGTGGCTCGTCAGTTCTAGCAGGTGTAGATTGTGGCTCGTTGGTTCTAGCAGGTGTAGATTGTGGCTTGTCAGTTCTAGCAGGTGTAGGTTGTGGCTCGTTGGTTCTAGCAGGTGTAGGTTGTGGCTCGTTGGTTCTAGCAGATGTAGGTTGTGGCTCGTCAGTTCTAGCAGGTGTAGGTTGTGGCTCGTTGGTTCTAGCAGATGTAGGTTGTGGCTCGTCGGTTCTAGCAGATGTAGGTTGTGGCTCGTCAGTTCTAGCAGATGTAGGTTGTGGCTCGTCAGTTCTAGCAGGTGTAGGTTGTGGCTCGTCAGTTCTAGCAGATGTAGGTTGTGGCTCGTCAGTTCTAGCAGGTGTAGGTTGTGGCTCGTTGGTTCTAGCAGGTGTAGGTTGTGGCTCGTCAGTTCTAGCAGGTGTAGATTGTGGCTCGTCGGTTCTAGCAGGTGTAGATTGTGGCTTGTCAGTTCTAGCAGGTGTAGGTTGTGGCTCGTCAGTTCTAGCAGGTGTAGGTTGTGGCTCGTCAGTTCTAGCAGGTGTAGGTTGTGGCCTGTTGGTTCTAGCAGATGTATTCTGTTATAATTACAATTATCCAATTATTAATTATTAATGATGATTAGTTGCACAATTTGTCACTTAAACCATGATCAAAGCAATCAATGTAGATAATCAAAGGGTAGTGGGATTGGATTTATCATACGTTTTAATTAGCTTCCACAATGCTGTGTTGCTTTATCTATGATCATTTTAAATATGTTCTTTTTTACTTATTTTGTTTTTTGTGATATATTCAAATAAATTATACCAGTTATATGGAAATTTTAGCCATTTCATGAAATGGCTGAAATATTTAGCCGTTTCATGAAACGGCTGAGTGAATTAGTCATTTCACGAAAAGGCTAAAAATATTAATAATAAATGTATACATATTATTAAGACAATAAAAAGTGAAATTTGAGAATAATTACAGGGGCTTGCCTATGCGACTTTTGAGTATAAGCACTATTCCTAGGGGTGTATGGGGGCATGTCCTCCCGCGGATTTTTTTCCGTAGAACGCCGTAAATGTATTCTTGGGGGTACTTTCAGTACAAAGAGTTGTCTAAGAGCAGTACGAGAAAAAATCCGTCTGATTGCAGAAGAAATTGTAGAATTTGGAAATATGCTTAAAGGTGGTATCCGACAGTTTGGACCAAAAATATTTTAATTAAACACCATAATAAACCATTGTTATATGAACAGATCTTGTGATGTTTATTGATGTCCTACACCCGTCAGAAAAGTGAACCATAACGCCACAATCGTCATTACAAACATGTATTTCCTAGCTGAGCCACGCTGTACAGTTAGCTATTTTTAAACCATGTGACCACTTATGTTTTGGTTCATCCACGCCATCGCTGTGACGTCGATGTCTATTTTTAACCGGAATTCCAATCGTTCTTATGTAGAGATAGTGTTACATATATAAGATGTAGGCAAACTGCCGGACACAACCTTTAAATTACACGGATTTAAATAATGAAGACAACTAATCGGTAGCGACTAACCCGGATAAACCGACGATCTTTATTTGCCTTTTGACTTTTTTTTTCAATTTTTGGAAGCAACTGTACGCACGTGCATAAGTGCGTAAGCCTAGGCACGCCCCTGTAATTTAAACTAAGTTAAATATTAGTTACTTGATCTAGTTGTTGCTGCATCACCAGTTGGGGTTGTTCCATCACCAGCTGATTCTGATTAAATAAATATGAATTAATGTAAAATCAGAATTCATCAAATTAAAATATATGCCAATCATTGTAACTATGTAAAAGATTTAAGAAGGAACAAATATATATTTATTTAACATAGTTTTACTTTTCTTTACAAAAACCATGATAAATTAAAGGAAATAATTCATTAAACATGATATTAAGAAACTAGGATTGCCTCCCTTTAAACATAAATGAAAAGTGTCATTTCAAAATACTTTTAAACACAATGAAAACATTTCAATAACATAAGCATACTAACATTTGGGTAGAACTCGTTGTGACAGCCCACAATATATTTAAGTCCATCTACCATTTTCATAAATTGATTTATATTCATAGAAACACTCTTGTTTTTCTTCTTATCATTTATCTGTATCCGCGTCGTGTTCCTAACTGGAGTTATATCAATTTCTTTTTGATCAATATTTAAAGTTTCTTTAACTAATTGTCCAGAAGGAATACGTTTTTCAAAGCGCGTCATTTCCGTAAGAATTTACACTGTTGAGAACCAAGTGTAGGTATTATCGTCGTAGTTCCTGAACCTCACCTAATCTCGAACCTCTAATTCACGCGTTGTTTGTGTGTTACTACTGGAAACGCATTTGACGTCATCGATTTGTGTGTTCCGGTGCTTTGTTTACAAACAACGCATTGACAGATGTCAAACCGAAATCATGCGCCCAAAACAGGTATTTACCCTTTATAATTGTTCTGTCATTGTGAATTTATGAAACTTACTATAACCTTTTAAATTTCTCCAAATGTATTCGTTGATTTACTCCAAAAACTATATACTGAATAGGATTCAACTTTGAACCTCCTCTCAACCAATGAATGATGTGTTTATTTTAAGCGGCATTCCTATTTTCGTTATATTTCTATTTTCGTTATGTTTAGAAATCTCTCGCGGGCAACTATAACGAAATTCGGATCATCTACGCTACTATTCTAACAAACTCCGCACAGGGTTTACGACATCGCTACGCTCGCTTAAAACCTACTGAAAGGGGGAGATCACTGCGTTGGAAATTGCTATTCTAAAACCCCAGTTACAGCTTTTAAAGGCTTTCAATTGCATTCAAATTATATATTTAAAGTAAAACATAATAATAAATTAGCATTATTTTAAGTCGTAATTAAAGACCGACAGTCTTTTTTGAAGAAAGAATGAGAAAGAAATAATTGTTTGATGTTTGTCGTAACTTTGCAAATAGCACTTATTAAAATATTATTGATGTTTGTACCAAGTGTTTGTCCTATTTTTCACACCAATCTTCTGTAATTACTCATCAATAACTCGCCTATTAATGGGTACTTAATATGTGCGAAAACATCAATCATCAACGCATAATCACTAATTACATGTCTTTTGTGATATTAATGACATCGATAGCGGGTACTTAATAGGTGCGAAAATAAATCCCTATATATCCTATAGGTGGTTCGAAGTCTCCAAGAATGGAACGAGATTGTAGCGGTACGAGATCGAAGTTGTACGAGGTCTCCCTGTGCCTGCCTTTTTCTCGGTGTGTCGTTTGATTCTGCATATTTATTGTTTTTTGTGCTTTTTAGCGCATTTTAAACTGGTATATGTATGTTGAGAATTTTAAATATGCTGATGCCTTTTCATTTTTTTTTTGCATTTCAACTACTAGTTGTGAGGTAGTTAAGTGTTTCTGCCATATTTTGACTGCTTTACTGTTACTGGTAGTTTTTCACAGAGACTCAATTAGTCAATAGCTCACTGGTAGAGCGACCCACTAGAATGTGCCAGGTATGTGGTCCGAAGCCCGGGTTCGGCTCAATTTTTCCACCCCGGTTTCCTTTGGTGCCATGGCCTTTGCCAGGAGCCTGTTTGTGTTGTGATATGCAACAGTGCTTTGGAGTAAAACCAGGGATGAGATTCAGAACATGTTAAAGGAGGCAGGAGTGTTGCGCTATTAGTTATTATTTGTAGAATGGCTTTTTTGTTTTGGGCGTTTGAATCCTAGTGTAGGCGTATCCTCACTTCTCATAGTTTCATGAATTCTCAATATTTGTGAATGCTTTTTTAACTATACCCAAAGAGTAGATGTTTGGTCTTTGCTCAGTCTGCATAGAAATTGAAAAAAAACATCAACTTAGAATTGTTATATTACTGATTATAATAATCATTTGTTGTAGTCTCTTCTATAAGTTTTATATCATGTATTTCAAAGCACATGGTTGAGGGACTGCAATGGTATACATTAAGATACAGGATTTATTGTGAATTTGAAATTTAGAAATTAAATAAATTGACAGATTCACGAGAAAGCACATTTCTTCTTCAATCCCTTGACTTGTTATTAAGGTACTGCAGTGCATATAGGCACTTCAAACAGCCTTGCTGTTGGGTTAACCCTTAAGCGACGTGGTTGAGTGTCAGCCTACTGATCTGAAGTCCAGGTTCGAATCCCTGTTAGGGACAAGATTATTTTCTCCTCTCATATTTACTTTAATGGTGACAGAAGTAAACGGAAGCCTGGTGTGGCTGTTCTGAGATGGGCTTGGGCCCAGAAAAAAGTAAAGGGGGAGGAGTGTAGTGCATATAGGCACTTCCAACAGCCTTGCTGTTGGGTTAACCCTTTAGCGACATGGTTGAGTGTCATACTACTGATCTGAAGGTCCCGGGTTCGAATCCCCGATAGGGACAGGATTATTTTCTCCTCTCAGATTTACTTTAGTACTGGTACAAACATCATATCCTGAGTTTATTTGTCGTCTGCTGCGGGTGTCCCAGATACTGAGGTAGGCAGCAGGCGGCTTGAACGTCTAACACCAGCTCTCCATCCGTCCCTGTTGTGTGGACTGGTATTGCCCATACCACATACACTTAAATCGGTCTTGATGCAATCAGTCCACGATTTTCTAGGTCTTCCACGCCCACGGGCGCTTGGAATATCCATGTTTATAATGGTGTTGGTACAATTGTTACGAGAAGCATGGCCATACCACCTGAGGCGTTTGGTACGGAGAGCCATGGCTACCTCTTGAATTCCTAATTTGGTGTACAGAGAATCTGTGGTGACATTATCATTAGGCTTAACACCTCAGATCCAACGGACCATGGCTCTATCATTACGTTGTAATCGATGTAGGTCTGAGGTGGACGGTGCCCAAGATTCACTGCCATGTAGGAGTGTAGACCGGACGCAGGCATTGAAGACTTTTCCACGAGTACTGAGGGATATATGTCTTGAGGTCAAGATTGGTAGAAGCTTTCTGAATTTTCCCCAGGCTATACGACATCTGGTGATAATGGCGAGCTTGCAGCCTCCACCAGCGCAAAGCATATCACCTAGGTAACAGAAATTTGGTTCAACATCAAGTACTGTTCCACCGACATCGACCTGTGTGTAAGGTCTACCATCAATGGGACGGGATAGCCCACAACATCTTGGGCACACATAAAGTGGGTTGGCATGAAGTGGACCTTTGATGGCACTACATTTCTTGTGTACCCATAGCCCGCACTGAGAACACTGGATAGCGTTACTCCCAACTCCACTTCGACACACCGCACAAGGGAAATCTCCACTATCTTGAAGAAGATCAAGTTTGGTTTTCTTCATGTTTACCCTCAGTCCTCTTTCCTCCATACCACTCTTCCATGCTTTGAGCTTGTTGATGCATTCTTCAAGTGAGTCCGCAACCAGTGCCAGGTCATCAGCATAAAGTAATTCCCATGGCACACCAGTGCGGAAAGCATGTGATAAAGCTTCTAGTACAAGGATAAAAAGAAGAGGACTGAGAACAGATCCCTGGTGAACACCAACTCTCTCCTCCAACTCTTCACTGTACCTTCCATTAACCCTGACACGACTCCTGGCAACAGAGTACATACCCTGGACGACATGCACAGCCCACTCTTCTACACCAAGGTCTCTCAGTGCCAACCACAGGACATTTCGGGGTACTCGGTCAAATGCCTTTTCTAGATCTACAAAGGCAAAATACAATGGCTTATTTGCAGCCATGTATTTTTCTTGAAGCTGACGAAGTATGAAGATGTCGTCAGAAGTGCCACGACCAGGTACAAACCCAAACTGCATGGTGTCAATGTCAACCATACCACGTATATGAGAGTCTAGCACTCGTTCCAACAGCTTCATGGTCTGGTCAGTGAGCTTCAGGCCGCGGTAGTTACCACGATCCAAGGCATCACCTTTACCTTTGTAGAGATTTAGTATATAACTCTCCTCCCAGTCCTTGGGGACTGTTCCTTCGCGAAAAACAACCTCAGCTAAGTCTCTCAACAGTACCACGCCTTCTTCACCTGCAGCTCGCATCATTTCACAGGTGATACCGGATGGCCCAGCAGCTTTACCACACTTCATTCTTTTGAGAGCATTGTGGATGGAATCTAAGGTGACAGGAGGGGGAGGGCCTGCTATTGGAGGAACTTCTGGGAGCTGATCAGAGGGCCACTCAAATTCCACGTTCAGTAGTCTGGAATAATGCTCTACCCACGCTTTCATTTTGTCCTCATCACACAATGACATTCCTATCGAGTTTCAAATCAGTGGACAGAACAGCATGGATTTTCTTGATCTAAAAGGAACACAACTGTTTGTAAAACTCAAGGTGACAAATCCGGATGGAAGTGATATTACAGCACCAAAGTGGGACCAGTTAATTAATTTTACAAGCCTTATTTTCAGCCACTGAAGTGTCATTGCAAAACAAAGCTATTATTTCATCCAACTACAACCCATACATTGCGATGACACATATATTAATGCAGGGAGCTTATAACGTGATCTTTTCTCAACTATCTTCTCAACTGTTCATTAAAGATGATAACAACCACCCAGAGGACCCCGATACTAGTGGAAGTAACACTGGTTTGTACCGTAGAGCAGCATTTATTGCCGATTCAAAAACTCTTGATCTTCAAGGACCGATGTATCACAGTCTATTTACCTTAAAACGATATTTGTTAAATCAAGTGGATGTAAAGTTGAAACTGTATCATAGTTCACCTGCATTTTGTTTATGCTCTGGAGACACATCTCCTAATTACAGAGTGAAAATAATGGACATATACTTACTTGCAAAGAAAGTGCGAGTTAACCCTGCTCTTATTGTTGCTCATGCCGAGTTATTGAAGGTCAGCACAGCTAAGTACAGATTTGATAGTTGGAATGTCGTTCACAAACCATTGCCACTGAAAGTACAATGTTTACATGGGATAATATATTCCAAGGACAGAAACCTCTAAAAATAGTTGTAGCGTTTGTTAAATCAAACACATTGTCAGAGGATTATAAAACAAAACCGTTTCACTTTCAAAACTGTGATATTCAAAGCATTTGTCTGTATGCCGATGGTATTCCAGTATGGGGAAGTCCACTGAAATTAAACTTCATTAAAATGGAAGGACAAGATTTCATGAGAGCCTACACAAATCGTTTTCTTTCTAATGGTATGTGGCAAAAGAATGATGGACTTGATTTGAGTGATTTTGCAAATACATCCTCTTTGTTTGCATTCCAACTAGAACCCAAGTTTTCAGAGTCATTTTTACCATTAGTAAAGACTGGACATGTAAGGTTAGAAGTACAATTTAGAACTGCTTTAACCACAACAACCAACTGCATAGTTTATAGCAATTCTTCAGGATTCTTTCAAATAAATAACCAAAGAGATATAATAACAGAATAAATTCCTCACAGATTCAGTGTTGTATAGACTGCAACTCATTATTGAAAAGGTTTACGTTGGGAGTATTTGCAGCTGATCAACTTCCTACATACTTAGACTTCTTTCAATGTGGATTTATTGCAAATACAGATGATCATTTTCATCATGGTCATCACTGGTCAGACGAAACATGTCAGTGATCAAGTTCGAAAGCCCTACAACATGTATAATTGCAGGCGCAAATGGAAGTGGAAAATCAACGTTCATGTTTAAATTACTTAAAAATGCTTCGGACTTGTTTTATCACGCACCAAAAATGATTATATATTGTTACTCTACATATCAACCACAATATGACAAAATGAAACTATCATTGACATTTTTTTTACTTTTTTGAAGATCTTCCAAGTAAAGACGATATGAACATATGGTCGATGGAGGAAGGACTTAAAGCTTAAGTGATAGACGATTTAGCTCAAAAAGCATCAGAAAGCGTAGATATCGTAAACTTGTTTACAATTTATAGTCTTCAACATAACTTATTTTATGGATGCCTATAAAAAGCGATAGTAAAGAAATACAACTACTTACTGGTTGATGTTAGCCCACATTCAAACCCGCTATATAAACTTCGAACAGACATATTCCCAGATCAGACATTGATAGTGTTTCGACCTGAAAAGGAGAATTATGGACGATAATTTACAGAGGGAAAATATTTCTTGTTGTATCTTGTACATGCAAATGATCAACAACAAAGATACCTCATCAAAAACATAACAAAGTCTCAGTTAAGTGTTATCATAGAAGTGGTGTATAATGGTTTGATGGGATTTTTAAAAATCGATGAAAGTGATAAAAAGAAACTGAGACGGTATAAAAACATCATTCGGAAACTGGTATCTAAAGGACTATCACAAAGACAGAGAAAGAACATTTTGTTAAAATATCTAAAGCATATCATTATATTGTTTAAACCGTGTGAATCATGGCTCAAGAATTAGTATTCATTCCAAAATCAAAATATGAATATTTGTTATCTATGAAATGTGATAACCCACTACTGAAAAAAGAAAAAAACAGACCAAAATGGCGGGAATATAGATAGGAATATATCATCTAATACAAAAGGTGTATTAAAAGATTATGTAAATAGTGATAATACCACTACATCAATTATGAAAACAAATAAACTTAAAAAGCAAATCAAAATACTCAAAGTTAAAAAAAACACAAGTGGATTACTTGGACAGTTTAAAATTTAAGCTGATGTTTCAAGTTTAAATTTGAACAATGTAACCGCAAAAAACGCCCGCGTCTTTTTCAAACATTATATTATCTTGTGTGTACGACTATGCATCATCAGTCTAAACGACATCGTCTACCATGTCGGAAGATACAGACGCTTGGTTAGAACATTACTATAACAGTGATAGTGAAGAACTACAACAGGAAATAAAAAGTTTGAAAAGGAAATTGGACATTGATGACAATAAAGAAAATAGAAAGGAAAACAAAGTACCAAAAACTGAATACAAATGTCTTATTTGTTTAAAACATTACAAGCAGAAGAGTGAATTAACAAGACATGTTTTGTCACATAAGACATTCTTTACATGTGAACAACGTGGAGGAAAATTTAGAAGAAAAGACGTTCTTTCAAAACATAAGAAAAAACATGAAACATTAACTAACCCACCTCCAACGCGAAATCCAACATCAGTTGTGGATCATGATTATGCAAGGGTTCAACAACCATCATCATCAACACATCCAGTTGATCATGATTATGCTACTAATGGCAATATTCGTGATTTTACAATTCAACCAAATCTTCATGAACAATATGATATGTTAACATTTTTTGCAAATGTGAAAGAAACTGTGTTTCATCTTTTAAAAGAGCGTTTAAAAACGGATCTATCAAGTGGTACTTGTCAATACAAGTAAATCTCGTCAAAGAAAATCAAAATCAATAATCATCTCCACATTTTAGATCTCAAACTTATATCACTTTAAATTTAGATGTATTTGATACAGAAGACTTTGAAGCAGCATTCCAGAAAATGTTTGAAAGTTTTGAAAAATATGTAAGAGAAAGCTCTGGGTGGGTACTAAAAATGTAATTCATTTGAAATTTCATACAGTAAAATATAAACCAAGAATTGGATCAAGTTTCATAGAACTTCCGAAAACATTAAAACATTCTCAGTCTTTATTAAATATCAGGAATGTAGATCAAAAATATTTCTTATGGAGCTGTTTAGCATCTATGCATTCAATGGATTCTCCTCTGGTAAGTGATTACGAAGCTTTTGAATCGGAATTGAAAGTTGAAGGTTAACCTTTCCCATGCCAATCAATCAAATTTCTAAATTTGAAAAACAAAACCCATCTTTATCTGTCAATGTGTTTACCTTTGAAAACAATGATGTACTTCCAATGCATGTAACAAAATCTGAAAATAGAGCTCATCATATAGATCTCCTTTTGGTTCAAACAGAACAAAATTCACATTATGTTTCTTATTCAAAATATAAATCGTTTTTTAAGTTCACGACGAAAAGAAAATCTGTTGTATTATTTCTGTTGGTATTGCCTTCATTGTTTTACATATGAACATTTGTTATCTGAGCATCTACCATACTGCCAAGTTCATGGTGAACAGAAAATAGAATTACCATCAAAAAAGGACATGATGTTAGAATTTAAATCCTTTCAAAAAACTTTACGTATTCCTTATGTAATTTATGCAGATTTTGAAACATTGAACAAGCCAATACATAATTCACATCAACAGGATCAACAATTAAAACCCAACCCTTAGAACCATTGTTCGTTTGCCTATAAAATTGTGTCTACAGATCCAAATTTTTCCAAAGAAACAGTATTGTGTAGAAGAGAAGATGCTCCAAAAAACTTCTTGAGCATCTTTTAAGAGAATCACATGATATTGGAGAACGTTTAAAAACATTAAACCATTGCATTTGAGTAAACAGGAAGAATTATTGTTTCAATCTTCAAAACGCTGTTGTCTTTGTCAAAAAGATTTTAAAGAAAACGATACATCATGATCACACATCAGGAGTTTTCATTAATGCATGTAATGTGAATTGCAATTTACAAGCCAAACAAGTCAATTTTATAACTTAATTTTTTTTGACGCACATCTTTTATGTCAAGGTATTGGTTTATTTAAAAATGAACAAGTTTAATGCATACCACAAACCATAGAAAAATATATCAGCTTTAGCATGGGTCAATTGAGATTCATTGATTCATTCGCTTTCCTACCATCTTCCTTGAGCGATCTTGTTGAAAACTTAGCTCAAAAGGGATTATCAGCATTTAAACATTTTCATAGTGAAATAACAGATAATGCAGAAGTTTTATTGAGAAAAGGCGTCTTTCCATATGAATATATCACATCATGGAGTAATTTTTATTTTTTTTATTTTATGTTTTTTGGATGGTATAACTTTCTTGTCCCCGTCATAGGTAGCATGTAGGTCGGGGATCCATTCTACATGTCACTTACAATACATCAATACATACATATAATTTTAAATATATAAAGCATGACATAATTTATAGCTTTACATGGCAAATGTTATAACAGTATCGACAGAATATAAGTGGCTGTTACTTTCAATCCAGTTATACATACACTTACCACAACAAAATGAAAGGAGAGAACAGCACATTTCTGTACTGTTAAAAATCATTCTAGTAGATATAGCAAGAATAAGAAAAAGTTACAAACTACAATATATATGTCTGAATCTTGTACTGCGGCCTGGCAAATTCTTATCTTATTTAAATATCATTCAAAAATATAAATTTATAAATGCACAAAAATTGTATTTTTATATACTAATCTGAAAGAGTTCTTACATTTGTCCAAAGACCTTCTGATTTATTATTTAAATGAGACTTATTAATTTCCCATGCAAGTTGTAAGCTCCTTATTAAAGCTCGGGTATTTGGCTTTGTCATTGAGTATTTACATAAGAAAAATATATCTTTTGATCTCTAGAAAAAGAATTGTGTAGCTTTTATTGTCTGGCATTTTATCATAGACACCAAATATAAAGTAATTACTTTTTAACATTGTTGAATCAAGGTTCTTCCTTTCAAGCTCTTGTTAAATAAATTCTGTCAGAGTTCGTACGCTTGGGCATTCCCAGAAAAGGTGAAAAATGGTTTCAGTATCAGTCTTGCAAAAAGTACATATATGGTTTTCTGTTATATTCATTTTCTGTAACAGTGAATTAACACCGAGTATTCTATGGTTAATTCTAGTCTGTAACCATTGTAAGTTTGTATCTTTTGTAACAGTGAATGGCAAACTGTATATATTTTCCCAAGGCAATGTAATATTAGTAAACAAATGATCCCATTTTCCTTGACTTGTTGGTTTTTCATTATTACTTATTAACTGCCTATAAATTAATTTGTTTGGTTGATTTCTTGTTATAATATTTTTAACATAGAAGCTCATTATTGTACTAAATTTATCAGTGTTCTTACAACTGATATTATTTTCTTTTTTATATGTAAATATACTTCTCCGTAGGCCTTCATAATGTATAAAGTAAACAGTGCTCTCTATTTTCTCAGTTATTTCATTGAAAGTGAATACTTCTCCGTTGTCTTTAACGATATCTCTAATGAATCGTTTACCTTTATTGTATAAAACTTTTATAAAAATCCCTTTGTTTCCGGATAGCAGTTTATGATTAAAAAAACAAAGGTATATCTAAAAGGCATTTTCTGTTTTTACAGTAAACCTTTCGATGTTGCATATATAGCTTTTTAAAACAGATATCCAAAAAGCATTTTGTGTTTTCTTAAATTTTCTGCAAATAGTTTTCCAGTGCAAAAGAGTTGGTTTATTTTGAATATTGACTGAAGTGGAGAGAAACATTGACATTTGTTTTTTTGTACGTATCATCTTAGCCAACTAAGTTTCATAGTGATGTTATTGAAGTGAACATTAACCATTTTTATCCCTCCATCACAGTATTCCTTGCTACTTATTGTATTTTTAATTTCAACTTTTGCTCCCCATACAAAGTTAGTAAATAGTGTATCTATTGTTTTTAATATCTCTGGTGGAGGCGTGGGAAGAGCTGTAAAACAGTGTGTAAGCAGAGGCAGTAAAAGTGATTTTATTACACATATTTTGCCTATTGGTGTAAGCTTTCTCCTTTTCCAAAATAGGATACATTTCTTTATTTTATTTATTTTTTCCTTAAAATTGTCATCCACCATTTTTGTCAAATTAACATCAAATCGAATACCCAACAATTTAAATTGTGTTACTCTCCATGCTAATTTCCACTTAGTTTTAACAGATTTTGTGCTATACTTCATTGAACCTATTCAGATAACATGAGTTTTATCGAAATTGACTTTCAAGCCGGAATATTGGCTAAAATTATCTAACATACTTAAGGCTGCATTTAAAGATTTTTCAGAACCATCGAGCAGTAAAGTAGTGTCATCTGCAAATTGGGAAATTTTAAATTCTTGTCCATTTATCTAAATTCCTTTAATATCCTTACAATGTCTTATTCTTGAGGCCAAAATTTTTCCACATAAAATAAAGATATAAGCTGAAATAGGGTCCCCTTGACGGCACCCACAACCTGCTATGAAAAAATCGGATAGAAAACCATTAATTTGTACTGCTGAGTTTGTTTTGTGTAAAAATAGTGAAATCCATTTTTTAAAACTTGAACCAAATTTAAAGAAAGACATTACTTTATCGATATACTCAAAAGATATTGTATCGAAGGCTTTTTCAAAATCGATCATCACTAACAATCGGGAAATTTATATTCATCGGTGTATTGCATAATGTTGTATAATAGTCTAGTATTTTCTCCAATAAATCTATCATTAAAAACCCTGTTTGATTATCAACTATTAGAATATTATAAACCTGTTTAAGTCTATTAGCTTTTGTTCCAGAGGCTATTTTATCTATAGTGTTAAGAAGTGTGATTGGTCTCCAGTTCTTTATGTATTGTTTATTTTTATTATCCTTAGGTATACATGTAATAATCCCCTGCTTCTGCGTTTTTGAAAATTGACCAGTATTATAAGCGTTATTAATGGCACGTACAACAAAGTGACCTATTTTATTCCAGAAGACTTTAAAGAAATTAGAAATAAATCCGTCTGATCCTGGGCTTTTGTCATTTTTCATATTTTTATGAGTTACTGATATTTCATCAAAAGTTAATAAACCCTCCAGCATCTAAGATTGATCTTGAGATAGTTTGGGTATATCTATGTTTTCAAAATCCTTCTCAATATCATAACTTGACACTTCTTTCTTAGCATTTAATTTTTTGATAATAGTTACAGGTTTCATTCAAAATATCATTTTGATAGTGGATTTTAGTTCCATCATCCTTTACTAGAAATGGCATTGACTTATCTGTACAATGATGCATATCTAAATTACAGAATTCCTTTGTGACTTTTTCCCAACTAACTATACAATTTGCCCGTGACCTTATTAAATAACCTTGTATTTTCTCATTCCGTATATTTTCTACTTCCTGTTGTAGGGTAGTAATCTGTTCCTTATTTTCATTTGTTAGATTTGATTCAATTTTTTGTATGTTTTTTATTATTGTTTCTTCTCTTTTATTCCCTTGTTTATGTTTATAACTGGCATATGAGATAGTTTTCCCACGTATTTCCATAAGTAAAGTTTCTAAAAAGAATTGGTCATTAATAACAAACTGTACATCACTGTTATCTATAGATAATAAATTGTCCATGTTATAAAGTGGTACGCAGTATTGGATTTTAATTTCCTCTATTTTATTATTTATACACTCTAAATAGTCTTTGTCATATAATAGGGAATTATTAAATTTCCACAGACCTTTTCCGTGTTCAATATTTTCAAAACAACAAGACAGTGATATTATAGAGTGGTCGGACCGATAACTAAATAATATATCAGAATCACGAACAAAATGAAGTAAATCTTCTGTTATAAGAAAAAAATCTAACCGTCCCTGTTGTACTGGCTTTAATCTACACCATGTAAACTTTTTTCCATCCCCGTGTAATGCTCTAAACACATCACATAAATTACGGTCATCTATATGATTTTTTAGTAACTGTCTTGCCTTAAAATTATTGTTTTTTTTTTATTTATAATTATCATAATCCAAATCAGTGTTTGCAACTAAATTATACTCCCCGCAAATAACATATGCATCATTGCCTATATTGTGTACAGTTGTGAACACTTTATTATAAAACTCCGGTGAGTCAGTGTTTGGTCCATACATTGTAGCTAATGTAAATATATTCTCTTTATAACCAATATCTAAAACTAGCAAATTTCCCATTGCATCTTTTCAACAGAATGTACATGTACTAGTAGATTTTTCTTAAACAGTATACATACTCCTCGGCTATTTGATCTTCCACTGCTAAAATAACAATTTCCATTCCACAGAGCATATATATTTTGCTCCTTATTTGTTGTAAAATGTGTATCTTGCAGGCAGACAATATCTGGATTTTGCTTTTCAGAAAGTTGAAAACATCTATTTGTTTTTTGCTATCATTAAGACCTCTACAATTGTAAGAGAAGATTTTAAGTTCAGTCATTAATATAAACAAAAGGATAATCATCTCTACTGCAACTGTCAATGTTCATAAGTTTACAAAGTTTAATGCATTTATTATAGCCAATTTATTACAGCCAATCTGTGAAATCAGCCATTTCATGAAATGGCTAAAATATTTAGCCTTTTCGTGAAATGACTAATTCACTCAGCCGTTTCATGAAAGGGCTAAATATTTCAGCCATTTCATGAAATGGCTAAAAATTTGCTTTAGTCATTTCATGAAATGGCTAAACTAAGAAACAAGCCTTTAAAACAAAACAAGACAAAGACTGAAGTTTACACCATCTTTTATATTTATTAGGTTCTGAATATAAGGATAAAACAATTAGCATAATAAAGCACATTATGTAAGCACATCAAATGATCAGTTGTATGTGCCATGAGTGATCCAGATAATATAATGAGATTTTCAATTTCCTACTATAATTTCACCTATAAAAGAATACAATATCAGGAACATACCATTATCAGACTCTAGAAGCACATATCATTAATGTACATTGTCAACACCACACAAAATGTTCATGTTTAATTCACAATTTCACATACATCGTCCTACTTATTCTTACACATGACACCGTTGTGGCATCTGCTGTTACACAGATTACCACCCTTAACGCACGTACATCTGTTGTTTTGACATTGTTTGTTACCATTTGCACCATCACATCGACAAAACCCTTGACCGCCTGATGTTGTTGCTTTCACGGCTTGGCCAACTGTCACCGTACAGTTCACGTTAACATCACAATTAGTCACCAGTGAGTCACCTCTTCCTCTGTCAACGATAGGTGTAGGAATAGCAGCATTGTCTCCTACTTTGCCAGACTTTAGATCTACACGTGATCTTTTGGCCAATGGCTCGTCTTGCGACAACTGAGGATTACAAGCCCTCTTTCTCTGCTTGGGTATTGTTTCGTGCCGTTGAGCCAAGTTGGGATTAGGCACTGGTTGTGTCTCGTCGGTTCTAGCAGGTGTAGATTGTGGTTCGTTGGTTCTAGCAGGTGTAGGTTGTGGCCTGTTGGTTCTAGCAGATGTAGGTTGTGGCTCGTCGGTTCTAGCAGATGTAAGTTGTGGCTCGTCGGTTCTAGCAGGTGTAGGTTGTGGCCTGTTGGTTCTAGCAGATGTAGGTTGTGGCTCGTCAGTTCTAGCAGGTGTAGATTGTGGCTCGTTGGTTCTAGCAGGTGTAGGTTGTGGCTTGTCAGTTCTAGCAGGTGTAGGTTGTGGCTTGTTGGTTCTAGAAGATGTATTCTGTTATAATTATAATTATCCAATTATTAATTATTAATGATGATTAGTTGCACAATTTGTCACTTAAGGTAGTCTAACTGTAATACAATTTTCTTCAAAGTTCTAAAAAGCATGATGGTTTTGGTATTTATGTATTGCAATAGTGTACTTTTTGTCAAATAAACATCACTTCCTTACTTATGTGTTAAAAATATGATTTTTTAACCATATTTTACTGTCATCACCTATTTTTTTAATTTTTACAAACATCAAAATTGAAAAAATAATAAAAATAATAAAAACAATAGTAAATCTTTACTTTTTATTATTCATTATTAAATAAGAGTGATATAGCGACCATAATAACACAAAGACATAACTATTCTGACATGATATATGGGTGAATTTTATAGAAAACTAAAAAATCAAGTCTCGGAAATCCTCAATTTTTCTTAATGTTAGGTAAAAGATCATAGAATTTTTTTTTTCATAAATGGGGCATAGAATTTTAGTGTACTACAAACAAATATGATATATAGAGAGTTAACAAATAAAATATGGGCATACATTTCCAGGAAAACAATTGATATATAGACACCTGAAAAATATTGGTACTTCAGTTTCAAAATTTGTCATTTCTCTGTCATTATCACAATATATCAATATAAGTAACATTTAACATGCGTTAAGCATACAATTATAACTAGTTTCACTTCACACTATCAAAAAGTATTAGAAAAGTTGCACAATGCAAAGTCTACACACAGATGACATAAAAATATTGTCCAAACAGGCATTTCCCCACCCCCCCACTTTTTCCGACTCCAAATATTCCCCCAATTTTGGAATCACAACATCTAGAGTCCTCTTTTGATTGGTAACTCTAGGTTGCCCTTCACTGTTTTTTTCCATAAACACATTCCCCTCCTCTCTTGTATATGGTCCTTAGATGTTGTAGACTTAGTCCCGAGCCTGCAATATTCTCGGCTGTTGGTCTCTTGAAAACACCTTTGGCCATCAGCATATCTAAAGATCGAATATTGAGGCTTTTTTGTTTGTTGTACAAGATATTGTTGTGCACTGCCTCTGTGCTAAAAGTAAACACTGTTATGCTTTTAACTTGAGGCAATGTATATTGAATTAGTCTTCCTAGACTCTCCACATCAGCCATGACATTGTGCGCTTCATATGCAACACCAAGTACACTTTTCACCAAACTCTCCTGCTTCAAGCACTGATTGGGAAATACTTTCCTGAACAAAGCCATAGAATCACAAAATGCCAACACACACTGCATGAACTGTTCTTTTAGATTGTTTTTCATCAGAGCAGTTATCAGCACTGGAAAGTCGAAACGACGACCATTGTGTGCAACTAAACATACATCCTTGAATTTCTGAAGCCAGGAACACAGTTGCTGAAGACCTGTTTTTATATCAACAGATTCAATTTCTTTGCCATTTACTGCCATTGATGTTCCATTGGTTGTTATTCCTGTATCTCTCTGGGCTTCTGCTGAAATTGGACATAGAGGTTCAATTTGTCACCAGTCTGAAGGTTGGTCGCAGCAATCTGAGTGATGTGAGGTATAACTCCACCGCGAACTGAAAAAAGTATAAAAACTATACAGAAACAACTGACTTCATTATTCAACATATTTCACTTTTTATACATAAATAATATTTGAAAAAAAAAATGGAATAAAATGTCATTTATTAGCATTTTGAATAATAAAAGATCAATTATTGTATCATACTATAACACTACTGAAAGTAGAAAGTATTTGATACAATAAATAAATACAAAAATTATAACATTTATAATTTACTAAGAAATTATGATTTAGCAGCATCCACAAAGAAAAATTAACAGTTGATAGCAAATTGAAATTACATTATGATCTTTCTCTTGATAAAGTGAGTTTGTTCAGCTATTTACAGCACATTTATAAATGCTAATTTCTAAGCATCAAGGATTCATATCATATGCATGCTGTTTGACATGTGCTGACATAAGGATTTAAACATGGGACATCAATACTCAAAGGAGACAATTACAATTAAAATTATAAATAATTATTAAAATTATAAATATAATTATAAAAAACAAAAATACCTCATTTCCATGGAAAATGCATCTTGGGCTGGCTTTCGACAAATCCTTGAAAAGTCCGATTATTACCTCACCGTATCGAGTCTCCATGTTTTTGAGGTTAGGATTACTTATTGGCCTTAGGTTCAGAGCAGCCAGGACATTGTTGACCATGTCTGCTCCACCAATGGTGTCAATCATAGCTGGAATGATAAATTCAGAAAAATGAGACTCATTCAATGACTGCTTTATGCTAATTTATTTAAGGTCGATAAATGCAACTTATAATTATTTCAATGTTTAGAATGAGGTTTCAAAAGAGATCAGCCAGAGCCAGTTTGTATTTGTGCTGAGAGCGAAGCAAGGACCCTAGTCAGTAGTGGTACCATTTTTATATCATCTTTGGTATGATGTGGTCTGATAATGAGCACACAACTTTCCATGTACTGGTATGTATAGCAAATGCTTTACCACTAGGCAACTGCTGCGGTGATTGATTGGTATATCAATGAAATTTAATTGGATTCCATTATCTTGCTATTCAATTTAGACTGAAATTTGACAGGAAGTGCTTAATAAAATATGTTGAGTGTTTCGCTACGGTTAAACTAAACTATACAAAAAGACCACTCTGCTACAACAAGAGATGCTAATATTTTCCAATTCTAGACATTAACTTTTAATAATAAATTTATAAACAATATTCTGTATATGTAAACACTCTTACCTGCACCGAGTTTTGTGTTTATGACAAAACATGGCATGCCCTTCTTCTTGATCTTATGGGTTGAACCATATGGTACACGATTTACGTAATTGCATTCAGGATTTTCACATCTGACATAGAAATAACCAGCAAGTCATTTAGGAAGTTCACCCACTAAAGTCTTGTGTGACAAGGCAACTGGGCCCAGGCGGCACTGTTGACAAGACTGCAAATTCGCTAAAGCACGTCCATTTCGACAATCCTCCTGCCGATACAGCATTTTTCAATTCTTGGTGATGTCCTTTCGCCATGTGCATTGTAATTATGTTCAATAATTGAACGATGCTTGTCAGATTTGCGTTTCCTTGTGGAAACAAATCGACATTGGCGGTCGCGAAAACTCATTTCGGAAGTGCAGTTATAACGATGAGAACAGAGACAGACCAAATAATCCGAACGATCCCGAGGTGTTACGATGTTCGCCGAAGTTGAACCGAGGTTGATCCGAATGTTCACGACATTCGGCGATCATTAGAAAATTTTGCGGGAAAGCATTACAATAAGTCTACCTTAAACCATGATCAAAGCAATCAATGTGATTAAATAAATATGAATTAATGTAAAATCATAATTCATCAAATTAAAGTATATGCCAATCATTGTAACTATGTAAAAGATTTAAGAAGGAACAAATATATATTTATTTAACATAGTTTTACTTTTCTTTACAAAAACCATGATAAATTAAGGGAAATAATTCATTAAACATGATATTAAGAAACTAGGATTGCCTCCCTTTAAATATAAATGAAAAGTGTCATTTCAAAATACTTTTAAACACAATGAAAACATTTCAATAACATAAGCATACTAACATTTGGGTGGAACTCGTTGTGACAGCCCTCAATATATTTAAGTCCATCTACCATTTTCCTAAATTGATTTATATTCATAGAAACACTCCTGTTTTTCTTCTTATCATTTATCTGTATCCGCGTCGTGTTCCTACCTGGAGTTATATTAATTTCTATTTTATCAATATTTAAAGTTCCTTTAACTAATTGTCCAGAAGGATTACGTTTTTCAAAGCGCGTCATTTCCGTAAGAATTTACACTGTTGAGAACCAAGTGTAGGTATTATCGTCGTAGTTCCTGAACCAAATTCTCGAACCTCACCTAATCTCGAACCTCTAATTCACGCGTTGTTTGTGTGATAAGACCGGAAACGCATTTGACGTCATCGATTTGTGTGTTCCGGTGCTTTGTTTACAAACAACGCATTGACAGATGTCAAACCGCAATCATGCGCCCAAAACAGGTATTTACCCTTTATAATTGTTCTGTCATTGTGAATTTATGAAATTTACTATAACCTTTTAAATTTCTCCAAATGTATTCGTTGATTTACTCCAAAAACTATATACTGAATAGGATTCAACTTTGAACCGCCTCTCAACCAATGAATGATGTGTTTATTTTAAGCTCCTATAAATACAGTCTATAAATAAGCCCCTATGAATCATTAATCATTTAGCGTCCCCCCAGACGTGACCAGGGTACCAGTAACACACAAAATCCATTTAAAATAACACAAACTCAAAACACACTTCCGTTGCAAATGGCGACCAGTGGAAAAGGATTAACCTCTAATTATCGTCGGCATTCCTATTTTCGTTATATTTCTATTTTCGTTATGTTTAGAAATCTCTCGCGGGCAACTATAACGAAATTCGGATCATCTACGCTACTATTCTAACAAACTCCGCACGGGGTTTACGACATCGCTACGCTCGCTTAAAACTTACTGAAAGGGGGAGATCACTGCGTTGGAAATTGCTATTCTAAAACCCCAGTTACAGCTTTTAAAGGCTTTAAAATGCATTCAAATTATATATTTAAAGTAAAACATAATAATAAATTAGCATTATTTTAAGTCGTAATTAAAGACCGACAGTCTTGTTTGAAGAAAGAATGAGAAAGAAATAATTGTTTGATGTTTGTCGTAACTTTGCAATTAGCACTTATTAAAATATTATTGATGTTTGTACCAAGTGTTTGTCCTATTTTTCACACCAATCTTCTGTAATTACTCATCAATTACTCGCCTATTAATGGGTACTTAATATGTGCGAAAACATCAATCATCAACGCATAATCACTAATTACATGTCTTTTGTGATATTAATGACATCGATAGCGGGTACTTAATAGGTGCGAAAATAAATCCCTAAATATCCTATAGGTGGTTCGAAGTCTCCAAGAATGGCACGAGATTGTAGCGGTACGAGATCGAAGTGGTACGAGGTCTCCCTCTGCCTGCCTTTTTCTCGGTGTGTCGTTTGATTCTGCATATTTATTGTTTTTTGTGCTTTTTAGCGCATTTTAAACTGGTATATGTATGTTGAGAATTTTAAATATGCTGATGCCTTTTCATTTTTTTGCATTTCAACTACTAGTTGTGAAGTAGTTAAGTGTTTCTGCCATATTTTGACTGCTTTACTGTTACTGGTAGTTTGTTCACAGAGACTCAATAGCTCACTGGTAGAGCGACCCACTAGAATGTGCCAGGTATGTGGTCCGAAGCCCGGGTTCGGCTCAATTTTTCCACCCCGGTTTCCTTTGGTGCCATGGCCTTTGCCAGGAGCCTGTTTGTGTTGTGATATGCAACAGTGCTTTGGAGTAAAACCAGGGTTGAGATTCAGAACATGTTAAAGGAGGCAGGAGTGTTGCGCTATTAGTTATTATTGGTAGAATGGCTTTCTTGTTTTGGGCGTTTGAATCCCAGTGTAGGTGTATCCTCACTTCTCATAGTTTCGTGAATTCTCATTATTTGTGAATGCTTTTTTAACTATACCCAAAGAGTAGATGTTTGGTCTTTGCTCAGTCTGCATAGAAATTGAAAAAAAACAACATCAACTTAGAATTGTTACATTACTGATTATAATAATCATTTGTTGTAGTCTCTTCTATAAGTTTTATATCATGTATTTCAAAGCACATGGTTGAGGGACTGCAATGGTATACATTAAGATACAGGATTTATTGTGAATTTGAAATGTAGAAATTAAATAAAATAAATTGACAGATTCACGAGAAAGCACATTTCTTCTTCAATCCCTTGACTTGTTATTAAGGTACTGTAGTGCATATAGGCACTTCAAACAGCCTTGCTGTTGGGTTAACCCTTAAGCGACGTGGTTGAGTGTCAGCCTACTGATCTGAAGTCCAGGTTCGAATCCCCGTTAGGGACAAGATTATTTTCTCCTCTCATATTTACTTTAATGGTGTCAGAAGTAAACGGAAGCCTGGTGTGGCTGTTCTGAGATGGGCTTGGGCCCAGAAAAAAGTAAAGGGGGAGGAGTGTAGTGCATATAGGCACTTCCAACAGCCTTGCTGTTGGGTTACAGGGTTCGACAGGACTAGACCAAAATGTAAACACATAATACACATACAAGCATACTTAAATCAAATTGTTATAAGAGTTCAAGCATTGTGTTGCAATAGCATACCAATTTAACTAAGTATGATATATTCATGAATAGAAAATTAGTATGAAACTTAATATTCTATTAATGCAACTTAGGTATGATTATACTTAATTTTTTAGCCTAATATAGGTATCATTCATTGGTACTTATATGACTAGAAAGTTAAGTATAACCATAACTACATGACTAGATGTTTTCATACAACTGAACAGGCTAGACTCACATGACTGATTGTCAACCTGCTGTATTTATTTTCCCAGTATAGGATGTAACAAAAGTAGTGAGCGGTGAGCTGTACCTAAGATCATATTTCCGTTGGTGAGATATATGTGACTCAGATTCAGAATGCCCATTTATATAGTCTATTCTAAAATTGTCCGTACCGACAACAAATCCTCCACACTCTTCAAACTATCTGCATGTCTTACAAAACATATCAATGCCCTTTTCTTCAAAATCTAGCCAAGTAATCTCATCTGTTTGACAAAACGATCTCATCTGCTTTGTTTTGTCATACAGTTTCTTTGAAGCATCCTTCCTCGTTGGTTTCGTATTACAAGTTTACAAGTTCATTTACTCTCAGCACAAAACATTTATGTGAAATGGGGTACAATGATAATGTTCAAGATACAATAGAATAGAACCGAACCAGGCTGTGTTGACGTGAGGAAGTAAAGTACAACAAAGTATTTCAAAGAACAACAATAGTAAGAAATGTGTTAGCCAGACGGGTCTTTAACAGTTTCAAGCACTAAACGAAAGAACTTGCTTAATTTGTTCAGTTTCTTAAGGTCATTCTCACACATTACCATCTTAAATAATATTGTATTTGGATGATGTGTTTTGTTATCTATTTGTTATCTCGAAAAACCAAACTTAAGTTTCTCGACGTTTTTGTGTCATCTGCGCAGAGTGCGTTATAAACAAACCGTATAATAGTCTGTTGTCGTAATACTTGGGATTCCAACAGTACAGATAGTATTTGTGTATTTTTTATCTCTCGCATTTTTATTTCAATATTATAAATAATAATAGGAAAATTCCGTAAACATTACAAAATAAGAAATAAGATGAAGAAATAACCATTCGTATCCTGTTTAACAATAAGTATTACGACATTGGATATTTTACAAGTGTGTGGGGGGAGAAGCAATCGGAACACCTCGGAAAATACACGAATCATCTCTCGGATGTATGTAGGTAGTAGGGCTGCGTACCGGTATTCGATATATATCGAGAACCGGTATTTAGGGTTTGATAGGTATATCGTATCGAACGTTTATGTATCGACTGAAATATCGGTCCCATAACAAAATTTAAAATACATCAAATTAAACAGATATCGGCTTGCATTTCTCGCAATCTGAAAACATGTTGTTGTTGTTGTTTTTGTGACGTCGTTGTATGGCTAAAACCCGTCCTCTACCGTCCTCCGCGGCAGACTCGGTTGCTTAATGTTATTTTGTCGCAGGTGAGTTTGGTTGCGGATTCTTTTAAATGATTCAAATCCTTTATGGATGATAAGTTGATAACTAATGATAACACTTTCTTAGCTTGAAACGTTTATAAATTTATTTTAGCTAGATTGTTTATCGAAACAAATCCCACTTTAGTTCAATAGTGTGCCGTCCGATTCTAGTACCGTCATAGACCGGCTTTTACACCATACATTTGAATACTCTTCTATTTAAAGATAAAAATCCGTTCGTCTGCAACTTTGCGAATATGCCGCCTCCAAAAAGTAAAGTTTGGGAGTATTTTGATCGCAAACCAGATGGAGCCCAGTGTAAACTATGTAATCAAAATGTTACAAGTAAGTAAATCATAAATATCATATGATATATCGAATATCGGTCATTTTGTATCGATACAGATATCGTATCGATCATTTTGACCGATACGCAGCCCTAGTAGGTAGTCGGATTATCTAGGCCATTTCCCTAAATGACAGACGTCAAAACAAAAATGGCAGCTCGGATGACAGCTCACTTTAGTACGGTGCCTGTAAAACTTCACTTTGTGGCTGCTTCAAATTTAAATCATCCGAGTTTAATTTACCCGGCGCAGCAAAGTCACAGCTGTCAAACGACGCCATTGTTTATGTTTTGTGCGAACTACATTTTAAGGATATTCTTCCGACTTCCGGCGAACAAAACGATCGTGAGTTCAGTAAGTATTATTGCACCAGATACATCCGAGGGATGATTGTCCCGAGGACGGAATTACCCGAGGAGTTCCGATTGGGGGAAAAGCAATCGGAACACCTCGGATAATTCACGAATCATCTTTCGGATGTATGTAGGTTGTCGGATCACTTTGGCCATTTCAATAAATGGGACTGCTTTTGTGACAGACGTCAAAACAAAGATGGCAGCTCGGATGACGGCTCACTACAGTATGGAGCCTGTAAGACTTCACTTTGTGGCGGCTTCAATTTTAGATCATCCAGGTTTAATTTACCCACCGCAGCAGACATGCAGCTGTCAAAAGATGCCGTTGTTCATGTTTTGTGCGAACTACATTTTAGGCATATTCTTCTTCCGACGAACAAAACGATCGTGATTTCATTAAGTAGGCCCCTATCATTGCACCAGATATAGCCGAGGGATGATTGTCCCGAGGACGAAATTACTAAAGAAGTTCCGATTAGGGGGAAAAGCCTCGTTCTGAAAACACAAGCCAATGAGTGAACGCATGTCAAGGTTGTTACTTAATATACTGCTAAATATAGCACACCCGGATTCCCAAGAAACTGTATCGACAAACGTCAATAGTTTGACCGAGTTTAACCATTATAAATATTATTATTTTTACTTTTGATTCATTCATAGGCAGATTTTCGGCGAACTTTGTCCGATTTAGAACACGACCAGTTGGTCCAGCTAGCCTAGTACTTAGCTAGACCAGACCACCGATCTACTAGTGAATGTCGTTCGGTCGGGCCTTAATGTCGAACCCTGCGGTTAACCCTTTAGCGACATGGTTGAGTGTCAGCCTACTGATCTGAAGGTCCCGGGTTCGAATCCCCGTTAGGGACAGGATTATTTTCTCCTCTCAGATTTACTTTAGTACTGGTACAATCATCATATCCTGAGTTTATTTGTCATCTGCTGCGGGTGTCCCAGATACTGAGGTAGGCAGCAGGCGGCTTGAACGTCTAACATCAGCTCTCCATCCGTCCCTGTTGTGTGGACTGGTATTGCCCATACCACATACACTTAAATCGGTCTTGATGCAATCAGACCACGATTTTCTAGGTCTTCCACGTCCACGGGCGCTTGGAATATCCATGTTTATAATGGTGTTGGTACAATTGTTACGAGAAGCATGGCCATACCACCTCAGGCGTTTGGTACGGAGAGCCATGGCTACCTCTTGAATTCCTAATTTGGTGTACAGAGAATCTGTGGTGACATTATCATTAGGCTTAACACCCCAGATCCAACGGACCATGGCTCTATCATTACGATGTAGGTCTGAGGTGGACGGTGCCCAAGATTCACTGCCATGTAGGCGTGTAGACCGGACGCAGGCATTGAAGACTTTTCCACGAGTACTGAGGGATATATGTCTTCAGGTCAAGATTGGTAGAAGCTTTCTGAATTTTCCCCAGGCTATACGACATCTGGTGATAATGGCGAGCTTGCAGCCTCCACCAGCGCAAAGCATATCACCCAGGTAACAGAAACTTGGTTCAACATCAAGTACTGTTCCATCGACATCGACCTGTGTGTAAGGTCTACCATCAATGGGACGGGATAGCCCACAACATCTTGGGCACACATAAAGTGGGTTGGCATGAAGTGGACCTTTGATGGCACTACATTTCTTGTGTACCCATAGCCCGCACTGAGAACACTGGATAGCGTTACTCCCAACTCCACTTCGACACACCGCACAAGGGAAATCTCCACTATCTTGAAGAAGATCAAGACCTGGCCAGAGATCAAGAATTTGGTTTTCTTCATGTTTACCCTCAGTCCTCTTTCCTCCATACCACTCTCCCATGCTTTGAGCTTGTTGATGCATTCTTCAAGTGATTCCACAACCAGTGCCAGGTCATCAGCATAAAGTAATTCCCATGGCACACCAGTGCGGAAAGCATGTGATAGAGCTTCTAGTACAAGGATAAAAAGAAGAGGACTGAGAACAGATCCCTGGTGAACACCAACTCTCTCCTCCAACTCTTCACTGTACCTTCCATTAACCCTGACACGACTCCTGGCAACAGAGTACATACCCTGGACGACACGCACAGCCCACTCTTCTACACCAAGGTCTCTCAGTGCCAACCACAGGACATTTCGGGGTACTCGGTCAAATGCCTTTTCTAGATCTACAAAGGCAAAATACAATGGCTTATTTGCAGCCATGTATTTTTCTTGAAGCTGACGAAGTATGAAGATGGCGTCAGAAGTGCCACGACCGGGTACAAACCCAAACTGCATGGTGTCAATGTCAACCATACCACGTATATGAGAGTCTAGCACTCGTTCCAACAGCTTCATGGTCTGGTCAGTGAGCTTCAGGCCGCGGTAGTTACCACGATCCAAGGCATCACCTTTACCTTTGTAGAGATTTAGTATATAACTCTCCTCCCAGTCCTTGGGGACTGTTCCTTCGCGAAAAACAACCTCAGCTAAGTCTCTCAACAGTACCACGCCTTCTTCACCTGCAGCTCGCAACATTTCACAGGTGATACTGGATGGCCCAGCAGCTTTACCACACTTCATTCTTTTGAGAGCATTGTGCATGGAATCTAAGGTGACAGGAGGGGGAGGGCCTGCTATTGGAGGTACTTCTGGGAGCTGATCAGAGGGCCACTCAAATTCCACGTTCAGTAGTCTGGAATAATGCTCTACCCACGCCTTCATTTTGTCCTCATCACACAATGATAACTCGCCATCATCGATTCTTACGCACTTCTCTCCCACGACATCTTGGTTAGTATTGTCCATTTGTTTGGCTAACTTGAAGATACTACTGTCATTAGGGGAGATGTTTGCAAATGCTTCTTTATCGGCAGCTGACTTTGCCAACCAGACAGCATGCTTGGCTAAGCGCTTAGCCTCATTGTAGGCATGTTTGGCCTTCTTTGCCTCTTCGGTCTTGTTCTCTTGTTCGCTTTATTCAAGAATTTATATACTTTGAAGCGCGCTCTTTTCAGTGAGATCGCATCTTCGACATTGTCATTCCACCACCAGGTTTCACGTTTCCATTGATGTCCTTTGGAGAAACCACAACTTTTCCCGGCTGCTTCCAGAAGTGGGGTCTTAAGTCGAGCCCAAACATCCTCCACAGAAGTCATAGGATCAACATTTATAGTTGTTGCTACATACTCTTTAAAGACAGTGTAAAACTCCTCACACACAGTCGGTTTTCTAAGTTTCCAACTTCGGATACGTCGCATGAATTTATGCTTTTTCATTTTATGTAAATGAACCTTGAAATCACAAACCAAGAGGTTGTGTTGTTGGACGCATTCCTCCATCGGGATTACCTTCACATCCTGGACTGAAGAGCGGAAGTTCTTGCGAAAAAGCCCGCAAACCAGAAAGGCCGTACCAAAAAGGCTGCAAACCTAAAAGTCCTTATACATTAAAAGCCATGGAAGAACATATATGTTTTCAATCTAAATACATGTAGCATGTCTATATTAGTCTTTAGATGCTGAATTAATGCTAGAAATGAGAAATGTTTTGAAATCATATTAATGAATGCTGACATCAACTTAGTCAACTAAGTAATGTTTACAGTAATATAGCAATGTGTTATAACTTTAACTGTTAATTGTTAACTGTTTACAGCAGCAACATTTGCATATTCTTGTATATTTTAAAATTAGCAACTTCAATTTAAACAGTTTGCCTTGATTTATTGTTATAAAAAATGCTGCACTGATTGAAGCCAAACCTCAAAGGTACCGGTATACTAATTGGTCAGTGAGATTAAATGCATTACTTATGAAAATCGATTAAAAACCTCAACCTCTTTAATGTTTAGTATAATTAATTATTTGTAAAAAATATGCAGGTCATGGGTGAAAATGTGATTGTTGAGTAAAAGCACGAGCATATGTTAGAAAACATTTTACCTTCCTTGCTCACAATTTCACTTTTTGTTCCCAAGTATATTTAAATGTATATTCACAAGTCTACTTCTCCAATTGGACTTACTTATTGCACCTTTATGTGTTTGTGCGTGTGTGTAATTGTGAACTGTGCATGGTGTGTTAATTTGTGTGACATGGAGTCTTTTCCCTGCATAGGTTGTGGCAAGGAAGTGAGGCCCCACCAGTTGATTGTGATTGATTTCGACTGGTATCACAGGTGGCAGCATAACAAATTTGGGACAGGTTAAATGTTTGTTCATATTATTTTTTACATATTAATGTTTTGAATATAATTAATTAATTAAATTTAATTAATTTGATTAATATAGATAAGTATATTTTCAATGTATCTCATAACTCCAAGTCGTCAATTCACATTTGATGTAATAAGTTAAACAAATATATGTTATATCTTAATATTAATGGATGAAACAAATGTGAATCATTAAATATTATACATTGTACATCTGACATCATTATTATCTGAAATTTAAGTTAACATTTTGTTTTAAATATTTTAGTCTGATATTGTGAAAATAATCATACAATACAAAGATTGCTTTTTATGGGTGTAATGTTAATATCCTATCTTTGTGAAAAAAATACATTTTCCATAATACAAAATAAAAATAATATTGATCTTCATGTTATATTTTGTGAATTATGTCAGTCATTATGTAACAATAGGTATATCCCTGACAGTGTACAGAGAGTTGATGTGTCTTGGCTCCTGCAATTATTCATGTCGAGATGGAGAGGCCAACATGTTGTCAGGTGCGGAGATGCCTTCGCTTGAGGAAAGTGTTAGTTACCGGTACTAGAATTTTGATGCTTACTAAATATGATGCTGATAATGTAGTTATTTTTTGCATTCACCAGTGTTGCCAATGAATTTACGTAAAAAATCATTTAAAATTATTTAGCAATCAAGATAATTGAATTTTTTCAAATAAATTATATGTGAATAATTTCTAAACCAGGAGCCAGTTGTGATAGTAGATTTCGGCGATGACATCGACAAGCTGAAGCTAGAGAGGTCTGTACCGATAGACAGCAACCTAGAGATGAGTGACGATAACATCGCCATGCAGATGCCAGAAAGGTCCATGCCAATAGAAGCAACATAGACGTGAGCAACGATGACATCACCATGCCGACGCTAGAGAGGTCATCACCGGTAGATAGCACACTAGACGTGCATACTACTCTTGACCAAGTAAGTTTAAATTAATCTCAGTTTTAATTGTTAATTTCAGTTAATGTGAAAGACAATAAAAACAATATTTATTAAAAAAAATATCTGTCATACAACACAACTCCAGGTTAGCGTTGCTAAAGCTCAGTCATTGTTGTATATTTCAATAATTCTGAAATAATGCTGTTGTTTTTGCCAAATTGCAGATGGATGAATGGTCTGTATTCTCAATGCCATTTCAGCTGGGTCTACTCAAGACTGCAAAGCGCTGGTACATTGACAGCATCTTTAAGGTAAAAAAAAAACAAAACAAATAAATATAAATAAATAAATAATATCAACCATGATATCTCTACCTGTTTCTGACGTCTTTTAGGTTGTTGGAAGGCCCTTCAACTCCAAATAGCTGCTTTTGATCAGTTCGTTCGTGGAAAGAGAAGGCCACCAGAGGCAGCTGCCACTGGTGTTCGCTCTGATGAGCCGCACCACCCAACGCGACTACGTGGCCATCTTCAACGTAGTCGTGGAACGTGTTGGGCAGCTTCTGTTGAAGGCTTCGTTGCTGACTTCAAACTTGGTATGTTTACCATGTACATAGTTTGTAAACAGTTAGATGCAGACAAATGATTTACTGGAAAAATACCATCTAAATGCCAATAATTTATGACAGCATTTTATTCAGAAAGTTTTATAGCCTTATATCTCTTCATATTTTCATCATATTTTACATATTTTATACCAATATACTTATGTTTCAGCCATCTGGAATGCAGTTCGTGAGGTCTTCCCCAGACAGGACAGGAAAGGATGTGCCTTTCACTGGAGTAAAGCGGTTTGGAGGTGAGTCCATGCTTATGGCCTGGCAGAGGCCTACCGGAAACGAGGGGCCATATTCCGGTACATGCATGTGCTGATGGCGCTCTAGTTCCTGCCTGCCGTCCGTATCAGAGGCGCCTTTGACAATCTATAGGGTCGTGCCTCAACGCCATTAACCCAGTCCCTGTTCAGGTACATTTGGCATCAGTGGATAGATGGCGCTTTTGCTCCTGAAGATTGGTCCGTCTTCTGGCAGGACGTGCCGACAAATAACGACTTGGAAGGTTAGAACCTTAAATTTTATATTTAATTTAAAACAAGTAAATGTGCATTCTATACCATTTTCACCTAAACCAAAATGTTATGCTTTTAAAGTTAGTAAAATAATTTGTGTCTCTTTAAATAATTCTTAAAGTCAGCACATATAATTTTCAATTTAAATATCATAAGGTTATTTATATCTTTTTCAGGATACCACAACCGGCTGATTGAAATCAGATGTGCCTTAAGGTTCTCCAAACTTGTCCTGGAGCATAGTAAGGAGGCCGAGATTGTCTGGTTGCTGGTCGAGGGAAGGGATCTCCAGATTGAGTCTACTAGCCAGTCCAAGGCCATCAACAAAGCCCTTGCGACACTGTGGGACCGCTATAGCGATGACGAAATGGTCACCATATCCTTCTTGGCAGCAGTCGGAAGTGTATACGGTGTCCGTGCTTGACACTTTAGTGTAGTCTATTAAGTGACTATTTTATAGAATTTTGTGTTGTGTAAATAGTGTTTTAAGTTACAGATCTTTTGTGTTGTTTGTAAATTATGATTGTTTTTGTTGTGTATATTGTTGTTGTAAATTGTTTGTTAATGTAGATTATGTCTTGTTAACATGGATGATATTATAGATTTTACTTTTTTACTAGAATAATACTTATTTAATATAGTGATAAAATGAATTCAACACTTTGCCTGGCCTTGTTATTTTATCATAAATAAAATCTAGATGTTTACACATACAAAAATGTCCCCCTAACCTTAGATAATTTATGGTTATAAATAAAAGTGGCAAGGGGAAAAAGCCAATATATTCTACCAAATTGTTAAGTTATACAAACTTACTTAAAGCTGAAAATGCATCTGACTAATCCGATACAACATTAACAAAAGGCCTTTTTGGTTTTCAGTCTTTTTGGTCCAGGGCCTTTTTAGTATACAGCCTTTCTGGTTTTCAGCCATTCTGTTACCCAATCATTATTAAAAACAAAGCCACATTTTTGTTTATTGCTATTGTGTTTGAGTTTAGTACTTGCTATGGTTTACAGAGATGGTCAGTAGTAGGACACATAAGTCGCAGCTTAACTGAAGAGCATTTAAAGTCTGTAAAAAGGTTTAAGCTCTTAAGTTGACGAAGTCATGGTAAAGCATATTTTTTCTTATCCTGTTGCATATGTTTAGAGATATATCTATATAGTACTTTAATGTCACTTGCTAGGTTTGTCTGCATTTTACTGCATTTTAAATTGCAAACTTTAAAATAATTAAATGTACCGGAATGTTTTGTCTGCATTTTATTGCATTTTTAAATAAAAATTTATAGCCTTAAATGTACCCGCTAGTTTATCTGCTTTTTGTGCATTTTTTTAGCTGTATGACTCATTTATTGTAAATGGCTATTTTTGTCTGCTCTTTGGGATGAAAATATATGCTTAGAGTTTTAACTCCAATTATGATTCTCGCATATTTTGTTTCTCTTTAGTTGATTTTACTTTACAATGCTTAAAGAAGTTGAATATTCCTGGCAAGTTTTGTCTGCTCTTTAGTTCACCCTAAATTGGTAGCATAGAGTTATGAAAACCATTCTGTTTAGTGCATTATTAAAATATTATTATCTTACTTTATATATATTTTATATTACAAATTCTAAAGTAATTATCCATCTCTGGCAAGTTGTATTTGCTCTTTCATGCATTCGAAAGATTAATTTCTTTCATTTCCTGTTTAACTTTGTCTGCTTTTTAGTGCATTAATAAAAAAAATATTTTTTTTGTATTTTTTGTTTTCTGTATTTCTGCTTTTGTCTTTTTCAGTAAAAGAAAATACTCTACTGTGCCATTTATGTGTTACTTATTAAATGATATAAGCCTCTTTGTGTTCTGAACAAAAATAGTTTTAATGTTGCTTACTATTTTTGTGTTTTCTGTTCAGACAGAAATAGTTATTATACTTTTGTTTTGCAGCACAATGTATTTAATAACTTAAATAAGGACCATGTTGTGTTATTACATATTACATATTACATAATTTGTATGTGCTTTATATAACGTTTTTTTATGTCTGAGACCAGCTTTGTTTACTGTTTCCCATATATCAGAAAATAGTTTGTGGTATTGTTGAATTGCATATTCTCTTTGAATTTCTTTTTCATGACTTTATTCCTGATACCTGTTAGCCCACTTATCAGTTGTTTTTGTGCTCTGCTCAGATACTGATGTTTATTTTTTTTGTAATATTAATATGTTCCTGACTTCATTCATGATACTTGTTAGCCCACTTATCAGTTGTTGTTTTTTGTGCTCTGCTCAGATACTGATGTTTAATTTTTTTGCAATATTGGTAACATTTGATTTGCACTTAAATTTCACAGAAAAGTTATTTTAAGTCTTTAATAAATTTTACCTACTGTTTCTGATTAAAATGTACAAAAATATTTTGGTCTGTTAAAGTGACCATATCGTTTTGGCCTAAACAAATAAAAACTGTATGTTTAAATGTACTTTTCTTGTTTTGTTTCAAAAGCATACCATAACATTAAATTACAGATAACAAGCGAAAAAAACATTCCTAGAATAGGCAGAAGGCCCAACTCACTTAAAAGTAAAGCGCCAGTAACATGTTCTTGATCAGTGCTTGTATTTATTTGGTATTGTTTTGAATATTTAAGTTATCGTAATAGTAGGTATTATCCGACAAGTTGCTGTACAGCAAGTCTCAAAATATTCTATTTTTATTCTTTAAGCTCCCTAAATGGTCATTTTTTTGTTTGTTGGTGGCATTTTTATGATAAGTGCATTAATGTGTTCATTGAGATTGTGCCTGACATTAATAAGTATGACGTAATTTAACACATTATTATTGACAAGTAACTTTGTTGAGAAAGATAACACATGGGGTCATGTAAACAAAACAAAGAAATAACTTGTTAATTGTCTATTTATTTATAGCAAGTGTTGTACAAAAATGACTGAAAACCTTTAACTACATAAAACATTTGTTTGTACATAAAGGCCTTTAAGACATTATAAAACATTAGAAAAAATAGGCACTCATTCACAACATAAAAAATAACAATACCAGTAATAAAGGTCAAAGTACATTATAAGAAATAAAAAGTAGGTTTCAAGCAGATTATGTGTAGAGCACAAAAGAAATATTAAAATATAAAATACAATCAGCACTATGTGTTACAATGTTAAGTATACAAAAGCAATATGTCTTCATTTGTTTCATACATACTAACTCCTACTTTTTCAAAGTCCGGAATATCAAGTAATGCAAAGTAAATGTTCTAAAAAGTCAAACATCTTAAAGAAAAAGAACAGCAAAACTTTGCAATTAAGCTCAAACATTTTTTTGTTATAACAATCTGAATCTGACCACAAGACTAGTAATGAGTAGTATGTCGAAAAATGATTTGATGTGCTTTGATATATTTATGTTCATATGCAAAGAAAGTATTGTCAATATAGAGTGTAGCAAATACTGATTTGTACAATATACAATTCTAAAATAAAACTGGACAATAAAAGGTAAAAACAAGATTTTTAAAATCCTATACAAAGCATGTAAGTTTTCATGAAAAATAACTTTGTAACACTTCCGCATGCATACATGAGATAAAACTACACAATACACACTTCATATGCATTTAAATTATTGCATCACTTCTGATGTTTTATTGTTCATGGCTGACATATACACTTGATATATATATATAGCTTTTGCTAAAGTCTCTAAAATGTGTTATTATGTGCAATTATTTATGACATAAAATGGCTAAAAATAGCTGAAATTAATGTTCAAAGATGGTAATTTGTTATTCCAAAGATGATAATTCGTTATTCAGAAAATTATTAAGAAAAAGAATAGAAAAATGCAAATTTGACCAACTGGGACCAAGTTGCCTTAAACCTACAATATGTACTATCAATGAAAATAAATTTTAAAATGAGGCTTCTGTTCAAAGTAGCAAAAAGACCAGACAGAAAAGTTGAGGTACATTAAATAGATTTATGTCCATATAGTGCGGTAGAAAACATACAATTTTCAACAAAGTAAACATGTATTAACAATAATACCGTACAACATTTAGTCTCGTTGCTTAACAACATCTAAGCTTTTAGTAATAACTGTAAATTTTACTTACCTTAATATTTATACATACGATCGAAAGAGGAAGTTAAGATAATTACTGTATAAAATCTGTTAATTTATAATATACAGTGTCATGGAAGACAGTTGGTGTTTTAATGTTTTTAATTTAACTATGATAAACATTGTCCAGCAGTATGCACCATTTGTTTTAACACAAGTCTTGGAGGATGTTAAAAAAAATGTTGCACTTAATTAACATGGTTAAGCACATCTTTATTCTCACATTCATAAATAGACTTTGTATGAACTTTGTTTTGAATTTTATATCTATTTGTATGATCCATCACCTATAGTAATGTTTATGCATATCATCTAAATCCTAAAATGTTAAAACTTGCTATTTTGATTTTTTTATATTGGTTGTATTGAGATACTGGCTGATTTAGATTGTCATGTTTGTCCTAAAGTGTTTTGATTAAATTATCACACTTAGTCAAGTACATGTCCCACAGATGAAATCTGCTGCTGGACCTTTGCCTGGGGTCGCTCTCCCCAGGCATGCAGGATGGAACCACTGCCCACAGCAGTCACACTGCCAGTAGACACTGCAACAGAAAACTGCCAGATTAATATTCTACATGTATATCATTTCCTCACAGATGAATATATGATTTTCTATTACAATTTATATAACTAAATAATACTGCTCATCTTTTGCATCATCTTAGTTGGTACAAGTAAACATATAAAAGGTAGTAAAATTACATGTATACTTTAGACTATAATTAGATATTGTGTGCATACTTTCCGTCGTCTGGCTTGCGGCATATACAGTATTGCTTTGTTTTCCTTTTAAGAACAGAAAAAAATTAAACTTGAACTTTTCCGCTGAAAAAAAAAATGAAAAAACTTCATGTTTAGAAGCTGAAAATTTGTATAGTTAAAGACTTATCAGAACACAACCACTGTAGTGGGAAAAAAATCGAAACAACCAAATTGAAGTTAGAATGCAACAGTCTTGTAGTAGGTTGTATTTGGCTTTATCATGTACTTGCCATATTTGCAAAACTACTTTGTTTTAAACCTTTTAATTTTAGATCATTTTACATTGTCACTGTTATAATACAGAAATATATATTTACTGACTGAAAAATCATTGATATTATAGGTACATTAAACCACAAGCTACTTTGTTAAAATCAAGGTTTAAAAAATACATATATACTTTACAAGTGATGTTGTGCAGATTTTTTTTTGCAGTGGAGCCTCATTTCCTCTGGAAACACCTGTCCGAGGTGGAGCCTCATTTCCACTGGAAACACCTGCCCGAAGTGGAGCCTCATTTCCTCTGGAAACACCTGTCCGAGGTGTAACCTCATTTCCTCTGGAAACACCTGCCCGAAGTGGAGCCTCATTTCCTCTGGAAACACCTGTCGGAGGTGGAGCCTGATTTCCTCTGGAAACACCAGTCCGAGGTCAAGCCTCATTTTCACTGGAAACACCTGCCCGTGTTGGAGCCTCATTTCCACTGGAAACACCAGTCCGAGGTGGAGCCTCATTTCCTCTGGAAACATCAGTCCGAGGTGAAGCCTCATTTCCACTGGAAATATTGGTCTGAGGTGGAGCCTTATTGCCACTGGAAACATCAGTCCGAGGTGGAGCCTTATTTCCACTGGAAACATTGGTCTGAGGTGGAGCCATATTGCCACTGGAAACATCGGTCTGAGGTTGAGCCTTATTGCCACTGGAAACATTGGTCTGAGGTGGAGCCTTATTGCCACTGGAAACATCGGTCTGAGGTGGAGCCTTATTGCCACTGGAAAAATCGGTCTGAGGTGGAGCCTTTTTTGCCACTGGAAACATTGGTCAGAGGTGGAGCCTTATTGCCACTGGAAACATCGGTCTGAGGTTGAGCCTTATTGCCACTGGAAACATCGGTCTGAGGTTGAGCCTTATTGCCACTGGCAACACCTGTCCGAGGTGGAGCCTCATTTCCACTGGAAACATCGGTCTGAGGTGGAGCCTTATTGCCACTGGAAATATCGGTCTGGGGTGGAGCCTTATTGCCACTGGAAACATCGGTCTGAGGTGGAGCCTTATTGCAACTGGAAACATCGGTCTGAGGTGGAGCTTTATTGCCACTGGAAACATCGGTATGAGGTGGAGCCTTAATGCCATGGAAACATCGGTCTGAGGTGGAGCTTTATTGCCACTGGAAACATCGGTCTGAGGTGGAGCCTTATTGCCACTGGAAACATCGGTCTGAGGTGTAGCCTTATTGCCACTGGAAACATCGGTCTGAGGTGGAGCCTTATTGCCACTGGAAACATCAGTCTGAGGTGGAGCCTTATTACCACTGGAAACATCAGTCTGAGGTGGAGCCTTATTGCCACTGGAAACATCGGTCTGAAGTGGAGCTTTATTGCCACTGGAAACATCGGTCTGAGGTGGAGCCTTATTGCCACTGGAAACATCGGTCTGAGATTGAGCCTTATTGCCTATGGAAACATCAATCTTAGGTGGAGCCTTATTGCCACTGGAAACATCGGTCTGAGGTGGAGCCTTATTGCCACTGGAAACATCGGTCTGAGGTGGAGCCTTATTGCCACGGGAAAAATCGGTCTGAAGTGGAGCCTTATTGCCACTGGAAACATAGGTTCGAGGTGGAGCCTTATTGCCACTGGAAACATCGGTCTGAGGTGGAGCTTTATTGCCACTAGAAACATCGATCTGAGGTGGAGCCTTATTGCCACTGGAAACATCGGTCTGAGGTGGAGCCTTATTGCCACTGGAAACATAGGTCTGAGGTGGAGCCTTATTGCCACTGGAAACATCGGTCTGAGGTGGAGCCTTATTGCCACTGGAAACATCTGTCTGAGGTGGAGCCTTATTGCCACTGGAAACATCGGTCTGAGGTGGAGCCTTATTGCCACTGGAAACATCGGTCTGAGGTGGAGCCTTATTGCCACTGGAAACATCGGTCTTAGATGGAGCTTTATTGCCACTGGAAACATCGGTCTGAGATGGAGCTTTATTGCCACTGGAAACATCGGTCTGAGGTTGAGTCTCATTGCCACTGGAAACATCGGTCTGAGGTGGAGCCTTATTGCCACTGGAAACATCGGTCTGAGGTGTAGCCTTATTGCCACTGGAAACATCAGTCTGAGGTGGAGCCTTATTACCACTGGAAACATCAGTCTGAGGTGGAGCCTTATTGCCACTGGAAACATCGGTCTGAAGTGGAGCTTTATTGCCACTGGAAACATAGGTCTGAGATTGAGCCTTATTGCCTATGGAAACATCAGTCTCAGGTGGAGCCTTATTGCCACTGGAAACATCGGTCTGAGGTGGAGCCTTATTGCCACTGGAAACATCGGTCTGAGGTGGAGCCTTATTGCCACTGGAAACATCGGTCTGAGGTGGAGCCTTATTGCCATTGGAAACATCGGTCTGAGATGGAGTTTTATTGCCACTGGAAACATCGTTCTCAGGTGGAGCCTTATTGCCACTGGAAACATCGGTCTGAGATGGAGCCTTATTGCCACTGGAAACATCGGTCTGAGGTGGAGCCTTATTGCCACTGGAAACATCGGTCTGAGATGGAGCCTTATTGCCACTGGAAACATCGGTCTCAGGTAGAGCCTCATTTCCACTGGAAACATTGGTCTGAGGTTGAGCCTTATTGCCACTGTAAACATCGGTCCAAGATGGCTGCCTTAAACTGTCTGATCATCACATGTAAACTGTCTATATATCATGGTAGCAATTTCTGACAGCATTAAGGAAGGTATACAGAAATTATAAAACTGACAGGTTCTGTAAATCATATTCACAGGACAGTAGTCAATGATTGAATAATCCACTTCACAGATTAAATGCATCAAATTTATTTTATGAAAGAAAAACATTGAAGGTTCATACTATTGCAGTTATCCTTGTTTTTAGTTATACATTTGACACGGAAGCAGTATGGGCCATTTCAAGCAATATAAACAATCAACATTGTGGACAATAGGTATCGTATCAGATGACATTACAATCACCACTAGACACTGCCAGTGTATGTTAATAGTGTTAAGTCACTTACTACAAGACACCAATGACATCCAGATTGATTGATGACAGCCAAACACATGTCATAGTTTTGAAGCTTCTCCTATTTCAATATACAAAATAAATACATGTACTGTTTATATGTGAAAATTGTTTCCATATATAGTCATACTTATTGAGGTCCCTCTTGAACTATAATAAGGCATGAATGTATGTATTGAATGGTATTGGCTTAAAGGCAGTGAAAATTGGATTGTGGTCTTATCTGGCTTCACAGTGAGAGGCTAATGGGTTGGAGGAAGGAAGTGGGGTGGGGTGGGCCTAGCCAGCTGGACCCAGCTGCAATAGTATTGGGAAAGGGATGGGGATTAGACCGTTGCTGACCAAGTGCAGTTAGTCCATGTTCATCAAGTGTGATTGTTTTATGACCTCTACCCCTATGATATGTCAGGATATAATAAACTTACCAAGTGTCCAGCTGTGATCTCAAAGCGTGGTCTTATCTGTGTGTGTATGCAGCGGGGTGGGGCTGGACTGTAAAGAAGGTCATTTTCAATGTCTTTAAGTGACACTATTAACAAAAGCCACATGTTTTATGCAATAAAACTTTACGCTTTAATAGTATTTAATTCTTTTGTTCTTACATGTTGAAGAAGCAGGTTTTCAGGTGTATATGGGTACTTCAGAGTGCCAAATATCGCTGAAGCCATAACACAGTTTACATACAGAATGTTCCTCCCTTGAGTCATCAAAAACAAGTAGGAATCAATGACCTGAAAATGTTGAAAGTAACAAAAATATTTTCAAAGTTTAAAAAATCAATTATTTCTTTTAAATTTAAGCAAAGCAGAGCTGGAAATTTTTTTCTTTGTAACGACTAGTCCTGGACTAGTAACCTTGACAAAACTGACTTGTCCAAGAATTTGCATCGTTTTCAATTAACAAACACAACAACACATTTGTCATATCAACAACTAACAAACAAGGTATAATATCAGGTTGTGTCTTTTTTTGTCTAGAAGCATTTATGTATCGTGTGTCTTGATTGACTATTTTGAACAGGTACATGCATTGTACATGTACCACATTTATGTTTTGTTGATAAATGCTCCTGGCGTGAAATTGATTGTCTTCATCGCTAATTAGAAAACTGCTGTTAATTTTGTCACTTGCCTGACTGCCGCTTTATGACTTGTCTCGGACTGATTTAATAATTAATGACCAGTAGCCCGAAACTGTATTTTGACTTGTCCAGGACATCAGGCTACTGTATTTTTCCAGCCCGGCATTAAGTGATGAAAGGTTGGTTTACTTTTAGGTTTGGTTTGAACAAGCCAATTGCTGATGTAAAACTGCAGTAAAGAAGAGTCAAGATTAAGTTATAAGTGTACAAATTTAGCTGTTACCTCATCTGTTAAAGTTGACTTGAGAAAATGAAAAGAGTCTTCGCCAAGAGTAAACGGCCCAATTTTCACAACAATAGAGTCATCATCTGCAGTAGCTGTTTTCCAATGCTCTGGAAAGAGAAAATGCAAATAAAAAACACAATTGTTTCCATAAAAATTACAAAAGTAGATGTAAAGGACTGACCTCTATTGGATTTAATAAAACTGATTGCTTGGGTAAAGGTGCTATCTGAACATTTGTCATGGGACTTCCTCCACAGATGAAAACTTACTGAAGTAATTTTAACACATGAAATAAGGTCTTTTTTAAATAAATCAAAACTTGGTAATCATCACACAAAAAATATTTGATTATGCTCCAGGAGACAGAAGAAACATAAAATTTGACAAGTATACTATACTTCTATAAACAGGCAGTTTCGGCTTACAATTTTAAATCTTATCAAGTTTTGGAAATTATACATACTTTCAAAAGAATGTTGAGAGTGCAAGGTCATGGTGAAATTTTTCTCATCTCTGTTAGAGATGTCTGCAAAAAAGTAAATATATAAACTTTCTACAATTTATTTTAAATCAAAGACTTAAACAGCAATAAATAGAAGTATGTAATTAGTAAATATGTCTTTTTCTACAATTTTCTTTACATTTTATGATGGACTTAGGAAAAGCAATACATACTGGTATGTAATTGGTAAATATATACTTTTCCACAATTAACAATTCTTTTAATAATAGACTTTAAACAGACTTAAGTCTTTTTATTCTCCCCAACTGAAAAGCAGTACAATCTTTTTAGGCCAGCATGGCCACATATAATATAGTAAATATATACACTGATCAGGGTTATAGTCAATTATTCATTGTGGTTCAACTAGGTTTTCCTCTTTGACTGAAAATGCAAATTTGACCAGCTGTGACCAAGATGTTTTTAAGATGCATATGAATGCCATCAATATCATCACTGTGCAAGAAGTTTTTGATAGTAGTCTAATGTGCTCATCCAGATCACAACGCACTCAATGACCCCGGTCATTTTCCTTCTATATTCTATATAAAACCGCCATCTTGGAAAATCGATAAAATGAGTCGCTTTTTGAAGCCCGCTCAGGTGAGCTATGTTTAGCACAGATGCAGACGATCCCTTCGCGTTTACAATCACTGGGGCGTAAGGTCTCTATTCAACGGTTTTTCAATATTACACAAATGATTTATTTTAACAGGTTTGAACATGTTTATCTAATTATAGTTATTGATGTAATGCTTTACAAGTCCATGCATGTTTTATAGTGTAGTATTTAGCTCGCTTTAAATCTCAAGTTTATCTCATTCAATCGACAGACACTGAACAAGACACATCCACTGTTAATACAGCGTTAAATTGTTCAACGATCACGTACGTTTAAGGTTTCTTTTCGTTTAACGATATTGAATACAGCTGTCTAGCAGACGACAACATTTTATTGAGGTAGTAATTATAGGGTTTAAATGTTTACTACGGAGGAGTTAAACGACAACCTACTGAGTTAACATTGAACTTGAGACTTTACAGTAACACATTCCTTTCAGGTAAAGGAAATGTTAGGTGAACCGGGCATAATTTTATTGTGTTTATTTTAATATAGTCACCGTTATATCTTATGTATTTATTAGAGTACAAGGCGGTGTTGCAATAAAAATGTACCTCGAACAATAAGTCAACACTCGTGTAATGATACAAAACATAAGTGTATGGTTGTACAAATGACAAACGAGAGTAGAATATGATTTATACATTTTATTTAGGCTATGTACAAGATTTAACATCAAATATGTTGCACACATAGGTTACATACAAATATACAACAATATATTAACAAACAATCAGTACAATACTTACAATTCTACTTAAACAGATTCAGCAATATAAAGCTATGATACAATATCAAAGCATTTTGTTTTACACAGATTCAGTTTAAATTACTAGCGTAAATCCAACTGTTAAACTTTTTCGGATAGTATTTCCATTTCACAAAGTACTGTTTATTGGGTCCTTTTCCTCTGGTCTTTAACACTTTGTCCACTTTCCACCTTTGGTCAGGATTAATGTATATTTTCACTAGTTCGCTCTGATAAAAAGTTCCTGTAATATCTTCGTCTTGTAAGTCCCTGAGTTTGTAGATCGGTAGTATTCCTCTGTGATATCGCTTGTGTACTTTAAACACCTCACCGGAGTAGGTCTCGTCGTACGCGCGAGTAAATGCGTTTCGCAGATGACTGATCCGTACATAATCGCCGATGTTGAATTCATATGATTTCAGTTTAACGCCCTGCACATTGCTTTTTGGGTTTTGTGCAAAATACGTCGCAAGTCTAATTTCCTCTTGGTTGCTTTCTTGTACATCTGCCGGTCTTGTACCAATCGTTCTGTGATACGTGTGGTTGTAACTATTGGCTATGTCCTGTAGAATAGGAAGATAGGCATATCCTTCCTTGTGCGAGAAGTACCGGTATAATTTCGTTTTGATAGTTAATATAGCCCTCTCTGATGTTGACGCCTTGGTTTCGTTCTGCGTTGGAAAGTATCTGACGTTGTTCTCCTTCATCAACGACTGCACCTTTCTCGCTCTAAACTCTTGACCTGAAATATATTAAAATGTACAAACATTAGTAATATTGATTAATAGTAAAGACACTAACGTATAAAATGAAAAAGATGAAAAGGAAATTCATACGTTCTGTAGTAAAACGAATATTAAATAAATATGTGGTGTACTTATTTACATTTTATATGTGCAATTATGCCAAAAGAAAATAATAACTACCTTTGTCGGTTATCAACTTTGCCGGCGATCTATCAGATTTAATAAAGATGTCCCTGAATGCTTTCGCTACCTCTTCTCCTGTCTTGTATTTTAATGGACGTAGCCATACGTATTTGGAGAAAGTGTCAATCACCAGTAAGATGTACTTTTGACCGTCATTCCAATCAGCAAATTTCACCATATCGATCAAGTCAGCCATCCAAAGATCGTCCTTTCCAGCGCTTACGACGTGGTTTCTTTTGAAACGTCTTCTGACTGGTTTATGAAGACTGTATGCTTCTTGATTATGCAAGAATTTCCTGATTCTATGCATGCCGATGTCATATTTACCTTCATCCTTCACTACTTTGTACAGTTTCTGCGGTCCCGCAAAACTTGCAGGGTGTGACGGATCAAAATATATTTTCTTTAAATAGTCCTCCCAAGGAGCCATGTCTTTACAGTTTAATGTTCAAACATCAAATGATAGGCTCTTGCAATGTCCATCACTTTTATTCAGCGTCCTCTTCATTCGCGTCTTCTTCGCTTTCACTGTCAGATTCTTCCGTCTCAAATAAGTCCTCAAAGACACTTTTGTTTTTCTTCAAGACTCTTTTCACTGCCGATGTTAAACTGACTCCTTTTCTGCGCAAGTCTTTTATTTCATCAACTATACCACGATGTGTAGTATTGGACATCATGGGAAACCAATACATCTCCAGTAACGATTGGTATCTCTCAAAGAAAGATTTCTCTTTGTAGTGGTGTGAACGTTCCTCAGCTATTTCTGTTGCGTCATCTTCGTTTTGTCCATTGTCAATGTATTTATCGTATAACTTGTTGAACCTGTCTTTGCCACAGCTTTGAGCAAGATGCCACAAATGCTGATAACCCTCATTGTCTTCCACCTCCTCTTCTATGACATCGTTACTCTCTTCCTTTTTCGTCTTTTTAGCCGGAGGTTCGCCGTTTTCTGGACACCAACCGCGTTTCACGTGTCTCTGAACATCGTGCGTGGAATCAAATAATAGCCCACAGTCGTCACAAGCTTGTCCTTTTTCTCCCATCGTAATTTTCTGCTCTAAGTTTTCGTCGATGTGAACAGTTTGAACTCCGACTGATGAATTACCCGTATTTCCAGAGTTTTGGTCTTTTATAGAGTCTTCAGGGCGGTCTTGCACCTGATTGGTCAAAATCGTCCTGCCTTTATTCTTCTCTGGCCAATATATGTCATATTTCAATCTGTCATTTTCTGGCGTGAAGGGTTTCAAGTCTACTAGCAGGTATCCATAAGGATTCTTTGTTGCTTTTGAGAACGCTTTCTGGAATTTCTCCGTATTCCCCGGGTACATCTGTCGAGCTAGTATCATCACTGTTTGTCGGTCTACCGGGTTATTAAACAAAACTAAATAATGACAATTTCTCCTCTGTGTAGGGTCTTTGTTTCCAAACAAATTCTGATTAATTGAAATCACGGATAATGATCGGTGGTGGGAACCTTCTGTAAACAGGTCTGTAATACGTTTATCTTTGCCAGCTTCAGTGTATAAATCGTCTAAAATCAGTAAATTGTTGATTCGTGGATCAAAGAAATCATCGTCATCTAAGTCATTTGGAATCCCTTGTATGAATTCCACCTTTGGAACTACTGAATTCTGAACCACACTGTACAATGGTTGCCATCGTTTGTACAGCCATACTATTCTCTGTATGCCAGGCTGAAGGTTATCTCTGTTATTTTGCAGTAAAGTTTTAACAAATGTTGTCTTTCCGCAAGCTGAAACATAAAACGGATTTTTATTTGTATTTAAAAAAAAATAGCAAACATGTTTTAAAATTCAATTTTCAAAGTTTAAAATGCATTAAATAGGAATAGTAATCAGTTTTAAATATTATGAAAAAAAGAAGATACCTCATGGTAAAAGGATGTAGATACACCGTGTTTCGAAAACATTCTTCTGGTGGTGGTGGTGGTGGTGGTGGCGGCGGCGGTGGCGGCGGCGGCGGCGGCGGCGGATACACTTCACTGCTCTGCGGATACGCTTCACTGCTCTGCGGATACGCTTCACTGCTCTGCGGATACGCCTCCATGATTTCTTTATGTTTGATTCTTTTATGCCTTAACATGACATCTCGTCTCGAAAATTCTTGGTGACACTCTGGACACTTTTCCATGTTGACTCTCCGGCGGTTAACTAACAAATGCCACTAAGGCACCTGGCTTTTCTATTTATACATGTGCTTACCTCACTTTGATCAATCAATATTTTTTTTATTTTTTTTGCATTATCAACCAATCAAATGCTACCATTAAACACCGCTTTGACCAATCGCATAACAACTCAATTATCCAATAAAAATTCAGTATTATGTGACCAATCAGTATGTGTACACATACGCGAGCCTTGGTATATATTGAAAGACTGGATGTCTTCATTTGCAGAGTTGATATCGTGCTGATCGGAAGTGATTAAAGAACGCTTGGATTATAACATAACAAGGTATGTATAACTTAGTCTCGCCTGGCTTTTCTTAGTCTCGCCTGGCTTTTTGTAGTATCGCCTGTATTTCTGCTGACTCACCCAGTCCCAGTTACCTTTTTCATGAAAATATTTAAACAAAAATGTTTTATTAAACTGTTGAATATAATATATTTTATATTGTTTATATTTATCGAGACTAATTCATACTTTATTTTCAGATTGTCAAGATGGCTTATAAGTGCGAGCAGTGTGGGGCGAACTTCCCAAAGTTGAGCCAGTTATTACAGCATAGGCGGACAATGAACCACTGGAAACACAGATGCGAGTCGTGCAAAAAGTCGTTTTCCAGGAAACAGAATTTGGAGAGACATATGGAACGGCACAGCAAAGAAAATAACCAACATTGCCCTGAGTGCTTAAAGGTGTTTGCAAGAGAAGATTCATTAGATGAACATTTACACCAAGAGCATGGATGGCCCAGGTCTGAACGCTCTGCGGAAAATCAGGAAGGAGGTGGAGCGGCTAAACGGCAAAAGATGGAACAAGGGCCATCTAGTTTTTATGACATTGAGAAAGTTGGTGAAAAAAAAGATAGAAAAGTTTAGAACTACGGCTACTTACTACAAAGTGAGCATCAAAGATATGGAGGTAGATGGACTACCTAATATTTTGAAAACTCTGAAGCAGGTTTTCCAATCAATCCTGAATTATATCACTCATATGATACCAGATACGGACTTAGTGAGAATATCAATGGACAATCCCGAATTAGACTTTCCTATTACACTGGAATTCATGCCGCGCAGAGAGCTTACCGCTGAAAGGATTCTCTCCGAAATTGAAAGGGTTCTTCAATCGTATCAGCAGTTTGTCGTCGATGAAGCCTTCCGCATCGATATTGTGCATGTGCAAAATCCACATGGAAAGGGACACCCTAAAAAACCGTATGTAGACATATCAAGACTTTTGCAATCGAAAGGCAACGTACTACAGATACGAAACCAAGATGAACTATGTTGTGCCCGTGCCATTGTAACAGCTATTGCCCGGCATGAACAGCACCCTCAGTGGAACAACATTAGACTGGGTCGACATATTCAACGCAAATTGGCCGAAGAATTACATCATCGCGCTGGTATTCTTCTACAGAAATGTGGATTAGAAGAAGTTAAGAAGTTCCAAACTGTTTTACCTAACTACCAGATCCATGTTTTGTCAAAGGACCATTTTAACGCCATCATCTACGAAGGACCAGAAGGCGGTGTGCCCATATACCTGTACTATCATGATGAACATTCTGATGTGATAACAAAGATGACCGGGTTTCTGAACAAGAGTTACTTTTGTTCACAGTGTAAGAAAGGATACAATAATATAGAGACACATACATGTAATAACCCATGTGTGTATTGTCATCGCCTTCATTCTGATCAGGAGGAAAAGTGGATATTCTGTGACAAATGTAATAGACATTTTAAGAATGGCACATGCTACCAGATGCATTTACAGATAAAAAGTGAAGGCGGTAAATGCACATGTGAAACATATTACAAGTGTAAGAATTGCGACCAAACAGTCAACAAAAAACTCCACAAAAACCAACACGTCTGTCATGAGGTCTATTGTAAGACTTGTAAAGATTTTGTCGCCGAAGATCATCAGTGTTTCATGCAGCCAGTGCAGATGGAGGACAACGCGAAAAAGAGCAAGAAGACGAAAAAACAAATTACCAAGTATATTTTTTTCGATTTTGAATGTACACAGGACACGCTTATGCAATGCGAAAGCGGATATGTTCCTGGTGACAATGACAAATGCAGAAATTGTTCAAAGTCATGGTGTGGGAGTTTCAGACATAAACCAAATCTTTGTGTCGCAAACAAAGTATGTTCCATATGTATGCACGAACCTGTAACGCCCACATCAAATTGCGGAAAATGTTCAAACAACGAGCGTGTATTCGCTGGCCCTAATACAACCGATGATTTCTGTAAATGGTTGTTTTCTGAAGAAAATGCTGGTGCAACGGTCATATGTCATTACTTTAAAGGATACGACAGCTACCCTATTCTTCAGTATCTACACGAAAATGCAGTACTTCCTGAGGTCATCACAACTGGGTCAAAATACATGTGTATCAACGTCCCAGCATGCAATATAAGAATGATTGACTCCTTAAACTTTATTCCCATGCCATTGGCTGGAATGCCTGGCGCATTCGGAGAGAAGGAAATTTCCAAAGGGTATTTTCCCCATCTGTATAATAGGGACGAAAACCAACATGCAGTGCTGCAACATCTTCCAGATATAAAGTATTATGCCCCGGATGCGATGAAACCAGATGCTAGGGCAAAGTTCCTCAAGTGGTATGATGACAACAAGAACAATGTATTTAATTTTCAAGAAGAATTACTGCGGTACTGCCGATCAGACGTGGATATTTTAAGGAGATGTTGTCTTAAATTCAGAACGCTATTTATGGGTTTAACAAAACAAGATGGTCACAGCGGGATTGACCCTTTCGAGAGATGCATCACTATTGCCTCTGCATGCCACCTTGTGTATCGAACCCTGTTCCTGGAACCATCAACAGTCGGCATTATACCACCACATGGCTATCGACCAGAAGCAAAACAGTCTGTCATGGCCTATCAGTGGTTAATGTACATGTCGCACACAAAAGGGATCAATATTCAACATGGTAGAAATTATGGTGAAAAAGACATAGGGCCCTACAAAGTAGATGGGTATTATGAGCAAAATGGTGATAAAATCGCTCTTGAGTTCCACGGTTGTTTCTGGCATGGGTGTCCAAAATGTTTTTCTAAGTCCACAGTAAATCCAGTGGCTGAAACATCTATGGCTGATCTGTATGCTAGGACCATAGAGAAAAAACAGTTTCTTGAATCCCGAGGTTACAAATATGTCAGTATCTGGGAATGTGAATATATGCGAGAGGTACGCGAAAATGATGACATGAAAACATTCATTGATAGCCTTGAACTTGTCAGTCCATTAGAACCACGAGAGGCCTTTTTTGGTGGGAGAACCGAAGGTTTCAAATTGTACGAGGAGGCCACTGACGAAAAACACATCAAATACTATGACGTTACATCATTATACCCGTGGGTCAACAAAACAGGAAAAATTCCCCTCGGTCACCCTCAGGTCATCACGGAAAATTTTAACGACATATCAAACTATGAAGGACTAATTAAGTGCAAAGTGCTGCCACCTAGAGGACTACATATTCCGGTTTTGCCCGTAAAATGCAATGGAAAACTCATGTTAAGCCTATGTCGTTCTTGCGCAGAAACATTTCAACAAACAGAATGTACTCATACGTCTGGTGAACGCGCATTTATTGGTACCTGGGTTAGTGATGAACTGAAAGAAGCTATTGCACAAGGTTATGTCCTTCAGCGGATCTTTGAGGTCTGGCATTTTGATAACATATCTCAGTACGATCCATACTCTAAATCTGGGGGTATTTTCACAGAGTATGTAAATACGTTTTTGAAAGTGAAGCAAGAGGCTAGCGGGTGGCCGGAATGGTGCGTGGATGAAAACACAAGACAAAAATACATTTGTCAGTATTATCAGAGGGAGGGCATTTTATTGGATTATGATAAGATCGAATATAATCCGGGGCTTAGGTCACTAGCTAAGTTAATGCTCAATTCATTCTGGGGGAAATTTGGTCAACGGGCGAACTTAACACAAACAACACATACTGACGACCCTGCGAATTTCTTTCACATGATGACCTCTGACCAACAAAAAGTAAAAAATGTTCAGTTTATTAACGACGAGTCTGTCAAGTTAGAGTGGGCTTATCAGGACGATTTCATAGAAGCGTCCTCGAGGACAAATGTCATCATAGCAGCGTATACCACTTCACAAGCGCGACTCAAACTTTACAGTTATCTGAAACCTTTGGGAAAACGTGTCCTTTACTGTGACACTGATTCCGTGGTCTTTACCTCTGTATCAGGCCAATGGGAACCGCCGCTTGGGGATTACTTGGGAGATCTGACAGATGAGGTTTCAGAAAACAAAATCACGTCGTTCGTAACAGGGGGTCCAAAAAATTATGCGTATTCGCTTTTGAAGCCTGCAAAGAATGGTAACTCCACGGTTTGTAAAGTAAGAGGTATTACCCTGAACTTTAAGAACTGTATGGACATCAACTTCAATACAGTTAAAGACATGGTAACTGGGAAAGTTAGCGAGTGTGTGACTGTAATAGACGAACATAAAATTGCCAGAAATCCCACCACCGGTGATGTGATCACTAAACGTGAATGTAAAGATTACAAGATTGTTTTTGATAAACGAGTCATCATAAATAACTATCACACTAAACCTTACGGAATGTAAATTTTGTTAACATCAGGCACTGTGTACATGTATTGTTTATGCCTGTGCTATCTATGAAATGTATATTTTATGTTGTATGTATTGTAAAATTAGTATAAACGCAACTAGCTATAGTGATTGTATAAACGTGTATGATTTATGCTGTATATAAATAAAATGGTAAAAAAGTAACTGATTTGTTTATTATTTATAGTTTTTAACCGTGTGTTTAATACCACTTGTGTTGAGTATTGACGGACATACCGCAGTTAACTTCGCAAGTTCGACAGTGCATGAATGAAAGCGATTTATGTACAAACCAAACACTTTACCGGGAAAGAAGAACTGTTGTGAATGTACATGTACTAACTTTTCGGGGTCGAAACAATTAAAGAGCGGGTTTATGACGGAAAAGACCGTCTGCTAAATCATCCGAAAAAGATCCGGAAGACCCGTCAACATAGCAGCGTCCTGTTCGCAAAATGGTGGGCAAAAGGGATCGTCTGCATCTGTGCTAAAAATAGCTCACCTGAGCGGGCTTCAAAAAGCGACTCATTTTATCGATTTTCCAAGATGGCGGTTTTTGATATTTACAATGTAATATTAATTTGAGGTAAAAGTAAACTATTGTAAAATAAGTGTTGTTAAATTTAGAATGTAAAAAGTAAACTGTTGTAAAATAAGTGTCGTTAAATTGAGAATGTACTTTAAATGCTACATTTTACACTTCTTCAGCCAGGTGCCTTCTATGATTATTTATAAGATTTTGCAATCAAGGTATCTTATAAATATGTATGTTAATGCTCTTATAATTAGGTATCTTATAAATATGTATGTTAATGTTCTTATAATTATCTTGTTTAATTATATTCTTAAAGTTAAATGTGTTTCAATTGTTTTTCATACTAAATACGATCCATTATTTGTACATTCTTGCCAAATAAATCTAACCATATGATACATGCTGAATGACATAATAGCAGAAAAATAGATATACCTTCTTGTCCACAATGTTGAACTCTTTTTTTTTCGTGTCTTAAGCTGAATGAGGGTTTCTCCCAATGGACCTTCTGGCATTTTTTTCAAGATATTTTCCAGTTTTTTGCCTATGTCTTCCAGTAAATGTTTGGCACTGATGTGAAGTATCCTGTTCTTTACCATCTCCAGCTCCTCTAGCACCGTCCACCTCAAAACAGTAAGACTCTGATGAACCCCAGCACTGGATTCTATTGAAATATGTCATACAGGCATTTCACATTCAAATCTGATAAGATGGATTTAGATACCTGTGTATTTTTTGTCAAATTGCAGTAAGTTGTTCTTGTATTAAAACATGAAATGTTTATTTCATATTGCTTCTTTTCTGTTCATAATATTACATTGATCAACTAGTGTGTGCATGTTAATGTATAAGCATGTGATCAACAAATTTATTACATGGATCAACTGGTGTGTGCATGTTAATGTATAAGCATGTGATCAACAAATTTATTACATGGATCAACTAGTGTGTGCATGTTCATGTATATGCGTGTGATCAACAAATATATTGTCTTACTTTGCAGCACAGAATCACCAAATTTTTCAGACACTTGTGGTTGCCCGCCAGGCGCGTATCTGGGCCATTTTTGAAGTTACGCAAAATTACAAGGAAAAACCTTTGTAGTAATACTTTTAAATATATTCGGTTCTTTTCTAATGACTAACAAGTAAAATGCGGATATGCGATGAACTTACGGCAAAATATGAACGAATTTAATCCTGACTTGTATAAGCTTAATCATTTTGAACCCTTTCATTTTGATTGGTGTGGTAATAAGATTTTATAACATAGAAACTACGGAAATAAAATATATCATTCCTAACCCGGGTCAGGCATCGACTTTCTAAGTGTTTTTGGTGCTTTTAAATTTTCGATTTTTCTAATGAAGGTTACGCACGTGCGTAAAGTGCGTAATGGCAGAAACGCGCCTGTTGCCCGCCACCTGTGGTAGAGTCGCCGATTTGTAACTCCTCTCACTACTCAGCCTCACACTGCTTGGGTTCTAGTCCCAATTGGGGCAAAGAACTTAATGTAGGAAGGTCTTCCAGCTGATCTCATGTATTAAAATACTTAAATATCAGTATGTAAAAACACTAAAAAGCAGACAATCCTGGTCTAGTGCTTTAAAATACTTTATTATCCGTAGTTAAACTCACTAAAAAGCAGACAAACAGTGCCTTATGTATTAAATCCTTTAATACCAGTATTTAAAAACACTAAAAAGCAGACAAACCGTGTATAATGCATCGAAATACTTTAATATCAGTATTTAAAATCACTAAAAAGCAGACAAACCTAGTCTTATCTATATAAATACTTTAATATCAGTATTTAAAACACTTAAAAGCAGACAAACCATGTCTAATGCATCAAAATACTTTAATATCAGTATTTTAAATCACTAAAAAGCAGACAAACCTGGTCTAATCTATTAAAATACTTTAATATCAGTATTTAAAATCACTAAAAAGCAGACAAACCTGGCCTTATGTATTAAAATACTTTAATATCAGTATTAAAAATCACTAAAAAGCAGACAAACCAGGCCTAATGTATTAAATACTTTAATGCCAGTATTTAAAAACATTAAAAAGCAGACAAACCTGATCTAATACATTAAAATACTTTAATATCAGTATTTAAAATCATTTAAATGCAGACAAACCAGGTCTAATGCATTAAAATACTTTAATATCAGTATTTAAAATCACTAAAAAGCAGACAAACCTGGTCTAATCTATTAAAATACTTTAATATCAGTATTTAAAAAGCAGACAAACCTGGCCTTATGTATTAAAATACTTTAATATCAGTATTTAAAATCACTAAAAAGCAGACAAACCAGGTCTTATGTATTAAAATACTTTAATATCAGTATTTAAAATCACTAAAAAGCAGACAAACCAGGCCTAATGTATTAAATACTTTTATGCCAGTATTTAAAAACACTAAAAAGCAGGCAAACCTGGTCTAATGCATTAACATACTTGAATATCAGTAATTTAAATCTCTAAAAAGCAGACAAACCTGGTCTAATCTATTAAAATACTTTAATATCAGTATTTAAAATCACTAAAAGCAGACAAACCAGGCCTAATCTATTAAAATACTTTAATATCAGTATTTAAAATCACTAAAAGCAGACAAACCTGGTCTAATGTATTAAATACTTTAATATCAGTATTTTAAACACTAAAAAGCAGACAAACCTGGTCTAATGTATTAAAATACTTAAATATCAGTATTTAAAATCACAAAAAAAAAAAAACAACAACAGATAAACCTGGTCTAATGTATAAAAATACTTTAATATCAGTATTTCAAACACTAAAAAGCAGACAAACCTGGTCTAATGTATTAAAATACTTTAATATCAGTATTTAAAATCACAAAAAAGCAGACAAACCTGGTCTAATGTATTAAAATACTTAAATATCAGTATTTAAAATCACTAAAAAAACAGACAAACCTGGTCTAATGTATTAAAATATTTTAATATCAGTATTTCAAACACTAAAAAGCAGACAAACCTGGTCTAATGTATTAAAATACTTAAATATCAGTATTTAAAATCATTAAAAAACAGACAAACCTGGTCTAATGTATTAAATACTTTAATATCAGTATTTAAAAACACTAAAAAGCAGACACACCTGATCTAATGCATTAAAATACTTTAATATCAGTATTTAAAATCACTAAAAAGCAGACACACCTGATCTAATGCATTAAAATACTTTAATATCAGTATTTAAAAGCATTAAAATGCAGACACACCTGGTCTAAACTATTAAAATACTTAAATATCAGTAATTTAAATCACTAAAAAGCAGACAAACCAGACCTTATGTATTAAATACTTTAATATCAGTATTTACAAACACTAAAAAGTAGACAAACCTGGTTAAATGCATTAAAATTCTGTAATATCATTTAAAGTCACCAAAAAGCAGACAAACCTGGCTTAATGTATTAAAATACTTTAATATCAGTATTTAAAATCATTAAAATGCAGACAAATCAGGCATAATGTATTAAAATACCTTAATATCAGTATTTACAAACACTAAAAAGCCGACAAACCTGGTAAAATGCATTAAAATTTTGTAATATCATTATTTAAAGTCACTAAAAAGCAGACAAACCTGGCCTAATGTATTAAAATACTTTAATATCAGTATATACGGTAATCGACTTTAAAATTTATATTTTAAAATGTACTAAAACGCGGACAGACTGGCAAGATACAATAAACAACTTTAAAATTATTATTTTAAATTGCACTAAAGAGCAAACAAAACTAACCAAAGGCATATAACCAATTTAAACCTTTCAGTTTACAATGTTCTAAAGAGCAGACAAATAATAATACATGTATGACATTCAGCTTTATACGCCGAATAAGTCAACAATCTATTTTAATGTGAATTAAAAACCATAAAAAACTACTTCAAACAATTTATTTTACAAAATTTTCAGAGGTCAGGCTAAATCCTGTTTTGTAAGCTATAATACCATCAAAATAAGATATAAAATTGCTAAGCTATCAAGCAATAAGAAACATGCCAGCCGTACACGATTTGTACGCTTTTTAGTGCTTTCAAATGTCTGCAATCTAGTCAATCGTAACTACTCGGCGATCTCCGGCAAGCTTCGGAGTGATTACGTACAGGACGGAATTACCCGAGGAGTTCCGAGTGCAATCTAGTGTCAACGATTCCTCTACCCTGTAACCTGACCCAGTGACACTAGTAAAGTGCTTTTATTTTAACACTCAATCGATGACAGCTATAGAAGTTTGCATATGATAACTCTAAAGTATGCATGGAAACTAGATCTTCAGTCTGCCTGCTTGTAGATTGATTTAAAGATGCTGTTGAAAGGGTTTCCAGACGTTTCGTACCCGATCCCGTTCGTACCAGTCGTTCCCTACCTACAGCTTTAGATGTTCCGTACCCAAACGTTTTTTGTACTACTATTACTGCTACTCTCATACAATATTAATTAAGCATTATAGGCTACCTCTTTTTCTAAGTGGGCTATTGGAATAATGAAAGAGTTTGAATGTACATTCTTGTTGATTCTTCTTGTTGTATTTTACTTGAATGTATCAGAGACGTAGATACGTCTCTGAATGTATGTACTTAAACAGAGCAATTTTATTGAATATTTGAGCACTTAAATCACAAAAAATAAGGTACATTTTACATCTTGCTTGAAGTCATGCTGGGCTTTACGTAAGGGGCTAAATAGCTCAGCTGTTTCAAAAAAACCTGTGGTGGGTATATTTCCAGCTTATGGTGTCCTGTCAAACAAAAACAACCAAGACCAAACAGGAAAACCCCATCTAAACTCATGGTTACAAATAATGACTGTAGAGGTATTTGACAACAGTCAACAGTTTCATCGTAGCATATTAAATTTGAATTGTCCATTTGTTGTACCTGAAATAGTCAAAATAAATATTTCATATATTATTCATATGTATTTCACATTTAAAAATCTTAATTCATTTATACTTTCTAACCATATGTAAAAAAATAGATTCCATGCAGTATAGAAAAACGCAGAATTAGGTGACGGATGGTATACAAATTTTCACCCATCTACAGCATTTTATACAAGCAGGGTCTATTGATGTGGATAATAATTTGTAACTAATAATTACTAATAGTAACAGGTTTATTTAGCTTATTTAATGTGTTTAGCATAGAGATGTCTCCTGGGTACGGAACCTCCAAAGTTGCAGGTACGGATCGACTGGTATGAACCGGTAACCGTTGAAAGCTTAGTTTCAGAAATGACATTAGTTTTGTTAGACTTAGTTCTACATATAGTTAAGTAATTACTAAGAGGGGGGGGGGGGGGGGGGGGGGGCGTAGGGACGTGTAACTTTCTACAATATTTCAAATATTAAACAGTTGTGATATTTATGTATATACAGTGCTATATTCACTGTAATAGCATGTCATGAACTCATGATATCACAGATAACCCATACAAAAACAACCAACTGTGTGATAGGGCTGCAAGAAGTCAATTCGATGTGATTCGATTTTGTTCTTTTCGCTTCGATTTCTTCCGATTCCATTATTTTCCCCAAGTGTTTTAGTTGCAAAGGTAATGAAAGGAATAATTTAATTGTGAAATGTCTTTTTTATTTGGTTTTTTTTTGCAAAAACACTAACAAAAAGTAACACTGAATAAAATTTGCAGAACAAGTTAAAAAAACAGGGCAAGGGCATTCATAAAAGAACATTTAAAAACATCTTTCAAAACATAGCTTGAAGGTCTTTCCTTTTTAATACCACTTTAATACGGCCCTTTTGGCTCGAATCGAATCGAAAATAGCACACTGTGCATCGAAAATCGAATTGAAGGTATTGTGACTGAATCAAATCAAATTGTTGCAGTCCTACTGTGGCACTGAACTGGGCTTTGTAATTGTGTATAACATTCAGAGATGTATATGACTTATTGTTATGTGTTATATCTGCAGTCCATTAGAGACAGTCACGGGAGGGCACCCGTGGCCAAGCAGTTATAGTGGCAGACTTATAACTCCACAGCCCAATATTGCATCGTTCTGAGTCCCGGTTGGGGCAGGAACTCTCATGTGGAGAGGTTTGCAGACTTGTAACTCCACAGCCCAATACTGCATCGTTCTGAGTCCCGGTTGGGGCAGGAACTCTCATGTGGAGAGGTTTGCAGACTTGTAACTCCACAGCCCAATACTGCATCGTTCTGAGTCCCGGTTGGGGCAGGAACTCTCATGTGGAGAGGTTTGCAGACTTGTAACTCCACAGCCCAATACTGCATCGTTCCAAGTCCCGGTTGGGGCAGGAACTCTCATGTGGAGAGGTTTGCAGACTTGTAACTCCACAGCCCAATACTGCATCGTTCCAAGTCCCGGTTGGGGCAGGAACTCTCATGTGGAGAGGTTTGCAGACTTGTAACTCCACAGCCCAATACTGCATCGTTCTGAGTCCCGGTTGGGGCAGGAACTCTCATGTGGAGAGGTTTGCAGACTTGTAACTCCACAGCCCAATACTGCATCGTTCTGAGTCCCGGTTGGGGCAGGAACTCTCATGTGGAGAGGTTTGCAGACTTGTAACTCCACAGCCCAATACTGCATCGTTCCAAGTCCCGGTTGGGGCAGGAACTCTCATGTGGAGAGGTTTGCAGACTTGTAACTCCACAGCCCAATACTGCATCGTTCCAAGTCCCGGTTGGGTGCACAAACTCTCATGTGGAGAGGTTTGCAGCTGACCTGCCATTTTCACCGGTGGTTCTAACCAGACATATGCCTGGGATCTTCTTCCACTAATAATAAGCTGGAGTTTCCAATATGACTTATTGTGTCGGTGTGATGTAATGCTTGTTTTTTTTTACATGGCACTGACACAGGTATTGTCATGTCGGTATCACCCTGCTTATCATTGGTGGAGGTAGACCTAGACTTTTGTCTGGGTGGAACCGCCGGCACACTGCTGGTCAGCTGGTAAACCTACCCACATGAAAGTTCTTGCACCACCCAGGACTTGAATCCATGCGGTTAGGAGCAACTCTAACTACTCGGCCAAGAGCAACCTGATTTAGGATTGAAGCCTGTGATTTTAATTCCTAACTATTGTGTTACTAAGACAACCATATTTGTCCATGACTAGATCTGTTAACGCAATCGGAAGAGCATCTGCTCCAGCTACAGGAGGCCCCAGGTTCGATCCCGGGCCGACACATACCAAAGTCATTAAAAATGGTAGTGGTATAGCTCCCTTTCTAATGCTCAAGCAAATGTAAGGGTAGTTGCACGACTGGTTGGCCCGATTTTAGGATAATGTGACTGGGCATGGTATCATTTCAGGTGTTCACGGCATGCTATACACAGTGAAGGCAGCACTGTATCTGCTTCAAGTGGATACCATCTCCAGATAACTGAAATACTGTAAGTGGGATGATAAGTCCAATAAACAAACAATATTGGTCCATGAGAAGAAAGTTTAGGCACACCATTCAGATCCATCAACTTTACAAATTAATTTGGTGTTAAGTATCCTGAGTAGGTAAACACTTTCAATTCAATTAAGTTTAAGTAATTATAAGTTATACTAGCTACGCTTTAAAGCGCCAGCCTTAAATAAACAGCTGAATAAAATCAATTTAAAAAATATTGCTTTGAAGGTATTTGATGGAGTTTTAAAATGTTCGAATCACTGACATATAACTTCTCAGGCCCTTATTGCACAGGTTTGTCAAGTTCCATTCTTAACTTCTAGCTGAACTGAGACACTTCTTTGGATTCAACCAGACATTATTTTTGGGAGGTCTCTTATCGCAGAAAGTAGTTTTGTACCCGTTATTTTTCTCCCTATGTTACAATGGCCCCCAACATAAATGACCCGCAGTTTTTATGTACAAGTGCTTGAGAAGTGCTTGTGAGTTGTATGTAGAGTATATAGTCTGAAGAAATTCTAGGACGAATTTCAAGTTGCCCGGGGCTGTATGTAGCCTGGTTATAGGGAGAAGATGTGTAAGCGGTCCGGTTAGTTCAGTCGGAAGAGCATTCGCCCTGTTAGCGAAGGGTCCCGGGTTCGAGTCCCAGATTGGCTGCACATTTTTCTACCTATGTTACAGTTTAACATTCCATAATGACAATTGTTGTGTTGCTGCGATGTACGTAAATGAAAATCAACAAACAAGCAAACAGACAAGTTGAAAATGATAAAATGATGAAATTTTATTCTACAGAATTTAACATGGAAAAATTCCTCACATCTGCAAAGACGGCGGCAAAAGTCCTTGCGGCAAAAATCACAAGTGAAGGTCAGCTCAATATTGAGGGTGAAAGCAGAGAACTGTGTGGTATATATAAACTTCCAACACTGATGTTACTTTCTGGACGAATCAAAGAGGCCCATGCTCTTCTAGACAATATTAAGAAGAATCATTTGCAGGTAGTACTTTAAAGTTGGTATCTGACAGTTTATATAAAAAAATATTTTATTAAACATCACAATAAACCATCGTTACTTGAACAGATCTCACAAAATACTGTTTATTGGTGTCCTACACCTGTCTGAAAAGTGAATCATAACACCACAATCGTCATTTCAAACATGTATTTCCTATCTAAGCCATGCTGCACAGTTAGCTATTTTTAAACTTAGAAAACCACGTGACCACTAATGTTTCAGCTTATCAACATTATCCGCTGTGATGTCAATGTCTATTTTTAGCAGGAATCCCAATCGCTCTTATTTATAGATTTGGGAAGAATGAACATTTAATTGTTGATAAATGAGTTTTACTGCCCTAAAATTGAGATACTGTTGAAAATCAACAAAGCTTAGACTAAAGTATGATTTTTTCTACAGAAATTATGTACAAATATCCCAAACAGAGGTCAGATATTGTTACATATACTAGATACAGGCAAACTGTCGGATACAACCTTTAATGCTTCAGTTGCTGGAAACACCCATTCACCCTATTAATATAAAACATAGCCCCACCCCTCTCTTAGCCCAACCCCTCTCTTAGCCACACCCCTCTCTTAGCCACACCCCTCTCTTAGCCCCACCCCTCTCTTAGCCCCACCCCTCTCTTAATAGCGTTTCTTGTTACAGGTTAAGTCCTCTGCCCCGAACCAGGTGGGTTCAAGACTTGGTCCAGTTTGGGTAAAAAAATATTTACTTGGTGAGGTTTTCCAGCTGATCTGTGTTGCATCGGTGGTTCTACCCCTCTGACATTTGTCAGGTGTCCTTTTGCTACTGATAAAAACCTAACAGGAGTTGTGTTTCTGTATTTCATTGGACGATAAACCCAATAAACAAACAAATACAGATCACGTATTAACAATGAGTGTACTTATCAATTAAGTTCTTTATCTCTGCTATAACTTACCTAAATGTAAGGAGAGCTTCCTGCTGGTAATGCGGGACCTTGGTGGCACTGGTTCTACCCAAGTATTTGATGGAAGTAAGCACCCATTATAACTGATTATTGCATCAACCCTGGTAGCATGTTGTGCATGACAATCTGACCAGGGCTGATAACGTAATCAATAGAGCATCGTCTCAAGGCACAGCAGGCCAATGGTTCAAGCCAGGGCCATGACATATTAAAGGGGTTAAAAATTGTAGTGGTATAGCTCCTTTGCTAATGCTCCAGCAAATATAAGGATGGTTTCAGGACATGTCAGCTCGGGATAATGCTAATTAGTATGGTTTCATTGCAGGTGTTCAGAGCATGCAAATCACAGTAAAGGCAGTGCTATATCTTCTTTAATTGGACACCGTCTCCAGGTAACTGAAGGGGGATGATAATCCCAATCAATAAAATAATGTCCAAACAGGGTGTAACGCAGACCAGCGCTCTCTACTGGTCACCCATCAGTACACTGGCAATTGGTAACAGTTGCTTAACCGGGCAACTTTGGAAGACACTTAATCCATGTCGCTAAAGATTTAACCCAGCAGAACGCTGATTTGAAGCACCTATATTTCTACCTCGGCGGTCGTTACAAGAGCAATGAGAAGTTCAAATGTGTTATTTGTGTTCTGTGATGTCATACTTGCATTTGTGGGATTAATAAGTTAAAAAAACCTTCACAAAACCCATGTTTCCTCTGTTTGTCTACAGGAGAATGGGGATTTCCTTTCATATTCAGACAAAAATGGTCGTGAAAGGAAAAGTAGCAAGTTTCCAATGTCTCATTTTTGGAGCTACATGAATGGCTGGATTGCCATGGGAGCTCATAGACTTGGCCGGTGAGTAGAGATTTATTTAAAGCATATATAAAGTATATATTTCAGTTTTAATTTCTTTTTATTAACCAAGTTTTTCGACAATTTGGGGTATGGGTGGCGGGCGGTCGAGCGGATGGCATCAAACAGAGGGTTTCCAATCAATAACTTCAGTTCGAATAAACCAATCTTGCTGAAACTTTGGATATAGCAAGCTTGCATGAAGACCTAGTTTGGAATTAGATTTAGGGCCAGTCGGATCAAGGTCAACGTCACTGTTACTAAAAATAGAAAAAAAGTTTCCGGTTAATAACTTCAGTTAAAAAAAACAATCTTGCTAAAACTTTGGATAAAAGCAAGCTTGCATGAAAACCTAGCTTGGAATTGGAGTTTGGGGCTAGTTAGGTGAAGGTCAAGGACACTGTTACTAAAAATAGAAAAAACACTTTGTGGTCAGTAACTTCGGTTCGAATAAACCAATCTTGCTGAAACTTTGGGAATAGCCAGCTTGCATCAAGACTTTGCTTGTGGTTGGATGTTGGGCCAGTCGGGTCAAGGTCAAGGTCACTGCTACTAAAAATAGAAAAACACTTTCTGGTCAGTAACTTCAGTTCAAATAAGCCAATCTTGCTGAAACTTTGGCTTGCATGAAGACCTAGCTTTGGATTGGATTTGGGGCCAGTCAGATCAAGGTCAAGCTTACTGTTACTAAAAATAGAAAATCAGTTTCCGCTTAATTTGCCTCTATCCATTGCGTTTGCTTTGCTGAAATGCAACAAACATCTACCATTGTGGCATGCCATGTCTTCTTTGGTTGATGATATGGTTTTGTATAAGTAACTGTCTTACCACGAGCTCCATTTACAGTCTTCACGAGAGAAATTTGAAAACTCTGGACCTTCGGTCCACCAAGTTAGCAATACCAAACTTTACTGGGACTTTTGGCATTTTGACACAAAAAGTTGGTAAGATGACCAAGGTGTTACGAGTTGGTTGTAAAAGGCTGTTGTTTAGATTAGTATAAATATTTTCATAATAATTCACAATTTTGAAAATGATGAGGCTGAAAATTCTGGTGGACCATCGGTCCATTTAACTTAATTTTTTTTATGTTTTAGAGATTTTGTTGGACTCTGGCTACTGTCAACTGGGTTTTGTCAAAGACTGCATTTATTAGACTAAGTTTTGAGATTTATTTCTGAGTGTTTGGCCATGCCATCCCAGCTTTCTCCTTTTCACTTAGTTGAAACCCCAAGCTGTTTTTTTGTCTAGATGAACACAACACCACCACAAATTTTTCTAGCTGGACAAAAAACCTGATAAAATATTCTAGGTGGACAAAACACCCCCAGATAAGCTTTCCCAGGGAGACTAAACACTCCTCAGTCTTTTTTTTTTAGGGAACTTCGATTATGATGGTTTGGGGTTTTATTTTGTAATTTTTAACAATAACGACAAAATGTGGGTGGCATGTGCCTTCAAACTTCTGTTGTCGAATTTGTATTTCTGCTGTCGCATGTTTACAAAGTTTAGTTGTCACATGGCTTCATACTTCTGTTATCGTTTGCCGGCATACTTTTGTCACGTTTCTATATATGTCTGTTGACACATTTGTACATACTTCTGTTGTCATGTGGCTAAATAGTTTTGTTGTCCCATCCCTACATACTTCTGTTGTCATGTGGCTACATACTTTTGTTGTCACCTGCCTAGATACCTTTGTCGTCACATCCCTATATACCTCTGTCGTCACATGCCTACATACTTCTGTTGTCCGGTCCCTACATATTTCTGTTTTCACATCTCCACATACTTTGTTTGTTCCATTCCTACATACTTCTGTTGTCAAATGTCTACATTAATTCCTGGTCGCGACATACCAAAGTTGTTAAAAATGGTAGTGGCATAGCTCCCTTGCTAACGCTCAAGCAAATATAAGGGCAGTTACACAACTGGTTGGCCTGGTGTCAGAATAATGTGACTTGATGCAGTATCATGCCAGGTGTTCATGGCATGCTATTCACAGTGAGGGAAGCACTATATCTACTTTGTCTCTAGATAACTGAAATACTGTTGGTGGGACAATAAACCCAATAAACAAACATATTTCTGTTATCACATGGTTACATACTTCTTTTGTCCCATTCCTACATACTCTTCTCACATGCCTTCATACTAATGTTGTCACATGGCTACATACTTCTTTTCTCACATGCCTACAATCATGTCTGCTGTTACATGGCAATGTACCTCTGTTGCCATGCACCTACACACTCCTGTTGTCACATGGCTACATACTTCTTTTCTCACATGCCTACAATCATGTCTGTTGTTACATGGCAGTGTACCTCTGTTGCCATGCACCTACACACTCCTGTTGTCACATGGCTACATACTTCTGTTGTCACATGCCTACAATCATGTCTGTTGTTACATGGCAATGTACCTCTGTTGCCATGCACCTACACACTCCTGTTGTCACATGGCTACATACTTCTTTTCTCACATGCCTACAATCATGTCTGTTGTTACATGGCAGTGTACCTCTGTTGCCATGCACCTACACACTCCTGTTGTCACATGGCTACATACTTCTGTTGTCACATGCCTACAATCATGTCTGTTGTTACATGGCAATGTACCTCTGTTGCCATGCACCTACACACTCCTGTTGTCACATGGCTACATACTTCTTTTCTCACATGCCTACAATCATGTCTGTTGTTACATGGCAATGTACCTCTGTTGCCATGCACCTACACACTCCTGTTGTCACATGGCTACATACTTCTGTTGTCACATGCCTACAATCATGTCTGTTGTTACATGGCAGTGTACCTCTGTCGCCATGCACCTACACACTCCTGTTGTCACATGGCTACATACTTCTTTTCTCACATGCCTACAATCATGTCTGTTGTTACATGGCACCTCTGTTGCCATGCACCTACACACTCCTTATGTCACATGGCTACATACTTCTGTTGTCACATGCCTACAATCATGTCTGTTGTTACATGGCAATGTACCTCTGTTGCCATGCACCTACACACTCCTGTTGTCACATGGCTACATACTTCTGTTGTCACATGCCTACAATCATGTCTGTTGTGACATGGCAATGTACCTCTGTTGCCATGCACCTACACACTCCTGTTGTCACATGTCTACATACCTACCGTACTTATTCACTAAAAAGACTATTCGCTTATAAGACGACCTCCCTACTTCACCTGTGAAATTGCCGGTTTCTACTGCTATTGTCACATGCCTACATACTTTTTCCCCAGCCTTGCATGCTTTTGCTTTATTTACTTTATGACTAAATTTGCAGGTTTGATATATCTGTCCCGGCATTTGAGTTCTGCAAGACGTTTTACAACCCGGAACACAAGATGGTCTGTGTCACACGTTCGGTTGCGGAAATCTCTGACGACTCTACAATGGACTCACTGTCAACAGCTCATTTTGGAATCTTGTGTCTCTATATGGGAGGTAAGTGGGGTTGGACTTTTTTTTATCAGGTTTCTGTGTGTAAAATATGATATTCATATTATTAAGTTTTTTATTAGTTATTTTTATTTTAAGAGGTTTGAAGAAATTGAAAAAAAAATTCTTCTTTTGATGTCTGCATTCTTTCCATCCCCACCCCACCACACCACACACTCGTAGTCAAGATGAAGTAAGTATAGCAACCTGCTGGTATTGGGAGAATGGCATTGTAAACCACCAATTGCAACTGTCACTGTAGTGCAGTAGATCTACTGTGCTTTCTTTGGATTAGCAACTATCACTTAATGTAATGTACGTGGATCTACTGTGCTTTCATTGGTCAGCAACTATCACAATGTAATGCACATGGATCTACTGAGCTTTCATTGGTCAGCAACTATCACTTAATGTAATGCACTTGGATCTACTGTGCTTTCATTGGTCAGTAACTATCACTAAATGTAATGCACGTGGATCTACTGTGCTTTCATTGATCAGTAACTATCACTTAATGTAATGCACGTGGATCTACTGTGCTTTCTTTGGATTAGCAACTATCACTTAATGTAATGCACATGGATCTACTGTGCTTTCATTGGTCAGCAACTGTCACTTAATGTAATGCACATGGATCTACTGTGCTTTCTTTGGATTAGCAACTATCACTTAATGTAATGCACATGGATCTACTGTGCTTTCTTTGGATTAGCAACTATCACTTAATGTAATGCACATGGATCTACTGTGCTTTCATTGGTCAGCAACTGTCACTTAATGTAATGCACATGGATCTACTGTGCTTTCTTTGGATTAGCAACTATCACTTAATGTAATGCACGTGGATCTACTGTGCTTTCATTGGTCAGCAACTGTCACTTAATGTAATGCACATGGATCTACTGTGCTTTCATTGGTCAGCAACTGTCACTTAATGTAATGCACATGGATCTACTGTGCTTTCTTTGGATTAGCAACTATCACTTAATGTAATGCACGTGGATCTACTGTGCTTTCATTGGTCAGCAACTATCACTTAATGTAATGCACATGGATCTACTGTGCTTTCTTTGGGTCAGCAACTATCACTGAATGTAATGCATATGGATCTACTGTGCTTTCATTGGTCAGCAACTATCACTTAATGTAATGCACGTGGATCTACTGTGCTTTCATTGGTCAGCAACTATCACTTAATGTAATGCACATGGATCTACTGTGCTTTTATTGGTCAGCAACTGTCACTTAATGTAATGCACATGGATCTACTGTGCTTTCATTGGTCAGCAACTGTCACTTAATGTAATGCACTTGGATCTTCTGTGCTTTTATTGGTCAGCAACTGTCACTTAATGTAATGCACATGGATCTCCTGTGCTTTCATTGATCAGCAACTGTCACTTAATGTAATGCACATGGATCTACTGTGCTTTCATTGGTCAGCAACTGTCACTTAATGTAATGCACATGGATCTACTGTGCTTTTATTGGTCAGCAACTCTCACTAAATGTAATGCACGTGCATTTACTGTGCTTTCATTGGTCAGCAACTGTCACTTAATGTAATGCGTGTGCATTTACTGTGCTTTCATTGGTCAGCAACTGTCACTTTATGAAATGAATGTGGCTCTACTGTGCTTTCATTGGTCAGCAACTGTCACTGAATGTAATGCACATGGACCTTCTGTGCTTTCATTGGTCAGCAACTATCACTTACTGTAATGCACGTGGATCTACTGTGCTTTCATTGGTCAGCAACTATCACTTAATGTAATGCACATGGATCTACTGTGCTTTCATTGGTCAGTAACTATCACTTAATGTAATGCACATGGATCTACTGTGCTTTCATTGGTCAGCAACTATCACTTAATGTAATGCACGTGGATCTACTGTGCTTTCATTGATCAGTAACTGTCACTAAATGTAATGCACATGGATCTACTGTGCTTTCATTGGTCAGCAACTATCCCTTAGTGTTATGCACGTGGATCTACTGTGCTTTCATTGGACAGCAACTGTCACTTAATGTAATGCACATGGATCTACTGTGCTTTCATTGATCAGCAACTGTCACTTTATGTAATGCACATGGATCTCCTGTGCTTTCATTGATCAGCAACTGTCACTTAATGTAATGCACTTGGATCTACTGTGCTTTTATTGGTCAGCAACTGTCACTTAATGTAATGCACATGGATCTCCTGTGCTTTCATTGATCAGCAACTGTCACTTAATGTAATGCACATGGATCTACTGTGCTTTCATTGGTCAGCAACTGTCACTTAATGTAATGCACATGGATCTACTGTGCTTTTATTGGTCAGCAACTCTCACTAAATGTAATGCACGTGCATTTACTGTGCTTTCATTGGTCAGCAACTGTCACTTAATGTAATGCGTGTGCATTTACTGTGCTTTCATTGGTCAGCAACTGTCACTTTATGAAATGAATGTGGCTCTACTGTGCTTTCATTGGTCAGCAACTGTCACTGAATGTAATGCACATGGACCTACTGTGCTTTCATTGGTCAGCAACTATCACTTAATGTAATGTACATGGATCTACTGTGCTTTCATTGGTCAGCAACTATCACTTAATGTAATGTACATGGATCTACTGTGCTTTCATTGGTCAGCAACTATCACTTAATGTAATGTACATGGATCTACTGTGCTTTCATTGGTCAGCAACTATCACTTAATGTAATGTACATGGATCTACTGTGCTTTCATTGGTCAGCAACTATCACTTAATGTAATGTACATGGATCTACTGTGCTTTCATTGGTCAGCAACTATCACTTAATGTAATGCACATGGACCTACTGTGCTTTCATTGGTCAGCAACTATCACTTAATGTAATGCACATGGACCTACTGTGCTTTCATTGGTCAGCAACTATCACTTAATGTAATGCACGTGGATCTACTGTGCTTTCATTGGTCAGCAACTATCACTGAATGTAATGCACGTGGATCTACTGTGCTTTCATTGGTCAGCAACTATCACTTAATGTAATGCACGTGGATCTACTGTGCTTTCATTGGTCAGCAACTATCACTTAATGTAATGTATGTGGATCTACTGTGCTTTCATTGGTCAGTAACTATCACTTAATGTAATGTATGTGGATCTACTGTGCTTTCATTGGTCAGTAACTATCACTTAATGTAATGCACGTGGATCTACTGTGCTTTCTTTGGTCAGCAACTATCACTTAATGTAATGCACGTGGATCTACTGTGCTTTCATTGGTCAGCAACTATCACTTAATGTAATGCACGTGGATCTACTGTGCTTTCATTGGTCAGTAACTATCACTTAATGTAATGCACATGGATCTACTGTGCTTTCTTTGGTCAGCAACTATCACTTAATGTAATGCACATGGATCTACTGTGCTTTCATTGGTCAGCAACTATCACTTAATGTAATGTATGTGGATCTACTGTGCTTTCATTGGTCAGCAACTATCACTTAATGTAATGCACGTGGATCTACTGTGCTTTCATTGGTCAGCAACTATCACTTAATGTAATGCACGTGGATCTACTGTGCTTTCATTGGTCAGCAACTATCACTTAATGTAATGCACGTGGATCTACTGTGCTTTCATTGGTCAGTAACTATCACTTAATGTAATGCACGTGGATCTACTGTGCTTTCTTTGGATTAGCAACTATCACTTAATGTAATGCACATGGACCTACTGTGCTTTCTTTGGATTAGCAACTATAATGTAATGCACATGGATCTTCTGTGCTTTCTTTGGATTAACAACTATCACTTACTGTAATGCACATGGATCTACTGTGCTTTCATTGGTCAGCAACTATCACTTAATGTAATGCACGTGGATCTACTGTGCTTTCATTGGTCAGCAACTATCACTTAATGTAATGCACGTGGACCTACTGTGCTTTCATTGGTCAGCAACTATCACTTAATGTAATGTACGTGGATCTACTGTGCTTTCTTTGGACAGCAACTATCACTTAATGTAATGCACATGGATCTACTGTGCTTTCATTGGTCAGCAACTGTCACTTAATGTAATGTACGTGGATCTACTGTGCTTTCTTTGGATTAACAACTATCACTTAATGTTATGCACATGGATCTACTGTGCTTTCATTGGTCAGCAACTATCACTTAATGTAATGTACGTGGATCTACTGTGCTTTCATTGGTCTGCAACTATCACTTAATGTAATGCACATGGATCTACTGTGCTTTCATTGGTCTGCAACTATCACTTAATGTAATGCACATGGATCTACTGTGCTTTCATTGGTCTGCAACTATCACTTAATGTAATGCAAGTGGATCTACTGTGCTTTCTTTGGATTAGCAACTATCACTTAATGTAATGCACATGGATCTACTGTGCTTTCTTTGGATTAGCAACTATCACTTAATGTAATGCATATGGATCTACTGTGCTTTCATTGGTCTGCAACTATCACTTAATGTAATGCACATGGATCTACTGTGCTTTCTTTGGATTAGCAACTATCACTTAATGTAATGCACATGGATCTACTGTGCTTTCATTGGTCTGCAACTATCACTTAATGTAATGCACATGGATCTACTGTGCTTTCTTTGGATTAGCAACTATCACTTAATGTAATGCACGTGGATCTACTGTGCTTTCTTTGGATTAGCAACTATCACTTAATGTAATGCACATGGATCTACTGTGCTTTCATTGGTCAGCAACTGTCACTTAATGTAATGCACGTGGATCTACTGTGCTTTCATTGGTCAGCAACTATCACTTAATGTAATGCACGTGGATCTACTGTGCTTTCATTGGTCAGCAACTATCACTTAATGTAATGCACATGGATCTACTGTGCTTTCATTGGTCAGCAACTATCACTTAATGTAATGTACGTGGATCTACTGTGCTTTCATTGGTCAGCAACTATCACTTAATGTAATGCACGTGGATCTACTGTGCTTTCATTGGTCAGCAACTATCACTTAATGTAATGCACATGGATCTACTGTGCTTTCATTGGTCAGCAACTATCACTTAATGTAATGCACGTGGATCTACTGTGCTTTCATTGGTCAGCAACTATCACTTAATGTAATGCACATGGATCTACTGTGCTTTCATTGGTCAGCAACTATCACTTAATGTAATGCACGTGGATCTACTGTGCTTTCATTGGTCAGCAACTATCACTTAATGTAATGCACATGGATCTACTGTGCTTTCTTTGGTCAGCAACTATCACTTAATGTAATGCACGTGGATCTACTGTGCTTTCATTGGTCAGCAACTATCACTTAATGTAATGCACGTGGATCTACTGTGCTTTCATTGGTCAGCAACTATCACTTAATGTAATGCACATGGTTCTACTGTGCTTTCATTGGTCAGCAACTATCACTTAATGTAATGCACATGGATCTACTGTGCTTTCATTGGTCAGCAACTATCACTTAATGTAATGCACATGGATCTACTGTGCTTTCATTGGTCAGCAACTATCACTTAATGTAATGCACATGGATCTACTGTGCTTTCTTTGGATTAGCAACTATCACTAAATGTAATGCACATGGATCTACTGTGCTTTCTTTGGTCAGCAACTGTCACTTAATGTAATGCACATGGATCTACTGTGCTTTCATTGGTCAGCAACTGTCACTGAATGTAATGCATGTGGATCTACTGTGCTTTCTTTGGTCAGCAACTGTCACTTAATGTAATGCACATGGATCTACTGTGCTTTCATTGGTCAGCAACTATCCCTTAGTGTTATGCACATGGATCTACTGTGCTTTCATTGGATTAGCAACTATCACTTAATGTAATGCACATGGACCTACTGTGCTTTCTTTGGTCAGCAACTGTCACTTAATGTAATGCACATGGATCTACTGTGCTTTCATTGGACAGCAACTATCACTTAATGTAATGCACATGGATCTACTGTGCTTTCTTTGGTCAGCAACTGTCACTTAATGTAATGCACATGGATCTACTGTGCTTTCATTGGTCAGCAACTGTCACTGAATGTAATGCATGTGGATCTACTGTGCTTTCTTTGGTCAGCAACTGTCACTTAATGTAATGCACATGGATCTACTGTGCTTTCATTGGTCAGCAACTATCCCTTAGTGTTATGCACATGGATCTACTGTGCTTTCATTGGATTAGCAACTATCACTTAATGTAATGCACATGGACCTACTGTGCTTTCATTGGTCAGCAACTGTCACTTAATGTAATGCACATGGATCTACTGTGCTTTCATTGGTCAGCAACTGTCACTTAATGTAATGCACGTGGATCTACTGTGCTTTCATTGGGCAGCAACTATCACTTAATGTAATGCACGTGGATCTACTGTGCTTTCATTGGTCAGCAACTATCACTTAATGTAATGCACGTGGATCTACTGTGCTTTCATTGGGCAGCAACTATCACTTAATGTAATGCACGTGGATCTACTGTGCTTTCATTGGTCAGCAACTATCACTTAATGTAATGTACGTGGATCTACTGTGCTTTCATTAGTCAGCAACTATCACTTAATGTAATGTACGTGGATCTACTGTGCTTTCATTGGTCAGCAACTATCACTTAATGTAATGTACGTGGATCTACTGTGCTTTCATTGGTCAGCAACTATCACTTAATGTAATGCACGTGGATCTACTGTGCTTTCATTGGTCAGCAACTATCACTTAATGTAATGCACATGGATCTACTGCACTTTCTTTGGATTAGCAACTATCACTTAATGTAATGTACGTGGATCTACTGTGCTTTCATTGGTCAGCAACTATCACTTAATGTAATGTACGTGGATCTACTGTGCTTTCATTGGTCAGCAACTATCACTTAATGTAATGCACGTGGATCTACTGTGCTTTCATTGGTCAGCAACTATCACTTAATGTAATGCACATGGATCTACTGTGCTTTCATTAGTCAGCAACTATCACTTAATGTAATGTACGTGGATCTACTGTGCTTTCATTGGTCAGCAACTATCACTTAATGTAATGTACGTGGATCTACTGTGCTTTCATTGGTCAGTAACTATCACTTAATGTAATGCACATGGATCTACTGCACTTTCTTTGGATTAGCAACTATCACTTAATGTAATGTACGTGGATCTACTGTGCTTTCATTGGTCAGCAACTATCACTTAATGTAATGTACGTGGATCTACTGTGCTTTCATTGGTCAGCAACTATCACTTAATGTAATGCACGTGGATCTACTGTGCTTTCATTGGTCAGCAACTATCACTTAATGTAATGCACATGGATCTACTGTGCTTTCATTAGTCAGCAACTATCACTTAATGTAATGTACGTGGATCTACTGTGCTTTCATTGGTCAGCAACTATCACTTAATGTAATGTACGTGGATCTACTGTGCTTTCATTGGTCAGTAACTATCACTTACTGTAATGCACATGGATCTACTGTGCTTTCATTGGTCAGCAACTATCACTTAATGTAATGTACGTGGATCTACTGTGCTTTCATTAGTCAGCAACTATCACTTACTGTAATGCACATGGATCTACTGTGCTTTCATTGGTCAGCAACTATCACTTAATGTAATGTACGTGGATCTACTGTGCTTTCATTGGTCAGCAACTATCACTTAATGTAATGTACGTGGATCTACTGTGCTTTCATTAGTCAGCAACTATCACTTACTGTAATGCACATGGATCTACTGTGCTTTCATTGGTCAGCAACTATCACTTAATGTAATGTACATGGATCTACTGTGCTTTCATTGGTCAGCAACTATCACTTAATGTAATGTACGTGGATCTACTGTGCTTTCTTTGGATTAGCAACTATCACTTAATGTAATGTACATGGATCTACTGTGCTTTCATTGGTCAGCAACTATCACTTAATGTAATGTACGTGGATCTACTGTGCTTTCATTGGTCAGCAACTATCACTTACTGTAATGCACATGGATCTACTGTGCTTTCTTTGGATTAGCAACTATCACTTAATGTAATGCATGTGGATCTACTGTGCTTTCATTGGTCAGCAACTATCACTTATGTAATGCACATGGATCTACTGTGTTTTCATTGGTCAGCAACTATCACTTAATGTAATGTACGTGGATCTACTGTGCTTTCATTGGTCAGCAACTATCACTTAATGTAATGTACGTGGATCTACTGTGCTTTCATTGGTCAGTAACTATCACTTAATGTAATGTACGTGGATCTACTGTGCTTTCATTGGTCAGCAACTATCACTTAATGTAATGTACGTGGATCTACTGTGCTTTCATTGGTCAGCAACTATCACTTAATGTAATGCACATGGATCTACTGTGCTTTCATTGGTCAGCAACTATCACTTAATGTAATGCACATGGATCTACTGTGCTTTCATTGGTCAGCAACTATCACTTAATGTAATGCACATGGATCTACTGTGCTTTCTTTGGATTAGCAACTATCACTTAATGTAATGCACATGGATCTACTGTGCTTTCATTGGTCAGCAACTATCACTTAATGTAATGCACATGGATCTACTGTGCTTTCATTGGTCAGCAACTATCACTTAATGTAATGTACGTGGATCTACTGTGCTTTCATTGGTCAGCAACTATCACTTAATGTAATGCACATGGATCTACTGTGCTTTCATTGGTCAGCAACTATCACTTAATGTAATGCACATGGATCTACTGTGCTTTCATTGGTCAGCAACTATCACTTAATGTAATGTACGTGGATCTACTGTGCTTTCATTGGTCAGCAACTGTCACTGAATGTAATGCACATGGACCTACTGTGCTTTCATTGGTCAGCAACTATCACTTAATGTAATGCACATGGATCTACTGTGCTTTCATTGGTCAGCAACTGTCACTGAATGTAATGCACATGGACCTACTGTGCTTTCATTGGTCAGCAACTATCACTTAATGTAATGTACGTGGATCTACTGTGCTTTCATTGGTCAGCAACTATCACTTAATGTAATGCACATGGATCTACTGTGCTTTCTTTGGATTAGCAACTATCACTTAATGTAATGCACATGGATCTACTGTGCTTTCATTGGTCAGCAACTATCACTTAATGTAATGCACATGGTTCTACTGTGCTTTCATTGGTCAGCAACTATCACTTAATGTAATGCACATGGATCTACTGTGCTTTCATTGGTCAGCAACTATCACTTACTGTAATGCACATGGTTCTACTGTGCTTTCATTGGTCAGCAACTATCACTTAATGTAATGCACATGGATCTACTGTGCTTTCATTGGTCAGCAACTATCACTTAATGTAATGCACGTGGATCTACTGTGCTTTCATTGGGCAGCAACTATCACTTAATGTAATGCACATGGATCTACTGTGCTTTCATTGGGCAGCAACTATCACTTAATGTAATGCACATGGATCTACTGTGCTTTCATTGGTCAGCAACTATCACTTAATGTAATGCACATGGATCTACTGTGCTTTCATTGGTCAGCAACTATCACTTAATGCAATACATATTGATCTATTTTGCTGCCATTGGTCAGCTGGAATTAATCCCTCTCTCAGCCCCCAAAAAGGAAAGAGAAATGCTACCATTCTGGGAGGTCAAAACCAGTTAATGTGTAACGCTGTGCTGAATATCACTGTCATTGTATGTGGACTTTCTGAGTATGACATGCCTAGCATATGAATTTTCCTTGTAAATTGATAACCTGTGTGAATCATTTCGTTATTTCACTGGTTTATAGCCCAACAACATGCAGAGATACTTCAAGCAAATTTATTGATCATTTCCCTCGTCCTGTTCCTTTATAACCAATCTTTGTTCCAATGTTGAGATTAGTAATACAATTAATTATTCCAGAAATAATGCTTTCTGCCAAACTATATTTTTTAAATTGTAGTTTTAACAAATAAAAATGTAAAATAAGACTGTTAAACTAAACAAAATAAGTGTTGAGTTCTTTGGAAGAAGTTTAGTAAAAAATCTTAGTTTATTTGATAAAATTAAATGAATAATTTATTAGCACTAAACTGACTATTTTATTATTTCTTGCTGTTTCCAGATCTAGCAACAGCTAAATCTTGTGGTGAGGGACTCCTGCAATTTTTTGCCAAGCAACCAGATTTCGAAAATGCCTACTACACCCGTGTAAATGCAAAAACCGGAGACGTCATCACCGATATTCCAGCTGATCTTGCCCCTTTCTACGTCATCAAGAAAAATGTGCCCAGTCAGCTCTACTTCTTCTTAGGCTACCATGCCATCTTTTTGACAAAACTCTACTTAGCAACAAAGGAGAGCCGTTACCTTGACAACGCCATTTCCATGTTAGATTTTGCCCTCTCATGCCACGAGTCTATTTGCATGTTTAGCTTCAGTCACAAGGTCATGTATGCAGCAGCATTACTTGGAGCAACGACTAAAATGGCCAAATATCGACGACTGGCCATCGCTATTGGAGAATATTTGGTTTCCATAGCGACAGAGGATGGGCTGTTCTGTGCTGAGATGGACATAGTGGATCAGGCTGATCAGTCGGCGGAAATTGCCATCTGGTTACTTGAGGTGCATAGCGAGTTGAAGAGGTGTGCGTAATCCGTAATCTGGTATATTTACTAGTAAAACGTTTGAAATTGTTGGTTAACTGCTTATATCTGCACCCCCCGAGGGTGCAAGACAGTGATAAAGACTGAGCAGTGAAAAGTCTACACTATATGTAGCTGTATATTGGCTTAAGCCTTGTCAATTTGTGCTTAGCAGGTGAAGAAATGGAGAGTTGAATTTAAAAGTTGAAAATAACACTTAAATGCACCCATCACCCCGTGAAGAGGTGAAAGAATTATAGCATGCATTCCTCTAACTATCTGTAAAATATTCCTTTTCCATTCTCTATCTTCTAAACTCTTAAAAGGGTTTTTTCTAAACTTTTAACAATATTTTCCTCGGTTTTATGATATTAAAGAACCCTTTACCAACCCAGCCTGCTCCATGTCAATGTAGCAATTGAAGGTCAACTGTTCGAACCTTTGGTTTCATGTCCGATCCATACCTTCTTTACACTTAATTTCATTAAGAGTTCAGTGTTCTCCCTTGTGAGACAATGGTCAATAATCATACACCTTAAGGTCAAGGTCACGATTGAAGGTCAGGAGTTTGAAGTATTATTTGATTTCGAATCTGCTCATCCCCGGGAATATTTGCAATAAACTTTTGTCAAATGTTTAACCTAATTAGACCGTGCCAGCCCAAGGTCATGGTCTCAGTTGAAGGTCAGTAGTTTTGAAGTTATGTTGAATTGCAGGCCTGTTAATCCCAGGAATATTTGCATTAAACTTTAGTCACTTTTGTTTAAACTATTGAGATCATGCCGTCCCAAGGTCAAGGTTACAGTTGAAGGTCAACAGTTTGAGCCTTTAATTGATGTGTTCACTTCATACCTCTGCTGTGAGTGAATTTTCATTTATGATCTTTACTGAACTGCCTTCATATCGGCGACGTTCAGCTATTATTGGTGGAGGAAGACTCCAGACTTAGTCTAGGTAGGCCTACGGCAAGTTAGCTGGAAAATTACGCCGCATTTCAGCTCTCGTCCCAACCAGAAATTCCTATTTATGGATAAAAGAATAAGAAGAAAGCTTATTACGTGTTAAGTGTATGAATTCTTTACATGTGCAAGGTATAAAAAGAGATGAGAATGTTTAAAGCCAGTGTGTTTACTTAGGCAAAACGTTTTAGCTTTTGTTTTATGCTATTTGTGTACTGTAATATTTGCCTTACTAAGTTAATTAAATATTTTAACCTGGAGAGGTCATTGTGTTTAGCATTTTCTTTTCTATTTTGTCATCATTTAAAGCCAATTGTGTGAAAATATTTATTGTTTGATGTAAGCCGATATTTTGTCTGATTTGTTTATAAACTTAATCATTACACCAGTATTACTTCAATTATCCTCATACCTTTTAACGAGTTTAACCTTTTACCTTTTATTTGCTACAAGTACCTTTTAATGATAAAGTTAAGTTGAAAGTTGCTACAGGTACCTTTTAATGGTAAAGTTAAGTTAAAAGTTGCTACAGGTACCTTTTAATGGTAAAGTTAAGTTAAAAGTTGCTACAGGTACCTTTTAATGGTAAAGTTAAGTTAAAAGCTTCTACAGGAAACTTTTAACAATAAAGTTAAGTTAAAAGTTGCTGCAGGTACCGTTTTACGGTAAAGTTAAGTTAAAAGTTGCTGCAAGTACCTTTTTACGGTAAAGATAAGTTAAAAGTTGCTACAGGTACCTTTTAAGGATAAACTTAAAAGTTGCTGCAAGTACCTTTTTACCGTAAAGTTAAGTTAAAAGTTGCTACAGGTACCTTTTAATGATAAAGTTAAAAGTTGCTGCAAGTACCTTTTTACCATAAAGTTAAGTTAAAAGTTGCTACAGGTACCTTTTAACGATAAAGTTAAGTTAAAAATTGCTTCAGGTACCTTTTAATGATAAAGTTAAGTTAAAAGTTGCTGCAAGTACCTTTTAATGATAAAGTTAAGTTAAAAGTTGCTGCAAGTACCTTTTAATGATAAAGTTAAGTTAAAAGCTGCTACAGGTACCCTTTAACGATTAAGTTAAAAGCTGCTACAGGTACCTTTTAACAATAAAGTTAAGTTAAAAGTTGCTACAAGTACCTTTTTACGGTAAAGTTAAGTTAAAAGTTGCTTCAGGTACCTTTTAATGATAAAGTTAAGTTAAAAGTTGCTGCAAGTACCTTTTAATGATAAAGTTAAGTTAAAAGCTGCTACAGGAAACTTTTAACAATAAAGTTAAGTTAAAAGTTGCTGCAGGTACCTTTTTACGGTAAAGTTAAGTTAAAAGTTGCTGCAAGTACCTTTTAATGATAAAGTTAAGTTAAAAGTTGCTACAGGTACCCTTTAACGATTAAGTTAAAAGCTGCTACAGGTACCTTTTAACAATAAAGTTAAGTTAAAAGTTGCTACAAGTACCTTTTTACAGTAAAGTTAAGTTAAAAGTTGCTTCAGGTACCTTTTAACGATAAAGTTAAGTTAAAAGTTGCTTCAGGTACCTTTTAATGATAAAGTTAAGTTAAAAGTTGCTGCAAGTACCTTTTAATGGTAAAATTTAGTTAAAAGCTTCTACAGGAAACTTTTAACAATAAAGTTAAGTTAAAAGTTGCTGCAGGTACCTTTTTATGGTAAAGTTAAGTTAAAAGTTGCTGCAAGTACCTTTTAATGGTAAAATTTAGTTAAAAGCTTCTACAGGAAACTTTTAACAATAAAGTTAAGTTAAAAGTTGCTGCAGGTACCTTTTTATGGTAAAGTTAAGTTAAAAGTTGCTGCAAGTACCTTTTTACGGTAAAGATAAGTTAAAAGTTGCTACAGGTACCTTTTAAGGATAAAGTTAAGTTAAAAGTTGCTGCAAGTACCCTTTTACGGTAAAGTTTTACGTTGCATTGTATTATCTTGTCGAGGACTGACATAAAACTCTGTTGCTCTAGTTATCAATACTTAAACATTGTCTTTGATGTCAAAAGAATTAATATAATTTTTTATAAGACAAGTGAGAGGTAATGCCAACCGGGAACAGGTAAAGCATGGAGAAAGAACACAAGAAAGAGCAATATAACTTCTAATGTATCTTTAATAACAAACACGTACTAGTTTGTTTTTTAAACAGGGTAGTGCATATAAAAGACTAAACGGGTTTTTTGCTTGAATTTCAAAAACAAGTTGATTTGGTCAAAGAAAGGGATAAAATCTCTAAACATTTTAGATTAGTTTTAGATTTTCAAGAAATGTTGTAACATACAATGCCATCAAAGAAAACGTAATTCAATTTAAATACACATCGAATAATCATAAAAAAAAGAATTCAATAATAACAAAATTAAAATACTAATGTTCCAAGAAAAGGTGTTATATATCTTGTAAAACTTCCTAATATCTTTTGTTGTTCATATTTTAGTTTTTGTAAAAATCCTAATACAAAAAGGAAATGATGACATCTATAAAAAAGACTGTGTTCAAGCAGCGAATAAGTAATTAAAATGTGTAATACTTTAATTGAGGAAAAAAACATGTAAAACGGCAACAAAACACAAATACAGACAATTGGTGCATATCATCAAAAATCTTAAGATCGATTGAAAAATGTTTTTAAATTTACGATCACTCCTAAGTGCGTTTCAACAAACTGTCATAAATGCGAATGGTAGCAAATCAATCAAACGATTTAAGAGTGATTTCGCTCTGGGAGCGATTTCCGAAATATTACTGAAATGTTCTTAAGAAGGAGAACCAATCTTAAAGGCGGTATCCGACAGTTTGGACCAAAATATTTTCCCTCAAATAACAAAATAAATCATCGTTACCTGAAAAGATCTTGCAAAATGATGCTCACTGATGCCATGGATCAGTGTAAGCAATAAAACATATCCCAAATTCCTCATTGCAAACAGGTATTTCCTATCTGAGCCACGCTGCAGTGATAGCTATTTTTAACTAGAATAATCACGTGACAATTCCCTTTTGAAATTATTTTATATTGTTATCCAGGTTATCCGTTCTGATGTTGGTATCTATTTTAAGCAGAGATCACTATCGTGTGTATATTTACAGATTTGGAATGATTGAACTTTTAGAGTGTTTTAGCACGATTTGTGCTGTAAATAATGTAGGCTTTTTGCAATACCGTCTTTACTCATACTGAAGTTTACAGAGAAATTATGCCCATAGTTCCCCAGAAGCAATGGTAAGGTATTGTTACATGAATTTGATATAGGCAAATCAGATACCACTTTTAAGAGATATAAAAAACGATCTTAAGATTTCTGATAAAACACACCCAATATGATTATTTCAGGACACATTTTTATTAATTTTTATAGAAAACGGAAAGAAACAAACATGAGAATACTGGTATATATAATTTAAAAACAAATACCCATGTGACTTTAGTTAAGTCAAGTTAAGATATATTCTATTTTCAAGAATACTAAACTTTCTCAAAAAAAATTTGTTGTCATATATTGTCATAAAATATATTTTTTACAAACATTACAGTGTAATTTGTGAAAATAGCATTAGAACTTTTTTTTTTTTGTAGCAATTTAAAATGAAACTGGCGCTGTTGTTTTTCTTTATCTTGTTATGAATATCTTGTGGTATACCAGGAGTTATGTCTTTGCAACTTTAATATCATTTCTTTAAAAATACTGGTTAAAAAACACAACAACATGTAAAAAATGTCATGTGAAAACATGTATATCTGGATTTACTTAGAGATAGAAACGAGAAACAAAACGATAGAAAGTTAATTTAAGTGAACATTACTTTTTCAATAAATCTAATTGCCCTTCTTTTAAAATGAAAACACAGATGCTTTTCAAATAATATGATAAAGTAAGTAAATTTATAGTACCATAAATGCCCCAACATGGTACACGCTTTTTTTCTTGTTTTTAATATTTCTGTAAAAGGACAAACAACAGAAAAGAAGATAAAAACACAAAGCAACAACACATGTTGATTGACTTGTTAAATACTTTTCTTTCTAGTGCAGTCACTTAAATACTGTCAAAACCTTTTATCTGTTTGACTTTTGTGTTTCGATGACGTGTGTAAAAATAGAGACAAAAACTTTTTAACTAATCCTTTTTTCTTCTTGAACTTTGGAAAACTTATCAAAAATAGAAAAAAAAGGTTTTGTACTGTGTACAAACCGAAACTGTTTTTTATTAAACTATTTTCAAACTCAACTTTAAAAACACAATTTTGAAAATAGAAATATTAAAAAAAATGAATTTGAACATTCAAGCATTATACTAAAATCATCTATTTATGGTAAAACAAATAAAACTACATGCATATTTATAAAGCACAATTTTGAGGAAATTCCAGAACATTGTCACACTACTAATAAATAAATACACAGTAACAACAATTTGTTTCATTTCACTCATAACCATATCTTTTACTCCAACAATGGTTTATCAAAAATATTGGAGTATAGTTTTATAAATTCAAAACAGTTTACATGAACATGTTAACAGTGGTGAGTTTTGCTTATCTTTAACACTCTGAATATACAATTTGTAAAATCTTGAATTAAATTTTGGTTAAAAGATTGATATTATCAATTCAAAAATAGTAAAACATTCAAACTACCGGTACAACACCTGTCTTTTAATGCCCTAACACTTTGGTTAAAAAATATATTTTCAATCATTGAAAAAAAAGAACTTCTTTCTTATGACACTTTTTTTTTAACACTGTCACCCTCCAGACACAAATTACCTTCATAATTACAAAATCCACAGCCATACACAAAAAACACCACTGTCACCATGGCAACATCTCAAAAGTCCCTCCCACAAAACAGAACTCAGCCAATCAGACCATGCCAACTGCCAAAGTCCCTCCCACGAAACTGAATCTATCCAATCAGCAGAAGAGAATCGTGGGTGTGGATAATGACACACTCTAGAAGAACTTGATGTCACTGCCACTGTTTGATGTTAAGCTTGGAACAGAGAAGCTTGGGCTGCTGTCACCCTGTTCGAGTTTCTGGAAACTTGGGACGCTCGAGATGCCAGTGATTGGCGCAAGTAGAGAAGAACTCTTAGGGTCGATGGCGCACATCACTCTCATGGTGTTGGTGGAGCCACTGCCTGGTTTCCAACCTAAGGAGGAGAAAACAGAGGTGGTATATTGGTATGTGGTTACAATAAACAAATAGTTCATAATTACAGTACCGTGCAAGGGGTTCTTAGACTGGGAAAGGAGAAATATCATTAGTTCATCTTAAGAGAAAATTGAGGGATGAGAGACAAAAACCTTGCTTGTGCTCAAGAATTATCTCATAAGTGATGAGACTCACTGAATGAAGACGATGCCTCAAGAACTATCTCATAAGTGATGAGACTCACTGAATGAAGACGATGCCTCGAGAACTATCTCATAAGTGATGAGACTCACTGAATGAAGACAATGCCTCGAGAACTATCTCATAAGTGATGAGACTTACTGAATGAAAACGATGCCTCAAGAACTATCTCATAAGTGATGAGACTAACTGAATGAAGACAATGCCTCAAGAACTATCTCATTAGTGATGAGACTAACTGAATGAAGACAATGCCTCAAGAACTATCTCATAAGTGATGAGACTCACTGAATGAAGACAATGCCTCAAGAACTATCTCATAAGTGATGAGACTCACTGAATGAAGACAATGCCTCGAGAACTATCTCATAAGTGATGAGACTCACTGAATGAAGACAATGCCTCGAGAACTATCTCATAAGTGATGAGACTTACTGAATGAAGACAATGCCTCGAGAACTATCTCATAAGTGATGAGACTTACTGAATGAAAACGATGCCTCAAGAACTATCTCATAAGTGATGAGACTCACTGAATGAAGACGATGCCTCAAGAACTATCTCATAAGTGATGAGACTCACTGAATGAAGACGATGCCTCAAGAACTATCTCATAAGTGCTGAGACTCACTGAATGAAGACGATGCCTCAAGAACTATCTCATAAATGATGAGACTCACTGAATGAAGACGATGCCTCAAGAACTATCTCATAAGTGATGAGACTCACTGAATGAAGACACTGCAAGTCTTTACAGGGATTGTGCTATAAATAACCATTGCCTGGCTTTGAGTCTGGGGAAGACATTGATTCTTTATAATAAACAAATGTTGAATAAATTGAAAAGCAAAAACTGTATAACCATGTCCCCTGTGGAACCTTGTCTGGGAAAGTTATAGGGAGATCACATGAGAGAAGGACATAGGAAGCTACTATGGTAGTGCCCCCTGTGGAACAGTGTACTAAGTCAACCATCTCTTACATCAACATTACAACATTTATCTCTGTGACAGCATTTATGTCCATCACATTTATCTCTGTGACAACATTTATGTCCATCACATTTATCTCTGTGACAGCATTAATGCTTGAGACATTTATCTCTGTGGCAGCATTTATGTCCATCACATTTATCTCTGTGACAGCATTTATGTCCATCACATCTCTGTGGCAGCATTAATGCTTGACACATTTATCTCTGTGACAGCATTTATGTCCATCACATTTATCTCTGTGGCAGCATTTATGTCCATCACATTTATCTCTGTGACAGCATTTATGTCAATCACATTTATCTCTGTGACAGCATTTATGTCCATCACATTTCTGTGGCAGCAATAATGCTTGACACATTTATCTCTGTGACAGCATTTATGTCCATCACATTTCTGTGGCAGCATTAATGCTTGACACATTTATCTCTGTGACAGCATTTATGTCCATCACATTTCTGTGGCAGCATTAATGCTTGACACATTTATCTCTGTGACAGCATTAATGTCCATCACATTTATCTCTGTGGCAGCATTAATGCTTGACACATTTATCTCTGTGACAGCATTTATGTCCATCACACATTTATCTCTGTGACAGCATTTATGTCCATCACATTTATCTCTGTGGCAGCATTTATGTCCATCACATTTATCTCTGTGACAGCATTTATGTCCATCACATTTATCTCTGTGGCAGCATTAATGTCCATCACATTTATCTCTGTGGCAGCATTAATGCTTGACACATTTATCTCTGTGACAGCATTTATGTCCATCACATTTATCTCTGTGGCAGCATTTATGTCCATCACATTTATCTCTGTGACAGCATTTATGTCCATCACATTTATCTCTGTGGCAGCATTAATGTCCATCACATTTATCTCTGTGGCAGCATTAATGCTTGACACATTTATCTCTGACAGAATTTATGTCTGATAAAATTACCTCTGTGAAAGCATTTGTCTATTGACACATTTATCTCCATGACAGAATTTGTCTGACACATTTATCTCTGTGACAGCTTATAAGTGGGACAAATTTATCTTCATGGCAGAATTTATATGACATATTTATCTCTGTGACAGCTTTTATGTCTCGACACATTTATCTCTGTGACAGCTTTTGTAAGGAATTATAACCCATTAGGAGAATGCTTAGTTAGGTCACAAAGATCGGAAACCAAAGACACAAAGAAACATCAGATTTAACAGGCAATAACCCAAGTAAACATTCTATATTCCACATTTTCTAAATGAAATAAATGCTTGAGTTATCTCCCTTGTGGGGTGGTATTTTCATATACTTTATATAAGAAATATAATAAATTTTACTTTTAATGTGCATATATTTTAAAAAAGGTGCTTCTCATCTCAATCAACAAGATTCCATTTTCGGTGCATGCTTCTGTCTTAACTGTTTGAAAAGTGGAAAATCTTAAGTTTTCTGCAGTAACTATATACCAAATACCTACCCACAAGGGAGGTAAGAAGGTAGGTTTTTTAACAGTTAAAGTAAAGTCCCTTTGCATTCAAAAAGAGGGAACTGGCAAAGAAAGGAACAATAATTAGAACTCAAAATATTGCAAGAATGAATAAAACTGAGCAAAATAAACAACAAATCATAATAATAAATTGAAATCAACAACAAAGAAAAGAAAACTAAAGGAATTCATAGGAAATAAGGAGCCTTTGCTAGAAAAACCTTCAGGAAGTGCGAGGTTGGAGAGCTCCACAAACCGGGTTTAAGCACCCCAGTTGGCCCTTTTGCCGATTGACCGTTCCAAGGCGGTAAATGATGGTTTTTCTTTATGTGTGTTATGTCTCGTCTCTGTGGGTTTTTATTTCACATTTGCATTTACCTTGTTTGCCTTTGTCTACTGGTAGATAAAATTTAAATATCTGTGAGAGTTTTGATAGGACCTTTTCTTATTCACCTATTGATAGTAAGAAAGCAGGAAAGAATGGATAAGGACTTAAAAGTAAGGAAGTAGGAAAGACTATTTGATACTGTAAATAAATGAAATAGAAAAAAGCACTGATCTGATAAATTGGTGTATTTGTATGTCTTTTGGATTAAAGGTGGTGCCCAACAGTTTGCCTATATCTTGTATTGTAACAATATCTGACCTATATTGGTTGATCAACACTTGAAATGTTCATTCTTTTCAAATCTATAGATAAGAACAATTGGAATTCTTGCTAAAAAAAATAGACATCAACATCACAGCAGATGATGTGGATGAGCTAAAACATTACATGGTTATCTTTGTTTAAAAAAAGCTAACTGTGCAGATATCTCATATATGACTTACCGATAATGAAAGGATGAACAAAAAGCCTTTAAACTAAGAAAGGATGAAGACAGAACCTTTATTATTATGAAAGAATGAAGAAAAAAGGCCATAAATAATAAAAAAGAATGAAGAATAAAGCCAATGTAATATGAAAGGATGAATAAACAAAAGACCTTACTAAATTGAATGATGAAGAAAAAAACGTAACAATAAGAAAGGAAGAAATAGATATAAGCTAAGATTGACATATGGTTAAAAATGAGGTGGGCATACTGAAGCTGGTTGATACAATGTAAATGCATGATTCTCAGCTTAAGAAATGTCAATGGAGGTGACATACTGGTATATCCCCACCCACTCCACCCCACGCCCCCCTCACACACACACACACACACAAACAAAATGCAATAGCCCTAAGGGATGTATAATTGCATGTTTGCAGGATACACCTTCAATTGGAATTCTGCAAGATAGTGAAGTTTGAATATATACCTGTACAACAATATGGCAAAGTAATGGAGATAATTGGTGCATAGATAGCATAGCTATGCTCTGTTATGGGGATTTAGGATTTAGAATTAGACATTGCTATTAGCAAGTATGCATCATGTACATGGTGTTTGTCTAAACCATTTACTAGCTGGAAGCACAGTTCACTCCATTAATATTCCCAAGCCACCCTCTTAAAAGCGGTATCCGACAGTTTGGGCCAAAAATATTTTCTTTAAACATCATAATAAAACCCTTGTTACCTGAAGAGATCACGAAAAATGGCGTTTATTGACGTCCTACACCTGTCTGCAAAATGAGCAACAATCGTCATTACAAACATGTATTTCCTGTTTGAGCCATGCTGCAGTTAGCTATTTTTAAACAAAGAAAACCACTTGACCACTTATGGATTAGCTCATCCAGGCCATCTATTTTTAAACAAAGAAAACCACTTGACCACTTATGGATTAGCTCATCCAAGCCATCTATTTTTAAACAAAGAAAACCACTTGACCACTTATGGATTAGCTCATCCAAGCCATCTATTTTTTAACAAAGAAAACCACTTGACCACTTATGGATTAGCTCATACAAGCCATCTGTTTTTAAACAAAGAAAACCACTTGACCACTTATGGATTAGCTCATACAAGCCATCTATTTGTAAACAAAGAAAACCACTTGATCACTTATGGATTAGCTCATACAAGCCATCTATTTTTAAACAAAGAAAACCACTTGACCACTTATGGATTAGCTCATCCATGCCATCTATTTTTAAACAAAGAAAACCACTTGACCACTTATGGATTAGCTCATCCAAGCCATCTATTTTTAAACAAAGAAAACCACTTGACCACTTATGGATTAGCTCATCCAAGCCATCTATTTTTAAAGAAAGAAAACCACTTGACCACTTATGGATTAGCTCATCCAAGCCATCTATTTTTAAACAAAGAAAACCACTTGACCACTTATGGATTAGCTCATCCAAGCCATCTATTTTTAAAGAAAGAAAACCACTTGACCACTTATGGATTAGCTCATCCATGCCATCAATTTTTAAACAAAGAAAACCACTTGACCACTTATGGATTAGCTCATCCATGCCATCTATTTTTAAAAAAAGGTAACCACTTGACCACTTATGGATTAGCTCCTCCACGCTATCTATTTTTAAACAAAGAAAACCACTTGACCACTTATGGATTAGCTCATCCATGCCATCTATTTTTAAAAAAAGGAAACCACTTGACCACTTATGGATTAGCTCATACAAGCCATCTATTTTTTAAACAAAGAAAACCACTTGACCACTTATGGATTAGCTCATCCATGCCACCTATTTTTAAACAAAGAAAACCACTTGACCACTTATGGATTAGCTCATCCAAGCCATCTATTTTTAAACAAAGAAAACCACTTGACCACTTATGGATTAGCTCATCCAAGCCATCTATTTTTAAACAAAGAAAACCACTTGACCACTTATGGATTAGCTCATCCAAGCCATCTATTTTTAAAGAAAGAAAACCACTTGACCACTTATGGATTAGCTCATCCAAGCCATCTATTTTTAAAGAAAGAAAACCACTTGACCACTTATGGATTAGCTCATCCAGGCCATATATTTTTAAAGAAAGAAAACCACTTGACCACTTATGGATTAGCTCATCCATGCCATCGATTTTTAAACAAAGAAAACCACTTGACCACTTATGGATTAGCTCATCCAAGCCATCTATTTTTAAACAAAGAAAACTACTTGACCACTTATGGATTAGCTCATCCAGGCCATCTATTTTTAAACAAAGAAAACCACTTGACCACTTATGGATAAGCTCATCCAGGCCATCTATTTTTAAACAAAGAAAACCACTTGACCACTTATGGATTAGCTCCTCCACGCCATCTATTTTTAAACAAAGAAAACCACTTGACCACTTATGGATAAGCTCATCCATGCCATCTATTTTTAAACAAAGAAAACCACTTGACCACTTATGGATTAGCTCATCCAAGCCATCTATTTTTAAACAAAGAAAACCACTTGACCACTTATGGATTAGCTCATCCAGGCCATCTATTTTTAAACAAAGAAAACCACTTGACCACTTATGGATAAGCTCATCCAGGCCATCTATTTTTAAACAAAGAAAACCACTTGACCACTTATGGATTAGCTCATCCAAGCCATCTATTTTTAAACAAAGAAAACCACTTGACCACTTATGGATAAGCTCATCCAAGCCATCTATTTTTAAACAAAGAAAACCACTTGACCACTTATGGATTAGCTCATCCAAGCCATCTATTTTTAAACAAAGAAAACCACTTGACCACTTATGGATTAGCTCATCCAGGCCATCTATTTTTAAACAAAGAAAACCACTTGACCACTTATGGATAAGCTCATCCAAGCCATCTATTTTTAAACAAAGAAAACCACTTGACCACTTATGGATTAGCTCATCCAGGCCATCTATTTTTAAACAAAGAAAACCACTTGACCACTTATGGATAAGCTCATCCAAGCCATCTATTTTTAAACAAAGAAAACCACTTGACCACTTATGGATTAGCTCATCCAAGCCATCTATTTTTAAACAAAGAAAACCACTTGACCACTTATGGATTAGCTCATCCAGGCCATCTATTTTTAAACAAAGAAAACCACTTGACCACTTATGGATAAGCTCATCCAGGCCATCTATTTTTAAACAAAGAAAACCACTTGACCACTTATGGATTAGCTCATACAAGCCATCTATTTTTAAACAAAGAAAACCACTTGACCACTTATGGATTAGCTCATCCATGCCATCTATTTTTAAACAAAGAAAACCACTTGACCACTTATGGATTAGCTCATACAAGCCATCTATTTTTAAACAAAGAAAACCACTTGACCACTTATGGATAAGCTCATCCAGGCCATCTATTTTTAAACAAAGAAAACCACTTGACCACTTATGGATTAGCTCATCCAAGCCATCTATTTTTAAACAAAGAAAACCACTTGACCACTTATGGATTAGCTCATCTATGCCATCTATTTTTAAACAAAGAAAACCACTTGACCACTTATGGATTAGCTCATCCAGGCCATCTATTTTTAAACAAAGAAAATCACTTATGGATTAGCTCATCCAAGCCATCTATTTTTAAACAAAGAAAACCACTTGACCACTTATGGATTAGCTCATCCAGGCCATCTATTTTTAAACAAAGAAAACCACTTGACCACTTATGGATAAGCTCATCCAAGCCATCTATTTTTAAACAAAGAAAATCACTTATGGATTAGCTCATCCAAGCCATCTATATTTAAACAAAGAAAACCACTTGACCACTTATGGATTAGCTCATCCAAGCCATCTATTTTTAAACAAAGAAAACCACTTGACCACTTATGGATTAGCTCATCCACGCCATCTATTTTTAAACAAAGAAAATCACTTATGGATTAGCTCATCCACGCCATCGGCTGTGACGTCAATGTCTATTTTTAGCCAGAACCCCAATCGTTCTGATTTATAGATTTGAAAGAATGAACATTTACGTGTTGATTAACGAGTTTTACTGCCCTAAATTGATATACTGTTGAAAAATCCTCAAAGCTTAGACTAAAGTATGATTTCTTTTAGCAGAAATTATGTACAAACACCCCAATCAGAGGTCAGATATTGTTACATGTATTAGAAACAGGCAATCTGTAACACATTAAGGTGTTTCCAGGTTTCCAGCTAATAATGGGTGAATTCCACTGAAAATTGCTATGAGAGCCATCTGACATCCCTCTGTGGTTAATTAGTGGGCATAATTACTTTAAAACCTTCAGACCAAAGCTAGAGTTGTAAGCAAATGTGACACAGTACACATACTAATTGTTTTCTGACCCTCCCCCATGTGATATCCCAGCAAGGTCTCATCTGGCAGTAGGAGGTCATTTTCAATGCCTTTACAAGAAACAGTTGATGGCAAATACGCCTTTGTAATTAAATATATTTAACATATATCCATATTACAAGGTCTATCAACATTATAGGCCTCACTTTGATAAATGTAACAATGTTTGCATCATTTTTCTTCAAAATAACTCCACAATTTCACAAACCGAGAGTTATCGATCTTGCTTGATGCAATTCGTCTTAGTTTGATTTATATGCCTTTTCTCTTTCAAGGTAATATCCTTCTGTTTCAAATTTATATCCAATTGTTGGTTTAAAGGATCCCCACATGATATTCATAAATGTGTGCAAAAAGCAGGATAAGCCACAGAAGATACATTCTAGGGTATAGTTTTCAGGGGCGTAGCTTGATTCATTATAATGAGTTGGCACAGCTGTGCTATGGGGATTCTGAGGTGTATGTTTCCTGCGAAAAAAATCAAAGTGCTGCAATTACTGTGGTATTTACTGCTTCAGAAAAGTATATCTTATTTCAAGACAATGACGACAGCTGCATGGAGGAAAGATGCTGTAAATAATTTGTGTGTGAGATTAATTGTTTCTCCTTAAACCCTTTTCTAAAAAGTATACAAACCTGCTTTAAGTGTAGTTGGCATAAGCAGACGGATGAATGACAAGTACCAAGACCATTTGACTAACTTTATTGCAGAAGGGTAGGTCTGTCCCTTTATGCTTATGTAGTTGACTTACTTTACTGCAGACAGGTAGGTCAGTCCCTTTATGCTTATGTAGTTGACTAACTTTACTACAGACAGATAGGTCAGTCCCTTTATGCTTATGTAGTTGACTAACTTTATTTCAGAAGGGTAGGTCAGTCCCTTTATTGTTATGTAGTTGACTAACTTTACTACAGACAGGTAGGTCAGTGCTTTTATACTTATGTAGTTGACTAACTTTACTGCAGACAGGTAGGTCAGTCCCCTTTATACTTATGTAGTTGACTAACTTTACTGCAGACAGGAAGGTCAGTCCCTTTATGCTTATGTAGTTGACTAACTTTACTGCAGACAGGAAGGTCAGTCCCTTTATGCTTATGTAGTTGACTAACTTTACTACAGACAGGTAGGTCAGTCCCTTTATACTTATGTAGTTGACTAACTTTACTGCAGACAGGTAGGTCAGTCCCTTTATGCTTATGTAGTTGACTAACTTTACTACAGACGGGTAGGTCAGTCCCTTTATACTTATGTAGTTGACTAACTTTACTGCAGACAGGTAGGTCAGTCCCTTTATACTTATGTAGTTGACTAACTTTACTGCAGACAGGTAGGTCAGTCCCCTTTATACTTATGTAGTTGACTAACTTTACTGCAGACAGGTAGGTCAGTCCCTTTATACTTATGTAGTTAACTAACTTTACTGCAGACAGGTAGGTTAGTCCCTTTATGCTTATGTAGTTGACTAACTTTACTACAGACAGGTAGGTCAGTCCCTTTATGCTTATGTAGTTGACTAACTTTACTGCAGACAGGTAGGTCAGTCCCTTTATACTTATGTAGTTAACTGCAGACAGGTAGGTCAGTCCCTTTATACTTATGTAGTTAACTAACTTTACTGCAGTCAGGTAGGTTAGTCCCTTTATGCTTATGTAGTTGATTACCTTTACTGCAGACAGGTAGGTCAGTCCCTTTATGCTTATGTAGTTAACTAACTTTACTGCAGACAGGTAAGCAGTCCCTTTATGCTAAGGAAGTTGACTAACTTTACTGCGGACAGGTAGGTCAGTCCCTTTATGCATATGTAGTTGACTAACTTTACTGCAGACAGGAAGGTCAGTCCCTTTATGCTTATGTAGTTGACTAACTTTACTGCAGACAGGTAGGTAAGTCCCTTTATACTTATGTAGTTGACTAACTTTACTGCAGACAGGAAGGTCAGTACCTTTATACTTATGTAGTTGACTAACTTTACTGCAGACAGGAAGGTCAGTCCCTTAATGCTTATGTAGTTGACTAACTTTACTGCAGACAGGTAGGTAAGTCGCTTTATGCTTATGTAGTTGACTAACTTTACTGCAGACAGGTAGGTCAGTCCCTTTATACTTATGTAGTTGACTAACTTTACTGCAGACAGGTAGGTCAGTGGCTTTATACTTATGTAGTTGACTAACTTTACTGCAGACAGGTAGGTCAGTCCCTTTATGCTTATGTAGTTGACAAACTTTACTACAGACAGGTAGGTCAGTCCCTTTATACTTATGTAGTTGACTAACTTTACTTCAGACAGGTAGGTAAGTCCCTTTATGCTTATGTAGTTGACTAACTTTACTGCGGACAGGTAGGTCAGTCCCTTTATACTTAAGTAGTTGACTAACTTTACTGCAGACAGGAAGGTCAGTCCCTTTATGCTTATGTAGTTGACTAACTTTACTGCAGACAGGTAAGCAGTCCCTTTATGCTAAGGAAGTTGACTAACTTTACTGCGGACAGGTAGGTCAGTCCCTTTATGCATATGTAGTTGACTAACTTTACTGCAGACAGGAAGGTCAGTCCCTTTATGCTTATGTAGTTGACTAACTTTACTGCAGACAGGTAGGTAAGTCCCTTTATACTTATGTAGTTGACTAACTTTACTGCAGACAGGAAGGTCAGTACCTTTATACTTATGTAGTTGACTAACTTTACTGCAGACAGGAAGGTCAGTCCCTTAATGCTTATGTAGTTGACTAACTTTACTGCAGACAGGTAGGTAAGTCGCTTTATGCTTATGTAGTTGACTAACTTTACTGCAGACAGGTAGGTCAGTCCCTTTATACTTATGTAGTTGACTAACTTTACTGCAGACAGGTAGGTCAGTGGCTTTATACTTATGTAGTTGACTAACTTTACTGCAGACTGGTAGGTCAGTCCCTTTATGCTTATGTAGTTGACAAACTTTACTACAGACAGGTAGGTCAGTCCCTTTATGCTTATGTAGTTGACTAACTTTACTTCAGACAGGTAGGTCAGTCCCTTTATACTTATGTAGTTGACTAACTTTACTACAGACAGGTAGGTCAGTCCCTTTATACTTATGTAGTTGACTAACTTTACTTCAGACAGGTAGGTAAGTCCCTTTATGCTTATGTAGTTGACTAACTTTACTGCGGACAGGTAGGTCAGTCCCTTTATACTTAAGTAGTTGACTAACTTTACTGCAGACAGGAAGGTCAGTCCCTTTATGCTTATGTAGTTGACTAACTTTACCTCAGACAGATAGCTTAGTCCCTTAATGCTTATGTAGTTGACTAACTTTACTGCAGACAGGAAGGTCAGTCCCTTTTTTCTTATGTAGTTGACTAACTTTACTGCAGACAGGTAGGTCAGTCCCTTTATTCTTCACACAGGACATGACAAGAATCCAAATAGTCACACTGTACATGTATTTCTTTGCGGAGGGGAGGGGGTTTATGAATTTGTGCTTCATTTAGAGATGCATTTTATAACCAAGATTGCATTAAGTTTAAGCAATTGTTCAAGCTTTGTTCTGCTGTACGGTTTTAACTTTGTGTATTTAATTTCACATCACAGAAGTATGTAGAAATACTTTTACTTGAAGTGGAGACAGGAATCTTCTTAAAGTGAGAGTATAACTGCTTCCTGTGTAAGCAAAAACACTGTATTTGCTGCTTTTGGAGTTACTACAGAAACCAGTGTGGTAAGAATGAGTGGGTGCTTTGTGGCGCTGTTCAAGCCTGAATTAACAGGATTTTTTTTTTTTTCATTAAAAAAAAAAATGAACAAATTTGTAGACCAGCACCATCAGTGCCTCAATGAAGCTACGCCACTGGTAGTATTGCCAGAGTTACAAACAGCGGGAGATTATATGGCCTCCCGCTGTGATACAAGGTAACTACCGTTCATATCGGGAGACTTACCCTTAGATCGGGAGGGTGCTCTGTTCCGAGCCACTGTTGGGTTTTCAGCTTATCCACATAGGGAGAAAATGTGGAGATAGTAAAACATGCAGTTTTATCTCTCAACATGATTGTCATGGAAATGATTAATGCGTAATGAAACCTTTTTATGTTTTGGGTGAGTGCATGGGTTTCAGCATGAAAAAAGAGGAAGCCACTTTATATGGTATATAAATAAGGTATAAAGGTAGATACTTTATGTTATTTGTTTATTGGGTTTATTGTCCCACCAACAGTATTTCAGTTATCTGGAGACGGTGTCCACTTGAAGCAGATATAGTGTTGCCTTCACTGTGTATAGCATGCCGTGAACACCTGGCATGATACCACACCCAGTCACATTATCCTGACACCGGGCCAACCAGTTGTGGAACTACCCTTATATTTGCTGGAGCGTTAGCAAGGGAGCTATACCACTACCATTTTTAACGACTTTGGTATGTCGCGGCCCGGGGTCGAACCCGGGGCCTCCCGTACCTGGAGCCGACGCTCTACCGATTGCGCTACCAGGTCCAGTCGTTATGTTATTTATACAGGTTATACAAAGCAAAGACTGAGGTGGACAGATATTTTGGGAGTGCATCAACAAAGAAATTGAGAAAGTAATGAAATGGAATGGATAGGTTAGGAGAACAAATATATCATACTGGAAGTTAGGAATGATTGAAAAACAAAGGCAGATACAGTAGTAGTATGGTGTGACAGTTTTACCAAGAGGTGAAACATGAAAGAGCTGCAAGCACTGAGGCATCACTATTTCAGAAAAAAAGTAGTTTTGAGACAATAACAACAGATGTAAATAAACAGTCGTACATGAAGAGTGACACTACCATTGTGTGCCCCTATTGTCTATTTTGTAGCTTTCAGGCAAAAGTACCGGTAATAATATTCATTGAACAAGGAAACCTTTTCTTCAAGGGAAACCTATGTAGGCGTGTGTTTTGACTACAGTGCCGTATAAAAACTATATTATAATGCCACAGAGAAAAGTTCATATATATGGGTGAGTGTTGGGGTTTCCTGTTTATAAAATGGGATTTTGTATTATATGGAGAGAAAGTGAAAATGACAAATTAAAAAATGGAGGAACAGCATGTATATGGAAGGAAAGAGAGAAAAAAGTTTAACAAAGAAGGCTTTTTCTAAACAGTGACATGAAAATAAATGCACAAAGTCAATGACAAAACACACGCACAAAATAACAACAACTCAGGACAAGAAAATTATACCAACAGATAGTTTGCTAATGTATGTTACAAGGACAACCATTCTGCCTTTTTAAACAAATTTAATTTTATAGAGATTCCATATTGTTAAAATTTTAATATAATCCACACCGAATCACATTATTTGGAATTGAGTAAAACCAATTCCTAACTCAAAGGGTAATCAGTGACTAACTACACCTGGGGATGAGGATATAAAACTTTGAGCTTGAGTCTGAGATAATTCTCAAGCATCTGATTGGTCAGATTTTGAGCTCTATTCAAATAATGACCAATCAGATGCAACAGATCGATCTCAGACTCCCTTAGGGTTAGGTATGTTTTATGTTAATGGAATGCAGTGTTTCCAGCAAATAAATGGTTAAAAAATGGGACTTCAAAAATGTTTATACTCTAAGGGAATCTGTAACTTTCCAAGGACATTTCTTTTTCTTTTTTTTCATCGGAGCAAGCAATTATGATCATTATTGTAACATCCAGCTATTTTGGTGGAGGAAGACTCCAAACAAATGTCTGGGTAGAATGACCGATGCACCAATGAGCAGGAATACCTTCCCTTATTGAGTTCTTGCCCCAAGCGGGACTCGAACCCATGCAGTCTGAGACTAAGCAGTCAGAGGAGTTACTAGTCGGTGACTCAACCTCTATGCCACAGGCGCCCTGCAGAAGGGCGCCCCCCCCCCCCATTTCTAAGTTTAAATTTAAAAAAAAAGGCAAGATTATTTTTGGATACCACCCCAGGTCAGCTGGCTAGTTTGGGTGGTAGGAAACTTACCGGTGATGATGACAATGGGATCGCCGTTAACGATAAAACCTCGGTCCATTCCCACCTGAATACCTTTGTAGATTCTGCGGTCAACATCGACAGTCCATTCGCTCATAACACTGTCTGCAATATATAGGGAGGGATTCATTTAGGACATGTACACAGAGCATATGTCATATATTAGATTGGATTCAGGTGAAATATTGACTAAAGCACTATATATTAATGTATTTGTTTGTACTTCAAAAATTTTGAATATTTATCGAGGGATTCATGTAAACGCATGTTAATAGGGCATATGTCTATATATTTGTTTGAATTCAGGTAAGACCGACTGAAGAACTAGATATTAAGTTAAATAACTTGTACTTCAAACATTAAACAGAACAAATTAGAAGGAATTCTTTAAAAGCATGTAAAAAGAACATATGCCATATATAAAATTGAATTAAAGTGAAAAATTGACTGATGCACTTTATATTAATATATCCATTAGTTCCTGAAATATTCTGGAACATATAAGATTAGATTCATGTAAAACTATGTAAAGATAAAAGTGGATTGGTGTAAAATAATGTAAATATATAAAAGTGGATTGCGAAAAAAAAAGGATTTAAATTTAAAAGTTGATTGGCATTAAAGAAGTACACTAACATTACAGTATTGAACAATATAAGATGTTTTTCATCATACCCACTGAATATATAGAGGATTTATGTAACAGCAGGTAAAGTAGGATATATGTAAAAGGATAAAGATATTTATGACATCCTCTTGTATATCTGTAGACGATTCACGTAAAGGAGAAGAAATGAAGTAAAAAAACTGACTCAAAATAAGGTGGTGAATTGATTTAAGGCATTAACAATGCAAAATATTGAAATAGAATAAAGAGAACTGCATAAAATAGGAAATTGAAAATAGTAGAACCACTGGAGCACAACAAGTCAGCTGGAAGACCTTCACACATTGAGTCATCTGCCAGGAAATGGCGTCAAACCCATGTAAAGAAAACACATGACCTTCTTTATATGACATTTAGCAAAGCAATGTTAAGATCAATAAAATGTATAATAAATTATTATTAATTTGTCTAAATACTTTTTTTTTTACTTAATTAAGGGACAAATAATAAAATCTAATGCCTTTAATTAATTAGTAAATTGGCAATTAGTCAGGATAAGCGAATAACATATGTAAAAAATAACACTTCAAACATACGTAAAACATCAGACTGTAAATAATACACTTGGATAAAATAGATCGTGAAATTGTCATAAACACTATAACTGTCTTAACTATTTGTGGAATCCTGTAAGTATGTGAGAAAACTAAGTGCAAGGACATTAAAAAGTTGAATCAGTACAAGTTAATAAAAGTATGTATAAGATTTTCTGAGGAATAAGGACAACAACCAAAGTGTGGTATGTGGTAGGTAGTTAATTACACGTGAGACAAAAAACTTATTAAGTTACACTAATATACAAATTTTGTGCATGGGCTTAAAATATTTAAAGCAAAACTAATGCCTATATCTTAATTTAATATTTAAAAATAATGCAAGTTATCTCCCTTGCTATATCTTTTATCTCCCTAGCTTTATCTTAATTTAATATTAAAAAATAATGCAAAGTTATCTCCCTTGCAGGTAGATATTTTTCAAATACTTATAATAGGGCTGAGAATTGTCAGATAAGTAGCGATACAATCCATGATCCAGGACTAACAATTGCCAGATCAAACCACAAACCAGTAATACAAAGACTGGTAAACAGAAATGTAAAAATACAAAGAAAGCTTTAATTATATTAATAAGAATAATAACAGGGAGTTATACACGTATACAATTATCCTTTCTGGCTGAAAACAAGTTTTTGAGAGACCTTCAGTTGGTTTAACTATGGAATTGTGTTCAGTTATGTAAATGTGTTAAATTATATAAATGTGCTTATTTATGTAATTGTGTTCAATTATACAGTGTTCATTTATGGAATTGTGTTCAATTCAAGCATTTTTTTCTATCTGAAAGTGGGAAAAACGCAATTTTCTATAGAAAATTTATACCAAATAACTTAATACTGCAAAGGGACGTAACACATTGCAATTTGATTAGCTAGAGAAACGTCCCTTTATAAACAAGAAATTGTTTTGTCTTTTGGTGTTTTCTTTTTCAACATCCCATTATAAACAAATTATTTTTGGTTGTTTTTGTGTGTGTAAGAAACATACCTTTATCAACAAAAGTTGTTTTGTTAAGAATTTCCCTTTATAAACATAAAGAAGTTGTTGTTTTTTAAGACACACTAAAAATGGAGTGGATTTCAAAATGTTCATAAAACAACACAAATTAGATGTAAATCAATGTGAGGTAATTAACTTTCAATTATATTATCAAAGGTCAAACATAAAGGGGTAAAAGAAATTCTACCGGGACTGTAATCAGGACGGGACACTGCAAAAAAGTTAAAAATCTAGAACTTAAAAACCCATAGCCAACAAGTGATTGATAGAAAGCTATGCCCAGAGAAATGTTTTCTCCTGGACCCAACCAATCAGAATGTGTGATTTGTTGGCACATGGTTACTTTTTTACATTTTGTCTGTTTATCATCATCAGTATTTCAGCTACTGGAGACAGTGTCCACTTGAAGAAGATATAGTGATGCTTTCACTGTGAATAGCATGCTGTAAACACCTGGTATGATACCACACCCAGTCACATTATCCTTTCAACGGGCCAAACAGACATGGAACTACCCTTATATTTGCTTGGAGGTTAGCCAGGGAGCTTAACCACTATCATTTTTAACGACTTTGGAATATCGCGGCTCGGGATCGAACCAGGGGCCTCCTGTACCTAGAGTAGATGGCCTACCGATTGCACTACTAGGTTTGATCCTGTTTACCTCAGAGATCTCCAATAAACAGAGAAGTTGCAATAGCTATAGCTTTTTTCCAATAATTTAAAGTTATTTATGCTTTGAAAGTGTGTTTATAACGGTGTATGCGTACTTTGAAGAGGAGTACTGTGTAAGTCTTGAAATGGTTGCTTTGTTGATCACAATATACTTATACTAACAAGGTATAACAAATTATAACAAGGTTAAAGCTCAACGCAGCTCAACACAACAACAATAACACCAACATAGCAATAACAACAACAACGAAAACAATGTGAAAACAAAACTGGTGCTAACTTAAAAACATAACTAAAACAACACTCACTTTAGGCTGTTACTTTCTGCACCTATAACAGCTCCACTAATCTTGTTTTGAATATTTCATTTCTCCATCTTTTTTGCTAAAAGCTGCACCAAACGACTAAGGCCAACCTTATTGCTATACCCAAATTGTTAATGACTTGGCCAAAGTTCGCATCCACTATATGGCTGTAAGCTTACTAGCTCATTTTAAACAGTTTAAGATTTCTTACCAGTTTATAATTCAGAAAACTTTTCCATTATGTTGTTTTATCACTTTAACTTACAAGACACCATTAATTTTTAATTTTGTCTATTTCTTGCTAAGGATTTGTTCATTCATCATTTTGTAGTGAGTTGTTAGGCAACAATATTCATAACATTTCTCATTGTGTACTACTATTTGTTCACTGTCCTCTCTTTGACACATGTAAGGTCACTGATATACATAAGACCAATAGCATGAGTTAGGCCACTGACATACTATAGACCAATAGCATATGTTTGGCCAATGACATACGTTAGACCAATGGCATAAGTTAGGCCACTGACATACGTTAGACCAATGGCATGAGTTAGGCCACTGACATACCTTAGACCAATAGCATATGTTAGGCCAATGACATACCTTAGACCAATGGCATGAGTTAGGCCACTGATATACGTTAGACCAATGGCATAAGTTAGGCCACTGACATACATTAGACCAACGGCATAAGTTAGGCCACTGATATATATTAGACCAATAGTATAAGTTAGGCCACTGATATATATATATTAGACCAATGGCATAAGTTAGGCCACTGATATATATATTAGACCAATGGCATAAGTTAGGCCACTGATATATATATTAGACCAATGGCATAAGTTAGGCCACTGATATATATATTAGACCAATGGCATAAGTTAGGCCACTGACATACGTTAGACCAATGGTATAAATTAGGCGACTGATATATATATTAGACCAATGGCATAAGTTAGGCCACTGATATATATATTAGACCAATGGCATAAGTTAGGCCACTGATATATATATTAGACCAATGGCATAAGTTAGGCCACTGATATATATATTAGACCAATGGCATAAGTTAGGCCACTGATATATATATTAGACCAATGGCATAAGTTAGGCCACTGACATACGTTAGACCAATGGTATAAGTTAGGCCACTGATATATATATTAGACCAATGGCATAAGTTAGGCCACTGACATATGTTAGACCAATGGCATAAGTTAGGCCACTGATATATATATTAGACTAATGGCATAAGTTAGGCCACTGATATATATATTAGACCAATGGCATAAGTTAGGCCACTGATATATATATTAGACCAATGGTATAAGTTAGGCCACTGATATACGTTAGACCAATAGCATAAGTTAGGCCACAGACATACGTTAGACCAATGGTATAAGTTAGGCCACTGATATACGTTAGACCAATAGCATAAGTTAGGCCACTGATATATATATTAGACCAATGGCATAGGTTAGGCCACTGATATACGTTAGACCAATGGTATAAGTTAGGCCACTCATATACGTTAGACCAATAGCATAAGTTAGGCCACTGATATACGTTAGACCAATGGTATAAGTTAGGCCACTGATATACGTTAGACCAATAGCATAAGTTAGGCCACTGATATATATATTAGACCAATGGCATAGGTTAGGCCACTGATATATATATTAGACCAATGGCATAAGTTAGGCCACAGACATACGTTAGACCAATGGTATAAGTTAGGCCACTGATATACGTTAGACCAATAGCATAAGTTAGGCCACTGATATATATATTAGACCAATGGCATAGGTTAGGCCACTGATATACGTTAGACAAATGGCATAGGTTAGGCCACTGATATACGTTAGACCAATGGCATAAGTTAGGCCACAGATATACGTTAGACCAATGGTATAAGTTAGGCCACTGATATACGTTAGGCCAATAGCATAAGTTAGGCCACTGATATATATATTAGACCAATGGCATAGGTTAGGCCACTGATATATATATTAGACCAATGGCATAAGTAAGGCCACAGACATACGTTAGACCAATGGTATAAGTTAGGCCACTGATATACGTTAGACCAATAGCATAAGTTAGGCCACTGATACACGTTAGACCAATGGCATAAGTTAGGCCACTGAGATACATTAGACCAATGGTATATGTTAGGCCACTGACATACGTTAGACCAATGGTATATGTTAGGCCACTGAGATACATTAGACCAATGGTATATGTTAGGCCACTGACATACGTTAGACCAATGGTATATGTTAGGCCACTGAGATACATTAGACCAATGGTATAAGTTAGGCCACTGAGATACATTAGACCAATGGCATAAGTTAGGCCACTGATATACATTAGACCAATGGTATATGTTAGGCCACTGACATACGTTAGACCAATGGTATATGTTAGGCCACTGAGATACATTAGACCAATGGCATAAGTTAGGCCACTGATATACATTAGACCAATGGCATAAGTTAGACAACTGATATACATTAGCCCAATGATATAAGTTAGGCCATTGATATATGTTAGACCAATAGCAAAAGTTAAGCCACTGATATATGTCAAAAAAGGTTTTTCTAAAACTAAAATAAATTACAACAAGAGCTATCTATACATAGCACACTCTACTTTTCAAAGAAGTATTGTAAAAATTCTTAGTAAAAAAAGGGGGGTAACTCTGCCAAAATTCATTTTAGGGTTTCCTGCCTTCGAACAAAAGGCTCCTATTTCAAGAAATTTTAAATGTTATCTATTTGAAATAAACCTATTAATAATAGAAGGGAGTGCAAAATGGTCAAAAGAACAAGAACTGATTAATATATATCTACAAACTGGAATGTTTTGTTTTAAGAATAAAGCCAGTCAAATAAAAGTTGCATGTTTTGCTGAAGCCGTCATCAAAATGGCAGCACTGACAGGCGGGCAGCATCAATACTAGTGCAAATAACAAAATAAACAGGGCATTATGGGTAACTTCATATTTTTTTAAAAGAATACTGTAAAACTATTTGATTTGAGTTGGTTTTAAATCACAGAGTTCATACATCCTTTGATTTTCTTCCTTACTTTTTTTTTATTAAATATGTAAACTTATTTATAGGTATACTTTTGAACAAAATAAAATAACAATGTTTTTAAAAATAAATGATTTAAATGCTGTCAATGGTGATTTTTTAAAATGAAAAAAAAAATGTTTGATGCAAGTTTTATCAGTCTGTGCCACTTAAATAAGTGATATTACAGTCAGATGCAGGGTTTCATATAAAATATCCCCCCACCCATATTCTATCTTATAATCTACTATCGTCCATCTTCCTCAAAATGCAATGGTGACCCCAAAAAACAAACAGTTCTGGTAGCACAGTTAAACCTGGTGTTAGAATAGTGCGGCACATGCCTAATTATACCCAACAATGATATAGTTCTTTCTTTTAAATTTTTCATTTAAGATAATATTCTTAATTGGAATTTTCTTAGTTAATAATCACTTTCATCTTGATTACTACATCATTGGATATACACCAGTCACTTCACCACTTTCCAGAAATTGATCCAGAGTGGGGGGATGGGGGATGTATTTTACCCACCCCACTAATCAAGATAAAGAATACAGTTATGAAAACACTCTTTGTTACTCTTTATTCCATTCTTGATTTGATCGTAATGTAAACAATATTTCTTCCTCCTCCTCTTTTCTCCTTCTTTTGCTCTGTTGTTTCAATCTGTCACTTCTCTCACTTTCCAACCTCTCTTTCTATCTATCTTTAACGTTTCAAAATGTCTTCTCTTTTTCCAAATAATATAATGTAGTCTTGATAATCAATATAACTAATGGTTCATATAGATTTCTATGATTATGATGCTAATGAAGGGATGAAAAATGTAAAAATATTTTTTAAAAGAAAATTATTTTTAAAGCAAAACTTTTGTGTCATTTACATAAAAATTATTGCATATTAGAACCTCAAAGTACAAAACTTTACCTTTTAATTCTAGAAATCAATATATCTACATAATTATATTGCACACAAATATTCTATGATTTTTTCATATTTCTCAAATTTATTAAAAAATTAAGAAAATAAACTCCAAGACCAAAAATATCTATCCTTAATTCATCTCATTTCACAGTATTCTTTATTCCTTTTTATTTCTCTCGTTCAGTTCAAACAAACACACCTGTCAGGTTTTCAAACTCTTCTTCTGACGCAGGGCGTCTCATAGTGTACATCCAGTCTGATAGGGAATTACATGTTACTGGTAATTATGTTAATAAATTACTGATTCATGTCAATTATTCACCTAATATCTCAATTAATAATATAAATGTTAATTAATTACCTAATTAAGTACCTAAATAATGCAAAGTTTGCAGCCCTATTTAACAAGTAATAAAACAGAAAAATTATGAAGACAAAAAAAAATTTCAAATTAATATTTCTTACAAATGACAAATACTTAAAAATGAAAACTTCATAAAATAAAAGCTCAAAACACACTTATTAAAGTATATTATTCCAGTATATTATTATTAAGACTTAAATTTAATACCTGTTAATTAATGATCAAAAGTATAGTAAAACATATCTGCCCCTCTTGCTAACTCCAAATTCAGACGTTTTTTTTGTTTGTTGTTTTTACAATGCACAGACACAATTATGGTCAAACTGGCAACATCCAGTCAATAACTAGTAGAGAAAGACCCCGGACACATGTCTGGGTAGAACAGCCAACAAACTGTAAGTCAGCTAGAAGATGTCACATGAAAATCCTGGCTCCAACTAGGGCTCAAACCTACACTGAGGGGTTACAAGTGGGCGACTAACCACCCAGGAAATGGGCGCCTCAAATCCAAATGGAGACAACTACCTGGTACTGAACATTGTCAATATCAGGTTTGAGGAATAAAGACAATCTTTAGTTATCAATTAACTACCATACTTATAATCATATATAAGGTCATTGTGACCTTTAAAGGTGGTATCCGACAGTTTGTATCTAATACATGTAACAATATCTGACTTCTGTTTGTGGTATTTGTATATAATTTCTGCAGAAAAAAAAAATCATAATTTTGTCTAAGCTTTGATGATTTTTAACATTATCTCAATTTTAGGGCAGCAAAGCTCGTTAATCAACACGTTCAAATGTTCATTCTTTATAAATCTATAAATAAGAATGATTAGGATTCCTGCTAAAAAAAGACATCAACGTCACAGCAGATGACATGGTTAAGCTAAAACATAAGCGGTCACATAGTTGTCTTAGCTTAAAAATAGCTAAATGTGCAGCATGGCTCAGATGGGAAATACATGTTTGTAATGATGGTTGTGGCGTTATGGTTCACTTTTCAGACAGGTTTAGGACAATATACAGCATTTTGCAAGATCTGTTCAAGTAACAATGGTTTATTATGGGATTGGCGTTTGCCGGCATTTTTTCCAATACTGTGCAGCAATATTTCTATCATTATAGCACAGAGGCACTTTTGAGGTGCCCAGGGACTGAACCCTGCTGGTCCATTATACTATATTAGACATCAACAAGTCAGGCATAATGCTATCCCCTTAGAGCTAAGCGTTAGGAGGGAAGCCACTACTACCAACTTTAAAGTCTTTGGTTTGACCCGGCCAAGATTTGAACAGGCGACCTCCTGATCCGCAAGCCAATGCTCTACCACTTGAGCTATTATGGCCAGTGGTTTATTATGATGTTTGATAAAAATATTTTTGGTCCAAACTGTTAGATACCACCTTTATGTCATTCCATTGAAGGTCATTCTGAAAATGACCTTTGACCCACTAATTAAAAAATTGATACAAGGTCATTCTGAAAATGACCTTTGACCCACTAATTCAAAAATTTGATACAAGGTCATTCTGAAAATGACCTTTGACCCACTAATTCAAAAACTGATACAAGGTCATTCTGAAAATGACCTTTGACCCTCGAATTCAAAAATTGATACATAGGTCATTATTCCATCCTAACTAATAGCCCTGTAGCTATCTATCAACTGGAAAAGAAGTGGTCTACCATTCAATATCTGCAAAAAAAATTGCCCTCTGTTGTTCAAAGGAAAACATAATTACTGAATTACCCTGTTTAAGAGTAAACACTTCAAATTACTTTTAAAACTACTAAGCTAGCATGCAAGTCATCAGTAAATATATTGTAGGAGGAAATTTTTACCAATAACCAATTAAAAGTTGTATTACAAAATAATGTTATAATATTTTGCATCATAATTAATTTGTTTTTTAAATTCATACAACATATAGAAATTACATGCATTTTTTTTTCTTCCTTCAACATTTAAAAAAACACTTTAAAAACTTTTTAGTATCATAAGCATGCTTTAATTTTATTAAGTAAATTCTAAGTATCCCTTTCATAATATAATTAATAGTTTTAATTAAATATTACACTTAAATACTTATTTCTTACAAACGCACAAAACCTAAGATTAACATGGAAACTTTCTTACTTGATATTTTTTCAACTTAGAATTCTACATCTTCTTTTCTCAACCATTAAACAATGCTTGTTAACTATTTTTAGCTGAAAAACCTAAAATACTGCCAAATTGTTTAAGGGTAATATATGTAATGTGTATATATCAGCTATAAATAATATATTGATTGGCTCAATTACTGATTTCAAAATGGAATATTAAAGTTATCTCCCTTGTGGGAAGGTATTTTTCATATACTTTATATAAGAAATATAATGAATTTTATTTTAAATGTGCTGATTTAAAAAAAAAGAGAAGCTTTTTCATTAATTCTCATCTCAATTAATAAGTTTCCATTTATGCAAATGCTTCTGTCATGAGGGTTTTTCAAAAGTTAAAAAAGTTGAAAAAATCTTAAGTTTTCTGCAGTAGATATATATATATATATAACAATTAACTACCCACAAGGGAGTTAAAAATGTAGATTTTTTAATAGTTAGAGTAAAGTCCCTTTGCATATAATAAGAGGGAATAGTGAGGAAATTCCTTAAATACCTATGAAATGCAAATTGTAAGTACTTAATTTCATGTACCAATGAAAAATTGTGGCCAAGACATTTTAATGACAATTTTTTTATATATTTGTGTTTTCCTATAATCAAGCTTAAAGAAAATGCAAACATTGTTACAAAAACAAAATCAGCATTATTTGTGACCTAAAATTACAAATCCTGTTGTTCGTTTTAAATGGCTTTATCTAATGACATTTTCAACAGGTATAAAATTCAAATACAGATAGTGTCAGTAGTCTAAAATACACAGGTCTGATTAAAAAAAAAAATCCCCTGGTTTTACTGTTTTAATCAATGAAGAGTACTTAAAAGACATTTGAATAAAATGATACCATGGCAACTGCATTTATTTTAGAAGTCAAGACAGCATTGATGACATTTATAGAGAATTTTAATAATTCACCTTTTTACATGGCAGGACACAAATATTATGTTTAGGAATAAAAACAACTAGTCAGTTTTCATGAAATATTTAATTAAGCAACTGCGTCCAATGTAGGTAACAATGTCAAAGTCATTTCTCTGATTCTTTTAATCTTTTAAAGTTAAATTTTAATTTTCAAAAAAAAAAAAACCACAGAAAACATAAACTTTTTATTCTTACAATTTCCACTTTCATTATATTTTCTTAACCTTTTTAATTTGGACAACTGATATCTTTTTACCAGTCTGTTTGATTATTAAAATATATTAAATCCAAATATGTCAATAATATCAAGGGAGGTCACCCTACCAGACACATTAAATGTCAGTCACACAAATAATCAACCAATAATTACTTCCCCTCTTTTGGCCATTCTTTCTTATTCATTAGTTAATCCAATTTTCATTTCCCTTAGTGGAGCCCAAGTAAGTCAATGTTTGCAACATTCATTCAACATTTCTGCCATCTCTTATTCATCAGATGAGTCAATCAAACCATTGTATTCTCAAACCCATAAAATGCTGGAATTATCACCATTCAAACCATTTACATAAAATGCTCCACCCTAAATGTGTTTCCAGCATGTAAAGTATTGCCTGTCCCTTGGATAGGGCCCCTAAAAATTTTTTTAATTAGCAGTTTGATTTTTCCATATTCTATGGGTGCGTTTCGTCATAAACCTTAAGATCAATTGAAAAACTTTCTTAAATTTTAGGTCTTGTGATCACTCTCAAACGCATAAGAACAAACTGTCGTAAGTGCGATTTTGGTGGCAAATTGATCCTAAGAGCTACTCTTCAAAAGTTAGTCCAAAAATAGTGTAACTACGTGTAAACTTCCACTGCATTCTTTAGGGTCTGCGCTAGCAGACGTAAATTATTTACAGATAATAGAACAAAAATGAGCGAAAAAAGTCTTATTAAATTTGTTGATTGAACGCTAAAAGTAACGCCACCATATTGTTTATTCTTGCAATTTCACTCTTAAGAGTGCTCAAAAGCAATCTAAAGATTTAAGACAGATTTTGCATCGAAATATTAAAGAAACATTCTAATAAGGAAAACCATTCTAACGAGAAAAAAAACGATCTTAAAATTTATGAAACGCACTGTACCGGGTATATATCTTTTTCATCAGTTTAGTTCCTCTAATCAGTGTATCCCTTAACAAGCCCCTAATCATTTATACATTTCTGAACCCTTTACTTGCTGGAAGCAGCATTATGGTTAGGTGTGTTTGTATGTTTATAGGGTAAATATCTGTTCCAGCAAGTACAGGGTTAATAAGCCCTTTAATATAAATATATTTCTTAGGGTTTCTCCAAAAGATTTTCTATTCAAGAAAAACCGCTAACTCTTCAGTTGAGACCGTCTAATCATTGTACCCTTTCACAATAGGAACCCCCAGAATTGGCCCCTCATCGTTTTCCGGAACGTTGATCAATCTCATCGTGTTTGTGTAACCAGAGCCGGATTTCCACCCTGTTACTATGACAATGGGGTCTCCGGTCTCTACGAAACCACGGAGACGGCCGACAGCGATGCATTTGTAAATACGCTTGTCCATGTCTTCTGACCAATATGGGAGGCGTGGTTCTGTGAGATGTTGTCATGACGATGATGGGGGGAGGGGGTCAGACAGGGGTGGAGGGGAGATAATAATAATGATTAGCAAAAGCAAGCAGGTTTTACAAAAGCAAGCAGGTTTTACAAAAGCAAGCAGGTACTACAAAAGCAAGCAGGTACTTCAAGCTAATGAGAAGAAAAAGAATAGCCAGCCAAAATATTTTGTGACATTTTCAGATATTATTAATGTTTATTTATATACAACACTCAGGAAACAGAATCCATATATTTGCAAAATTTATCTAAGAAATAAACACATAAAAAACATGCTCTCTTGTAAAATAATAAGGTCCAAAACTTAGCGTTTCATGTGAGTGTTTATGAAATGTACTGACTGTTCTTTTTAATCTCAGTATAAAGTTGAAAAAAAAAATACTGATTAAAATAAAGGATACATTAAGCCTGGGAGGTTTTAGTGAAAGCATTTTTATAAGGCAGGTAGATAAAGCAAGCATATAAATAAAATATGTTACAGAAAGTTAAGCTTGGCTCCAGATAGAAGGATGGAGTCTGATATTAGTATAAATGTCCTAAAATGGCTTATAAGTTTGAACTTGTTGAACAAATAAAGCGATAGTAACACTTTTCTTAATAGGGGGTTGTTTTGTCTTTTTTTCTCATAGTGTCTAAAATAATTATGAGTATTGTTTTGTAATTATACTACAATTAACACTGGGATAGATGCTTCATTTCTTACATAAAGCAAGAATAAAAAAGAAACTCACATTTTTAATAATTATTTGGGGGAAAAAAAAGGGTAAATTAATTAAATACTGGATACAGATTAACAGCGTTGGTCTTAGGAGTCTTATTTGTTTTGTTTTTGAAGTACATTGCAGCTACCAGTTATGATCATTATAGCAACTTCCAGATTTTTTGGTGGAGGAGGACCCCAGACAAATGACTGGGTAGAACCACCGGCGCACCACAAGTCAGCTGGAGGACCTTCCCACAGGAAGTCGTTCGCCCTTAACGGGACTCAAACCCACATGGTGGGAGGCTTAGCAGTTACAAGGTGGTGACTCTACCCCTATCCTATGTACGCCTCGGTTTTAAGATGTACAAGTTGGCCAATTAACTGCTCAGCCACATGCGTCCCTGAGGAGTGAATTTTACATTGGTTCTGGGTCTATTAGAAGCAGAAATTTGCAACTTGTAACACAGTTTAGGGAAAGAGAAAATATAACAAGAATTGTTAATGAAAATGACATTTGCACCCAAAAGATGCAATGATCTTCAAAATGAAACTGATCCTGAGTTTTAGTTTCACACATGCAAATGGTGTGTATCCACTCATTTTTTTTTAAAGTAACTAAAGGGGATAATTATAGAAATATATATAGAACGATAGTTCTTGCATAATGCTCCTGTACACCTTAGAAGGTATCAGTGTTCTAAGTTTGAAGCAAATCCATGCAATAGTGTTTTAAGTTATGTTTTATTTGCTTTGGAGATACATCGCATCAACCAATTATGATCATTATAGCTTTTTTCTGGAGGAAGATCCCAGACACACGTATTGGTAAACCACTGGCGCATCATAATTCATCTGGAAAACCTTCCCACATTAAGTCCTTCGCCCAAAACAGGACTTGAACCCATGCAGTGAGAAGCTAAGCAGTTAGAGGAGAACAACGGCGACACTACAACTACGCTAATCCATGTATCTCGAGTTTTAGTTTTACACCTGCAAATGTGTATATCCGCATATTTTCTTTTTTAAATCAACTAAGGGGGATAATTATAAAAATACATATAGAGTGACAGTTCTTGCATAATGCGCCTCTACACCTTAGAAGGTATCAATGTTCTAAGATTAAAGTTAATCCATACAACAGTGTTCTAGTTATGTTTCGGACATGACAGTGTGATGTGGATGACGATGAACAAAGTGCTCCTTATAAGGTCCGTCTATGCAGGCGACATATAAAGGAATGGAAGAAAGAAAAAGAAAATTTGGAAAGGAAAAATAATACGAAAATGGTCTAGATCATTTATCTTAGATCCTTATTGATGGTTATTTAGTAAAAACATTATTGACAAATGGTGTCAAAACTGTTTCACAATCTGTTATTATGATGGGATTTATTTTTAAAAACGATAATCATAATAGTCAAGAGATAATTGGTGTTTCTTCTATACACAGGGTTCCCACAAATATTTGCTGATAATATTCCAGACTTTTTCCAGACTTTTCCTAAGTTTCTATGATTAAATTACAGGTTTTCCCAGCCAAGGATATCCTCTCAATTTCGATGTGCACTAATAATGTTAATGTCAATCTACAAAGGGTGTTCACGATTGCTGTATTCAGGAACTGCACTTTAAAACCAAGTACTTTGACGTCAAAGTCAGGCTTTGCAACTGAGTTGCTTACTAAGGACTGGCTAGATCACTGTAGTTAACATTCACATATGTTAATGACAGCGTATTTACATTAAATCTTAGCAAACTGATGCCAATACATGACTACAAAGGCTTCGCAAAAATGCAGCAGGCATCGTGAAGCATGATCAAATAAATGCTTGCAAAATGGTCCTGTTTTATTTACATATTATGATAACAAATTGCTGGTTTCGTACCCAAATCGGTTTGTACTTTTCCCCCCGAGTTTTTCCTTATTTTGAACAGATATCAAAATCACAGCATTTTCATGACCCGGAATAAAATATTTAAAATTTCCAAGTTGTCCCTGTTTTCCTGGCAGCGTGGGACCCATGTATATATATTATGTGTGTACATAAACTGTTCAACCCTCCAATCTATTCCTATTGGTTGACACAACAAGATTTTTAAATTATAGAAAAATAAGAAAGAGATACAAGCAAGTTAGCAAATTTGAGCCAGTGCTGGAACTTAAAGCACTTATACATTATCAGTAAATAAGATGGAGAGTTAACCCATTTGCTCACAGTTATGCTATTTTACGCCTGTGTTAAGAATACACAGTTATTCCTTTTATTCAGCAGAAGCTACACAACTAATTTGTAGCGTGGTTTAGCACAGGATAAAAAAATTATATGCTGTACATGTTTCCAAAATTACTTTAAATTGCTACAAAGAAAATAAACAAAATTAGGAGATTTTTTAAAATTATACACATAGGTTAAAACATTATATGCTTTACATGTTTTCAAAAATACTTAGGTTACAGAGAAAATAAACAAAATTAGGAGAATTTTTAAAATTATACACATGTACTATAAACAAAAGAGTTAAATCTACTAACAAAAAGATCCACTGCAAAAAAAGACAAGAATACCTAGAGATTAGCAAGAATACCTAGAGATTAGACAAGAATACCTAGAGATTAGACAAGAATACCTAGAGATTAGACAAGAATACCTAGAGATTAGACAACACATATATAAATACACAAATATTATATATTCTGCAAGTTATGTGTTCAGTATATACAGTACTACTTACCAACATAGTGAATTGGGAATACGCCACGGTACAAGTGGGCCTGGCGTGCAGTTTGCGCGTTTCGTGTAATGGCAATAATCGGGCAACGAGGACGGTATGCTGACAGTAAGAATGCTGATCTGGAAAAATGTAAAAAGGAAGAATGTTCTCAGCATTTAAAAAAGAATGAAAATAATTTATTTATATTTATTATTTTTATAGTATTGGCTTTAATTCCTACTCTTTTTTAAACTTAGATAACTGTATATAACATGATGTCCTGATATTGTATATATGCTCCTTTCTATCATGAATGTTTGTGCTTTACTCTTTTTTTTTCTTTCTTCTCGATTTAATATCTCACCAATGACCTTGTTACTGAATTCTCGTTTCAGCGAGATCTAAAAATAGATATTACACATTGTGTATAAGCATGGAATTAGCTAATCACATCGCGTCGATTGACACTTTACCTGCGTTATGCTGATTATCACTTACACATTGTCCCACAAACAATGATTTTGACAAGCGATCAGTTTAAATCTGTTTGAGCCTTTGGTTCAATTTAATAGCAACAGGGTTGTTTGTTGTTTGTGGTTTGCAAGGAATCGTACGTTGCTGTAATTGCTTCTCTGTTTGCATCTTACTTTAGTTTATTGGATGAGGCTTGTCCATTTCTGCATCGAAAGGTAAAATCTCGCTGTAGCCAGCAACAACTTTCTTTCATAATTTTGTGTCATGAATGCATCATTGGGTGAAACTGTCTTAATCTTCATCTAAACATCTCCATCACAAGCACTTTTGCATTTGGGAGATATCAAATTAAAATATTTTCACGGATCTGTAAGATAATCTGTAAGATCTGTCACTTTAAACCAGGTTGTTTGTGGGCAAGGAGGCGGAGCTTAAACTCTATTTTTAGACTCACGGAAAGGTGAATTTGACAATATAGTGTTAATTTGACAATATAGTGTTAATTTGGCAATAGTGTGAATTTGACACTATAGTGTTAATTTGACAATATACATTAACAGATGTATATACAAATTAAGTACAATAAGCAAGTAATTATATAAATATTATGTCCTGTATTTTGGTGTAATAACCCATTAAAACCAAATAGGAATAAAAATTTCAACAAGCATTGTCTTGAATTTGAAAAGTTAACAACAACAAAAAATGCCTGAATGTATGAACGGGTTGGAGTCATCTCTCTCTTATGATTCTTTGAGTGGAAGGGATACAAAAAAATACACTATTAAACATCTTCTACAGATGGTGATGACTATTATGCATAACTACATTTAAACAAACACAGCTTTATATGAATAACCTGCACATACAAAAATACTTCAGGTAATAATATAAATAGTCACTAAAATACATGGTCACATACCTTCCAATGGTGATGATGATGAGAATACATAACTACCAAAGAAACACAACTCTATACGAGACACTACGGGTACAATAATATTTAAGGTAATAAAACACACAGTTACACACCTTCCGCTGGTTGTGATAACAATGATACATGACGCCATGGACTTGAACGATGCTTCTACAGCAGCTACGGCTACAGTATGGGTGGGATCAGTGGGCATCGGTGTCTCTCGCTTCAATTCCTCAAACAGCTGGGTGTGGAACACAGCCGACTCGGCCTCGCGACAAATCTAAAAAAGAGGACAGAATGGTTGTTTTCTTTCTCATATACATGATATTCTTACATATTAATAGTTCAATGTTTTGAAAAGGAGACAAAATTCTTTACTAAAATGTAACTTTTTGTTGTTTGGTAGTTACTTTTGACAAAAGGAAAAAAAAAAGTTTCAATGGAGTAACTTGATTTTTGGTCACAGAATTTGATTTGTTCACTTTTACTGTCTCTAAACACCTTAAGCAAGGTAGGAGGGGGTGAAAGGAGGGGTATGGGGTGTAGTGGGGGTATTAACACATGCTAATGGGACTGAACAGTGCTTCCAAGTTCCAGCAAGAAAATTGTAAACTGCTAGACAGTGCACAGATTTTAATACTTTTAAAACTCAAGATTTCTTTTTGGGATGGTAAAGATTGTTAATGTTCCATTTGTCTGCTAAATTAGACATCTAGATATGTGGTTAAAAGTTGCTAAAAAGTTGTAAAATAAATTTAAAATACCTCAAAAAAGTCAGTTGTCAAATAAACGTATGTTACTTGTTGAAATCTTTCCGACTCAAAATAAATGTTATCCTCTCCTAAGTTTATCAGAATTAAAGGCTTTTTTGCAGATAAAAATACTGTTTTTGTTTAAAAAAAATGTTTTCCTCTTTGGAATGAACATGTTTATATTATGAACATAAGCACTTTGCCAAGGATGAACACATTGTAAACAATTATACAAAGACAAAGTCACAAACACAATTAAATGTTAAAATATACCACAAAATATTTTAAAAAAATCTTTTTTTCCAAAATTTTACAAGAAAACAACAACAACATATCAAGCTGACATTTAAATTTCAACATTTCAACATTTAAATTCGTTTTAAAAATAGGGAAGATAATTACCCGGTGCATGATTTTCAGAGATTCGAGTGGATAGTCTCCCTTGGCAGTTTCTCCTGACAACATGACACAGTCTGCTCCGTCCAGGACTGCATTGGCTACGTCGCTACTCTCAGCTCTTGTGGGGCGTGGTTTCTTCACCATGCTCTCCAACATCTATAAGAAAAAGGTCTGCTTGCTCAGATATTTTTCCACCAACAATATTTCAGTTATCAACAGTGTCCACTGGAAGCAGATCCGGTGCTGCCTTCAAAGTGTATAAAATGCCATGATCACCTGGCTTGACACCATACTGAGTCAATTTATCCTGACAACAGACCAACCAGTAATTAAAAAAGCCCTTACATTTGCTTCAATGTATGCAATAACCATGGCACAACTTTAAAATGACTGGAAGCGGCCCAGGTTTGAATCCTTGGACTCCCTTAACTGGAGCCAACATTTTACCAATGTTTATAAAAGGTCTGCTTAAATCTAAGACACAATGAATGACTGAGGCATTACTCCAACTCACATGCTGAGTGACTGAGGAACGACTTTAACCCACACAATGGGTGACTGAGGAAGGACTTTTACCCACACAGTGAGTGACTGAAGAATGACTCCAGCCCACACACTGATTGACTGAAGAATGACTCCAGCCCACACATTGAGTGACTGAAGAATGACTCCAGCCCACATACTGAGTGACTCAGGAACAACTCTAACCCACACACTGGGTGACTGAAGGAATTACTCCAGCCCACACATTGAAAGACTCAGGAGTCACAAGTCGACAACTTAACTATAAATTATTCACTAACCTGTGTAGGCTATAACTTTTGCCCCAGTAATTACTCAACCCTTTAAGAATTAAAGTGCTACAGGCAACATTCACCCAACTACTTATCTATCAATATATCAAGTTATCAGTAACCATTTACTAAACCTGTGTAGCATGAATGACAGACAAACAAACCTGTGTGGCACAGATGACACACAAATAACCTGTGTAGCACAGATGACACACAAATAACCTGTGTAGCACAGATGACACACAAATAACCTGTGTAGCACAGATGACACACAAATAACCTGTGTAGCACAGATGACACACAAATAACCTGTGAAGCACAGATGTCAGACAAATAACCTGTGTAGCACAGATGTCAGGCAACTAACCTGTTTAGCACAGATGACAGACAAATAATCTGTTTAGCACAGATGACACACAAATAACCTGTGTAGCACAGACGACAGACAACTAACCTGTGTAGCACAGATGAAAGACAACTAACCTGTGTAGCACAGATGACAGACTTGCCAGCCCTGTTACAGCGACCAATCATCATCTTCTGTGCCAAGAACACTTTCTCTGCAGGGATCTCAATACCCAAGTCACCCCGAGCCACCATCACACCATCTGTCTCAGCAAGGATCTCATCAAATCTGTATAAAAATGAAATAAATATTATAATACATATATATTATATATATTATAATTATAATACATTGATCAAGATTTATGTTAAGAACCTTCGTTTCTCATCACAAAAATCTTGACTATGAAATTTAACCCTATATTTGCTGGAAATACCATAAGAGTAGTGTATGCTTTATGATAACCCTTTTCTTTATCTGAACAGAAAATATCTCACCCTTATGGTGTTTCCAGCAAGTAAAGGATTAACACATCCAACTCTAATGGTGTTTCAAGCAAGGGTTAACCCTTTACCTTCTGGAAACACCATTAGGATGAGGTGTGTTTTATGTTAATCCTTTACTTGCTGGAAACACCATTAGGATGAGGTATGTTTTATGTTAATCCTTTACTTGCTGGAAACACCATTAGGATGAGGTGTGTTATATGTTAATCCTTACTTGCTGGAAACACCATTAGGATGGGGTATGTTTTGTCAACCTTTTACTTGCTCAAAACACCATTAGGGTAGAATATGTTTTAATGTTAACCCTTTTTTTTTTCTGGAAACACCATAAGGGTGGGGTATGTTTTATGTCAAACTTTTACTTGCTGGAAACACCATTAGGGTAGAATATGTTTTAATGTTAACCCTTTACTTGCTGGAAACACCATTAGGGTGATGTCCGGTTAATATATTTATGTTTACCCTTTTCTTGCAGGGCTTTTTCTTTCTTCTTTAAAAGAAGCTATTAACAGACGCCTTCCCCTGAGAAAATTTCTTTAGAATCATGAAGTTTTCCACAAAAAAATTAACTTTACACCAGGTTTTTGCATTGCCCTTTAAGGAAGAAATCAAGCTATTTTCCCCCAAATTACAGATCATGGACTCCTTTCTCAGGCAGTAAAGAAATGCCTTGACTTGTGAGTAGCATCTATCAGGATGGGGTATGTTTTACATAATGGGGTGAATGGCGTTTTCCGGCAAGTAAACGATTAAACTATCATCAGACACTTATGGTAACTTATCCCTGAGAAAATGATGAAGCTCACCTCCTGACTCCCTCATGGTTTTCAATCTTGGCAATGATCTTGATGTTCTTCCCCTTCTCTCCAAGGATTTTACGGATTTCTCTTATACCTTCAGGACTTCTTATAAATGAAGCAAACACCATATCAACCTGAAGTGAAGAAAGAAATATTAATGGGCATATGGCCCTAGATGAGTACCCTATTGTGTAGAGTTGAAAACCAGTTAGGAAGAGTGGTCAAAATGAGGGACTGAAAAAAAGAGGGAATGAGGAATGGAGGGAGAGACACAGAGAGATGGCGAGACAGGGAGAAGGAAAGAGAGTGGGCAGGAGGGAGGGATGGGGAGAGAAAAAGACAGAGAGAGAGAGAAAGAGACACACACACACACACACAGACAGAGAAGAGAGAGAGAGAGAGAGAGATTTAGATATGAAAAAAATATATGACATGTGACCCAAGTTTATTGTACAGAGTTGAAAGAAAACCTGTACAGGAGAGCTTAAATTGAGAGACTGAAAATAAAATGGAGGATAAAGAGAGAAAGTGAGAGAGCCCCAAAAACAAAATGGAAGTCATAGACAGGGAGACAAGCGAAAAGTGGTAGAAAAAAAGCAAAGATAATGCCATTCTGTTTAAAAAAAAGAAAAAAAAAACCCCAAAGATTGAGAAAATTCGGCAAAAAAAGGAGCAAAATATATATATTTTATGTTAACCCTTAAACTTGAGAGAGACACAGATAGAGAAAGAGAGACAGAGAGAGAGAGAGAGAGAGAGGGGGAGACAGAGAGAGAGAGACCGACAGACAGAGAGAGGGAGAGACAAAGAGAGAGAGAGAGAGAGAGAGAGACAGACAGACAGAGACAGAGACAGAGAGAGAGAGAGAGAGAGAGAGAGAGAGAGGGGCAGGCAGGCAAACAGACAGACAGACTCACTCAATAAACTTACCCCCATTTCTACACCAAACATGAGATCCTTAATATCTTTTTCAGACACAGCGGGAAGATCAACAGCTGTCCCGGGCAGGTTACAGCCCTTCTTGCTGCCGAGATCACCACCATTCTCAATCTCGCAATTCAAGTAATCGTCACCTGAAACATGAAAAACAAAGAACTAAAAGTACTGAGGGTGATTATTATCAATCTCCTTCACATTAATCTCCCTTTCTATCAACTGATCTTCAAGAGACCAATAAATTACTGATAGTTCTACTAGCACTGCTGCATGGATTAAAAAATTACTTTTAAATTCATTTTAAAGATTCAACAATTGATTTGCTTATTTAAAAAAAAAATTCTAATGCTTCCAATGACTTTTTAATAAGTATTAACTGTAATAATTCTATTTCTGCAATTACGACTGAAAGTACTAATTGATTTTAACAGCTGCTGTTCTACTTATGCTAAAATATTGTTTTCATCCACACGTATAAAACAACTGAAATTTACAGTTTCAGTTGGCATATTGTTGGCTATACCCCAGACTGATATTATGTAAACATTCGAAGCTTTAAGGTTATGTCAGTCATGGTAAGCACTATAGTCACATGATAAGTCACCACAGCAATGACTGATGTGCAGCCAATCCACTGCGCAGGTTTTGAAAATATTATATGCGGTCTATGAAAATCAAAGTTCTGAAAGTACTGAGGATGATAATTATTCCTAAAATATGAAATGAAAATTAAAGTAGTTAAAGTACACAGTGTGATAATTATTCTTGGAACAAAAAAATCAAAGAACTTAAAGTACTGAGAGTGATTATTAAAATGTACATTACAGAATAAAAATAGCTGTGAGGTGACAGTGCGCTCCACTTTTCTCAGTATTGGAGAGTAAAGGGTAAACTGTTAGGAACAAAAACAAATTCTACGTCAAAAAAGAGGCATAACTGTGCCAAAGTGAATTCAGTCATATAAAAGAGTTTTGAGTTTTTGAATTTATTTCAAAGTACATATAGCTATAAGCCAGGTGTACACAATATATACAACAAGTTACAAAGTTATACATGTACAGTACAAATATCAGTACACATCAAATAAATACATGGATTGGCTTGTGGTAAAGGTGTACTACATATCTTTAAGATTATTCGATTAAGATAACTTATACAACATAAATAACAACTTTAAATAAATGCTAAGTATTTATGGCAAAAACAACAATCGGTTATTATGCACATTAATTTTAATACAGCATGTAAAGAAAATACAGAAGTAATAATACTAGTCCACATAAATAAGTATTTAATCTCACAATAGTGTTCTGTATTATTTACAAACATTCAGCGGGAGAATCAAGTCAACAAACTGTTGTTATAGTAACAGTAGTATGTTTTTCTGAGTTTCTGACTTTTGAACAAACATTGCAATATTAATATTTAATTCTTTATTGTCTGAGGTTAATACATCTATACAAGAAACAAAGACTAATATGTTTGCCATTTAAGGGTGGTATCCAACAGTTTGCCTATATTAAATACACATAGCAATATTAACATCGTCGGCTATCCCCCATTACATTACTCCGCTATGCTGCGTTATGTACCCGTGGGACAATTGGCTAGGAAAATCTCGTAGTCATGAATAATTAATGAGGCAGTTTTATTGGTGCCATAAGAAAACCACCATTGATAACTAGCCAATGAAATTACGTTTTACATCTAAGGTTCGGTTTACCATTCAAAATGGGGACCTCCATGAGTAAACATGTGTGTTGGTTTCTAGTTTTAGTAAGAAAATCCCAGTATGACGTCATTGAGATAGAAAAGTATTTCATTGTAACATGCGATTTAATTGGAAGAAGATTGGTCTCCCCTGCCTCATGCATATTCATGAAAACGAGATTTTGCTAGTCAAATTTCCCACGGTATGTATGGAGTGTAACGGAAGAAAGTACTGTGGTTGCCGACGATGCAATATCAACTGCTTTGAAGAATTTCGTCATACTGGTAGTGTAAACCCATACTTTTGCATTATAAAGATGATTTTAAACACTAACTTTATTGTTAGATTGTTAAATTGTATTTATCAAGAAAATATAACTCTAAATGTCCAGTCTTTCCATCTCTATAAAAAACTGATAGTGGTCACTGCTGAAAATAGGTATCGCCGAATTACACAGATAACTATATAAAAGGAAGTGGTCATGTAGTTTTCTAAGTTTAAAAATGGCTATCTCTTTAGCGTAGCTCAGATAGGAAACACTTGTTTGTACTGACAAGAGGGGATTTATCCTTGATTGTACACAAAGTTCTTTGGCATCAATGAACAGCATTTTGCAAGACTTTTTCTGTTACCAATGACTTATCTGATTATTTGAGACTTTTTTTTTTCCCTCAACTGTCGGATACCACCTTTAAAATGGAACAGACTTTATTATGTTAGTTTTCTGTTACATCACACCGACACAATTATGGTCACATTGGCGACGTCCAGCTAATTATTTTTGGTGGAGGAATACCCCGGACTTCATTAATGGGGACAGAAACTTGAATTTGGCCTCTGCTTTTATAGAACCATATATACAAAAAACTTACCAATCTCTTTCACAATGAGGGAGATGAGGCCGTCATCAATATAGACCTTGCATCCAACAGATAACACCTTGGTGATGTTCTTGTAATCCACCCAGATAATCTCCTCTGTTCCCTCTTCATAATATTTATCATCTGTTGTCAGCTTGATCATTTTGCCAGTTTGTAACGTCACTTCAGCAGAACCACCCTGAAGGTGAAATTGTTTATTTTACGTTTTGTTTGTTTTGTAGTTACATTGCACCGACACAATTATGGTCATATTGGGGACGCCCAGCTAATGAGAGACATTAATTAACTGTCTCCTCCAAATAATCTCTCAATGCAAGAAGGTCCTTTTCACTTGTTTTACTCGGTTTTTATAGTTGTACTCTTTGGAGTGTATGTTGACTTTTCTGCCTTTCTTTTGAAACACAGGTTAATCATCAACAACAAACACTTCCATTTTCTTTTTTAAATAACATAGCTCTATAAGTATTTCTGTAGACTTTAAGCTTACATTTATGCAAAAGTAAGAAATTTTACAATATGTAATGGGAAACAATGTCCATTTTACCATTGGACCCCATTATTGGTGGAGAAAGACCCCAGCCTTATGTCTGAATAGAACCACTGGCACACTGCAGGTTACCAGGAAAACCTCCCCACACAAAAGTTCTGGCCTCGACAGGGACACGAACCTACATGGTGAGGGGCTCAGGTGTGACAAGAGATGCTAACTGCTTGGCCACGGGCACCCACGAATGGTGAAATTTGAAAGTTACAACAAAAATATCAAAATTTTAGCTCATAATGGAAAAAAACCAACACAACCATTACAGTTCAAGGTGAAACATATGAACATTTCCACTTTAAATACCTCACAGTTTGAATTCAAGTTACCCCTCACACCCCCACCCCAACACACCCAAGTTATGGCTTTTTTTGCATTCATGTGAACTTTTTTTAGGTCAAAGTGGAAGATTTTCACTTGCAAAGTGGAAGATTTGTTATTTTCATATAAACAGAGAAGGAAGTTATCTATTTCCAAATATAGGGACATTTCTGAAAATGTGCAAAACCTCATTTTCAATTAATTTGAACTTCAAAAGTGCGAGTCTCCCTTCAAAAGTGGGAGAGTTCACATGTTTGCTTTGCACTGAATAAAAAAAAAAGTATAAACAATTTCATGGCAAATAAATGATTATTATTCCACCTAAATAAATGAAGATTTACGGTTCTAGTTCACTGCACCATTACTTAACCACTATGTACCTATATACAAAGTTGAAATCCTTTGAGAAATTTTGCTATTTTCCAGACAATGAATATAAACTAAGTGTAAAACGAGTAAAACGTTAACAACAGAGTTGTTTCTTTTGCACTGCATTTCTATGCATCAGAATCTATCCAACCTCCAAGTTTTGAAATAAAAATGAGCACTATTTTTTTATGGGATGGGATGGGATTTGCCGGAATTTTTGCTGATACTTTGCTGCGACATTTCTATCATCACAGCACAGAGGCACTTATGAGGTGCCCAGGGACTGAACCCGGCCAGTCCATTATACTGACACCGACAAGTCAGGCGTAATGATGTCCACTTAGTCTTGAGCATTAGGAGAGAAGCCACTACTACCAACCTTAAAGTCTTTGGTTTGACCCTGCTGGGTTTGAACCCGCGACGTCCCGATCTGCAAGACTACGCTCTTCCACCTAAGCTATTGCGGCCGATATTTTTTTAATTTTATTTTTTTATGAGATATGCTGAAGACAAAGTTATGTGAACATACAAATAGAAAGACACATCGAAGGGGAATGTAAAAATAATTTACCCCCTTGAGTAGACCAGTCCTGATCTCAGGTCCCTTGGTGTCCAGAGCGATGGCGACTGGTCGAGGGTGACTGAACTGGGAAATAGCGCTGCGAATGTTCTGAATTGTCTCCCTGTGGTACTGAAATAAACAAAAACAGTAATCAAAAGTCGTGGAACTGCCCTTATATTTGTTTGGGCAAAGGTGCTATAGTGACATCCAGCTGTTTTGGTGGAGGTAGACCTGAGACAAATGTCTGGGTAGAACCACAAGCACACCACAGGTCAGCTAGAAGACATTCCCATATTAAGTACATGACCCCAAACTGGACTCGAACTCGCGTGGTGGGATGCTAAGCAGTCATAGGAGTTGCACATCGGCAATTCTACCACTACGCCATGGGTGCCCCTTTCTTTGGGCAGAAATCCCCTTCTGACTACATGACTCAACCACCCAGGTCTCCTCCATGTTAAGATAATACGGCGATCAGTCAATTTGTACAAGTTACCTCTCCACTTTTTTGCTTCATAAATTATCTCCTCATATGATCTTCCCTATTCGTCCAAATGTTGTGACTAAGGTGTTCAAATACTTCAAATACATGAAGAACTGTCTTCTTCTCCCTTATCTCTGCTCCTTTTCACCTCTTTGATAGCACTAAAGCATCCATACATTTTTAATTCTCTTATCAATCGGAGCAGTCAGAAGCGCTGTTTGACCCTGTACCCGATTACAGGTGAGCCAACAATGGTAAATATGATTATGTAGTAAATCAAAATTCTCAAATATCTTGGCCTAGTAGTCTCCCCATTTCAACCCTTTCTTCTAGTCAATGAGTTATATTCGTATGCAGCTTTGTTCATTCATAATTCTGCATTTCTTGTATATTTAATGACACAATATATAGGACTTCCAGTTTAAACAGGTAACAATATTAATGTTAACACTTCCACAATGCCTGAACTCAATTGACACATCTAGTCTCCTTAGAAATACATTTGTTTTGTATTCGCACTACTTCTTCCCAGGCATGAATAACTGACTGTGAGTAGTCAAGGTCGTAGAGGGTCAATTCCGAGTTCTTCCAAAATCCGACTTTCTCTTAACTCTGGATGACGTGGCAAGCAACACCGCCCAATAAAAAAATAAAAAGATCAATGATCAATGGCAGAATGCTCTGTAGCATACGTACCTCGTGCGTGCCATGAGAGAAGTTGAGACGGGCAATGTTCATCCCTTCTATGATCATCTTCTGCAGCATTTTCACGTCCCTGCAAGCTGGGCCTGAAGAATTATTAAACAATTATGAACAATCATAAATGTGGCAATTTTACTAAATGATTCAATCTTTTGAATAATCCTTTCTCTGTGTAGATTTTACTAAGTAAAAAGCACTGAAGGTTGTGTGGGTATTCACTGCTTTTGGAAAAATGGTCACATTTTGCGATAAAAAGAACTGCCATTCTATACATAGTCGGTGACGTCACTCAATTTTAGTCACCTCTATATAATGACACTTCACAACCTAGCCGATTTGGAGATTTTGTGCTTCCGCATTGGAAAATAATTCTGTGTATTAATATAAAATTGTATACATACATTTAGGCCACTATTTATTTTTAATGAAATGTTTTTTTGTATTTGGTAGACTGTTGTATTATACATAACATGTAAAAATAGTCATTTGTTGATTATGTTGAAAAATTACAACATTAAATTTGTTTTAAAGCCTACTTTTGCTTTCAGCGTAAGTGACCCCATTTGTTTCATAGATTTAGTTGGGCAATATTTTGATACCAAAGGTTGCTAGGGAAGTAAAAGTGAAACATTTGCTCAAACCATGTCAGTTAAACTGCCTGAAAACGGTTATGAATAAAAGAGATGTCATGGCTGCACTACCCATAATCCTTTGAGCAGTTTCACACAAAACTATTTGTTTTGTCATGTGTTGACACATTGGATAAACTGCTTTACATCATAATTATCATGAAAAAACATGGAACTACTTTTTGTCGCACAAGAAATAGTTGAACTTTGTAAGGTGGACTGCATAAGTGTGAAGCAGTATCACAGTATAAACAGTATTAGCAAAGGAGTAAAGCCATGAAGGGGCGAATATGGCCTCAAATTTTCGATAAAAAGTATTTTCAAAATACTGCACCAAATGTGGTATTTTATGAATGTATGATGTCTAATCCCTTAGCAAATACATTTTTAACTGGACAACTTCCTTTGAATTATGCCAAAATTATTGCTGAAATGAAGGCAGGTTTCACAAAATAGTCAAAAAAGGTAATTATTTTGTAGTTTGAATTAAACATTTTTTCCTTTTTTTAATTTACACCTCTAAACATCCTCCTTTTCAAAGGCCCCATTCCCTTTTTCAGAAAAAAACTCAACCATGTCTATATAAATATCTTTTTCATAAAATCACTCGATAAAGTGACACGCACACCTCTCCGTGTTCTGCAAGTTATTGCTAGGCAGACAGTGAAGGTGTCAGAGCCTGAACCCCAAGGTACAATTAACTGTTAAAAACAGCTACATGCCAGTAATACACCTCACCTACCTTTTCTAAAAAAAACATTTTCTACAATAAATTCAAATAAGTATGGACTTAAAATCATCATTTTACTTTAAAATTGTACGATATATTAAATTGGTAGCTTCTAAAGATTTATAAAACTTAAATGGAACAGCAAATAACAACCAGATATTGAAATGTATGCATCTTATTCTATGTACCAAAATGCTGCTTTTTGAGTGTGTTTATTTGTTTTGTGAAATACATCGCAGCGACCAATTATGATTATTATAGCGATGTCCAGCTATCTGTTGGAGGAAGACCCCAAATGTCTGGGTAGAACCACTGGCACACTGCAAGTCAGCTGGAAGACTAAGGCTAATCAGTCAGGAGTTACAAATCAGTGACTTTGCCACTAAATGAGCTGGTGATATTCATCATACCTTTAACCAATTAACTTTTCAAGGATTTCGTAACTTTTGCCATCTTTTTTCCCTTCTAAATAAAGAATCTTAAAAGTAACAACTTACCAATAGTACAGATAATTCCTGTCATGCGCACCGTATTTGGCTCCGAGTCGATGTTCAGTCGACATTTGTGCTCCAGAGATGAGTGGGCGATGGCTGCATGCAGCTGTTGCTTCTGCATGTAGTACGCCCCCTCATGCTCCATCTTCTTGAGGTCAAACTATAAATAGAAACAAAAGAGCTATTTATAGTAACACTCTAAAAAAAAATGTGTTCTTCACAAAAAGCTCTGTAATGGCTGCATGCAAATGCTCTTTCTGTGCTATATACAAAATAAATACCCCCTCATTTACAACCTCCACGAAATCAAGCTATAAATAGAAACAAAAGAGCTATTTAAAGTAACACTCTAAAAAAATTTTGTTCTTCACAAAAAACTGTGTAATGGCTGCATGCAAATGCTCTTTCTGTGCTATATACAACATAAATACCCCCTAACTTACAAACTCCTCAAAATCAAGCTATAAATAGAAACAAAATTTATTTATAGTAACAGATTTCATAAGAAAAATAAATATAGAACCATGTGCTGAAAAGGAAGCAAAGTACTTAAACAGAGTGTCTGCAAAAAAATTAATAAATTACAAAACAGGTGTTCAGTAAGTTTTCATCAGATTAACCAAAAAAATGCAATTTTACTATTCTCTTAATATGATTCCCCTTAGTGAGGTCAAACTATAATTAGAAACATTAAAATGAATTATATTTAGTAACAGTCCAAATATTGAAACAATGTCTTAAAATAGAACCTAAGTATTATATAAGATATTTTATATGATGATTAGTTTAGCTTAAGTCAGTATGTTACAGTTAGGCAAATTGACTTAAATTAGCAAAAGGGAGCAAGCATACATATTAACAAGCACATGAGAATATATTTTATACTTCAAAGTGCAAAGAATTTATGAAAAAAATAAGTAAACAAAAATAAAATAAAAGCCGTCCTTTTACACTATATGCAAATAACTAAACATAAAAAATAAAAATTAAATTTGTTTATTGGGTTTTTTGTCCCACCAACAGTTTTTCATTTATCTGGCGACAGTGTCTACTTAAAGCAGATATAGTGCTGCCTTTTCTGTGTATAGCATGCCATGAGCACCTGGCATGATTACCACACCCAGTCACATTATCCTGACACCTGGCCAACAAGTCATGGAACTACCCTTATATCTTCTTGAATGTTAGCAAGAGAGCTATAACTTTTAACGACTTTGGTATGTCGTGGCCTGGGATTGAACCTCCCGTATGTCTAGTCGATGCTCTACCAGATTTGGTGCAACTCTGTATAACCTTTGGAAAAACTTCCATAGTATATAAATAAAGCTGACCTTGAATAACTAACCAATTGAAAAACTCGTGTCCCAGAAAGAACTTATACTGTCTTGGTGAGATGCCACACTCAAAACTTTACTATATCCAAGTTCTTGACAAATTATTGAATGAGTTTTAAGATCCTTTAATACCGCTCATGATCTTGGTCCGAATGATTTCAGTTCTGACAAAGGCTGTAAGATAAACATAATCACTGATAACTCTGGTGCATAGAATGCCATAACCAATACCAAAGTTCAAAAATACAAAACACCCAAGGACAAAACTTAAGAACTGGGTCAATTGCTGAACAATAAAGTGCAAATATTTTATCTAAAAAAAAGCAACTGCGGTACAATGGTACAATGCTTAGACTTGTGTCAAATTGATTATAGTATGTCTGCCAGGATTAGTGTACCTAGCATGAATCATGCTTCGTCTGCATGGCCTGAAGTAAGTTGTAGTTATGTGATAACATCTGAAGCTATGTCACAGCAGTTATGTGATAACATCTGAAGCTATGTCGATAACAGTAGTTATGTGATAACATCTGAAGCTATGTCGATAACAGCAGTTATGTGATAACATCTGAAGCTATGTCGATAACAGTAGTTATGTGATAACATCTGAAGCTATGTCGATAACAGCAGTTATGTGATAACATCTGAAGCTATGTCGATAACATCTGTAGTTATAACATCTGTAGTTATGTGATAACATCTGTAGTTATGTCATAACACAAAGAGTGCAGACGTTGGTTTTGGGTTCTCATGGAATGTCTCGCTTACAGTGCCTTTACAGCAAAAAAAAAAAAAATATGCTTAACCCTTTACTTGCTGAAAACACTATTAGGGTGGGGGTATGTTTTATGTTAACCCTTTACTTGCTGGAAACACCATTAGGGTGGGGGTAATGTTTTATGTTAACCCCTTTACTTGCTGGAAACACCATTAGGGTGGGGTATGTTTTATGTTAACCCTTTACTTGCCAGAAACAAATCATTATCAACAGAAGCTGCAGTACCTTCTGGCCTTAAATAGAGCTGGGCCAAGTTACTTTTTTCCCCCCATACAAAAATCCCATACCAACAAACAATTATGAAAAGACCCAGTCTTTGAAGTTATGTATGACCAGTATAAACCCATAGAAAAATACAACACATTGTCGACATCTATAGCCTATTGTCACACAAATGATTTTCCAATACAGAATGATGCAATGCAGGTCTATCAAATGATGATAAGCAGTTTTTTCTATAAACCAAGGTCATAAACTCACCAAGGAATGGAACAGGTCCCATTCATCTATACATATTGTCACATGACTGATATGGCATATCAACAAATCAAAGGTCTGTCTGTGAACTGTGTTTTTTTTGTTAACCAATGTCATTACAGCGTATCAAAGGTCAAAAAGTCGATAAAAACTAAATTTACTTCATGTTTTACCTTATAACATTTTACAAAAATGTTTTATAAACAACACCTTTTTTTAAAAGGTGGTGTCCAATAGTTTGATTTCTGCAGAGAAAAATCATTCTTTAGTTTAAGCTTTGACGATTTTCAACAGTATCTCAATTTTAGGGCGGTAAAACTAGTTAATCAACACATAAATATTCATTCTTTTCAAATCTATAAATAAAAAAAAATGGTATTCTTGCTAACAAAAGACACTGATGTCACAGCAGCTGATGTGGATGAACTAAAACATAATTGGTCAAGTGGTTTTCTTAGTTTAAAAATAGGTAACTGCAGCGTGGCTCAGATAGAAAACAATTGTTTGTAATGACGAGATGGGATTTATCCTTGACTGTTCACTAAGATCTTTGGCTTGTTTGAAATGACGATTGTGGTGTTATGGTTCACTTTCCAGAAAGGTGTAGGAAATTAATAAACAACATTTTACATGATCTGTTCAGCTAACAATGGTTTACGATGATGTTTAATGAAAATATTATTGGTCCAAACTGTTGGATACAATGTTGAAACATTTTGCGAAGAATTCTTTTAGAGCTCAATGCTTTTGAAGAATTTTGTTAATTCTTTTTGATAAACTAAATTTGCTAAACAGTGCACTATTGAGCTTAATTCTTTTTGCAAAGTATTGTTAAACTGTGATTTGAAAGGTTACACATGCTTTTAAAAAAAAAAACTTTACTTGTTTCCAAGTATTTCCAATTTTACACAGTTTGCATTTAGTACTATACAAACTTTATCACTATATCAATGCTTATAACTATCCACTTAATTTACACATTTTGCAATGAGCTTAAAAATTGCCCCTTTTTACACATTTTGCAAAGAGCTTAAAAATTGCCCCTTTTTTACACATTTTGCAAGTAGTGTATCACCTTGCGACCAGTGCTTTTAAAACTGTACACTTAAATCTTGAACCTTTATATCAAACACAGTGACTTGTAGTCTTTGTATGCGAAAAACCAACAAAAACAACAATACAGCTGAAACATGTACACATTTGTATCAGCAAAATAAACATCAAACTTGGGAATAAACCAAATAACCTATTATTTGTATTGGAAAGTTAGGTCAAACAAAAAAAAAAGAAAGTATTGTTTGGAGGCTCCCATTTAACTGCATAAGACAAAAAAAGTAAAATAAGTTAATTACAAAGTTAAAACATCATTACCTGTTGCTTGAAGAGATGACTCATTTTTAATTCAAACTAATTATCAGGTCCAATAGAAGGTTAGTCAACACAGCTTGTTAGCCAAATGTTTAATTAATTAATAAACCATTTGACACAATTTGTTAGCTGTCATTAATCCAACATCACACCATGTAACAACAATTATCCACCTTATGGGTATTTACAAATACACATCCAAGACTTCCAAAGATCTCTTAGCTATAAAACACAATCATCAACAACAGAGTTTATCAAAGATTTTGAGTTTAAGGACACAATCCTCAACAGTAAGCTTCTAATAATCCAAAGACACACTAAAAAATCTGCCATTATCTTCTCCGACTTGTCCATTCAATGGCGTAAAAATGTATGTCATTAACCAATAGTTGTTGACATAATACCGCAAGGTTATACTCAGTTAAAGGGATAGTTAAAATGAACAGTGTATTATTGTATAACAAGTTAAAGGGATAGTTAATAACGCACAACACATTTACCTGCTAAATTTCTTTCCAAATAATTATTTTTTAATTTTATTTTAAAAATATTTTGTTGCGATGTAACAAAATATACACAAAAAAATGCCATTTTGCTTCTTTCTTTTTTTTTTTGAAAAAGATCTATGTAAAAAATTTCTATGGGATGGGGATTTGCAGGCATTTTTGCTGTTACTGAGCAGCGACATTTCTATCATTAAAGCACAGGGGCACTTATGAGGTGCCCTGGGACTGAACCTGGCCGGTCCATTATACTGACACCGATGAGTCAGTTGTAATGCTGTCCCCTTAACCCCAAGCATTAGGAGGGAAGCCACCACTACCAACTTTAAAGTCTTTGGTTTGACCTGGCCGGGATTTGAACCCGCGACCTCCCGATCCGCAAGCCAACGTATTACCAAATGAACTATTGCGGCCGGTTAGATGACTCTATGTCACCTTTAATAAATTCCAAACAAATCAAAACAAATATTTATCAATGGACCATATATTGTATAAACTACCTTTATATAACTTTGTGAAGAATGTTTGTGTGTTTACTTTTATTCCAAATCAAGACTTCATTCTGAAGATTGAATAATTTGGAACAACAATAACTGAACCCCATATCTTATGCTCTACCTTTCTATAATTCTATAAGAGGTTGTAAATGCCAGTATGTGTGCTTTGGAATGCAAATTTCTGTGTCTGTAGGTCATATCATTGTACAACAATAACCTTCAGCTTTTTAAACATGCTTGGGTAGATAGTTTTTTTTACAAAGCTTGAGTGAACCAAACTGCATGTGTGTGTGTTTGTGATTGCTAGCAGTTTTTCTGTTTACTTTTTGTGTGTGCTTGGGGGAGTGGGGGGGGGGGGGAGGGTTAGTGGAGGGGGAGAGGCCTTTAGTTTACCTTTACTCACCTTTTACTTACTGGAAATACCATAATGTTTATGCATATGTTTTAAGGCATGGGCTGAATGGTGTTCCAGCATGTAAAGGCTAACTACTTCTTTATTTGTCAATTACCTTTACTTGGTCATTTGCTTACAACATGCATGCAAAAGCCATGTGATATTGCTAGAAACTTGGCAGCAAAAGTTGAGCAGATTCCTCCAGGTAGAAGCTTACTGATCTGGATCTATACTTTTTCCTATGCTTGATTTATGTTTGTTTATTGGGTTTATAGTCAATAGTCACCAGCAGTATTTCAGTTATTTGGAGATGGTTTCCACTTGAAGCAGATACAGTGCTGCCTTCAATGTGTATAGCATGCCGTGAACACCTGGCATGATACAACACCCAGTCACATTATCATGACACCGGGCCAACCTGTCGTGGAACTACCCTTATATTTGCTTGAGCATTAGCAAGGGAGCTAGCTATACAACTACTATTTTTAATGACTTTGATATGTCGTGGCATGGAATCGAAACCGGAGCCTCCCATACCTGGAGCCGACACTCTGCCGATTCTGCTATCAGGTCAGGTACTTGATTGACATGCTCTGCTATTAAAGAGTTAACCCTTAGCTTGCTTAGCATGTATTTATATAGCTTACACAAATAGTGTAGATCCTGATCAGCCAACTTCCTAACTGTCTGATCAGGATCTGAACTATTTGGTGCTTAGTCGCCAGCAATGTGGCTTCTGACCCTGTCATGAAGTTTATAGCCAATAATTAAGATTTTGGTAAGGGTAATTCACATATGTAGCAGGTTAAGCAGTTTTAATGATCCATTGGGAAATAGTTTTATGTGACAAGGAACTTAAAACTATTGGTATAAGAGGAATGAATGGTTTGGATTATGCAACATGCCAGTACTGACTGGTTGGAGAAGTTAGTTTATTCTAGTTACAAACTGGGATTAAATTTTATTGTCATGTATTTGCAGGAAAATTTTCTGTTTGTACATCTGGTGCTCTAGATTGGAAAATTTTAGTTTTTAATTTTTTAGAGAAATTATTTACTATTTACGAGTTATTAGTTTACATGCATTGTATATTCATGGGGTATATAGATATGTTCTATTAATAGACTATAGGGAAGAGTTCTAATTTTAAAAAAAAAATCAAAACTGCCAATTTGGAAATACATTCCCCTCCCTCACTCAGCTTGAAATACAAGGTTTCAGTCATCTAGTAATGGAAAATCGTCCTTTCACAATTTTCTACCATAAATTTTCCAACCTCTACCCTGACCTAGACATATTGACATGAACAAAAGCTGTTAAACGTATCAAATTACATTCACATATAGTCCTGCCATTGTACAGGTTATCTTGTGTAAGTCTGGCAAAGCACCAAATAAAGTTGGCAAATCTACTCGGACATAGCAAGGTATCCCATAATTCTCAACCAAACCTTTTATTGTGAGTACTCCTTTTAAGGACATGGTATGCAATAACTTGTTCGAGTGTCTGAGCTGTTTTCATACTGTCATTGTATAAGGACTGGTTTTGTCAAACATATTATGAAATATGTCTGTGTGTATATCTATAAAAAATATAAAAGAATAAATAAGACATTATTTAATGCAGGGTTCCCACAATGTCTGAAGGGAAAAATTCAAGGTCTTTTCCAGGTTTTTTCCAGGTATTTTTTGTCCATTTTCAAGGTCTATGAATGTGAACATTCAAGACTTTTGCGGTAAATATTTTTGGGAGTTTACAAATGTATGCCAACAAAAACTCTAATTTTTTAAATCAAATTCAGTTAAAATGCCTAATGATTATTAAAATGCACTAACAGTTTTCCCAGTAATTTCCCGTTTTTGTTTTTTTTCACATCATGTCAAATTTAAGGTCTTTTCCCGACCGGGAGTGTTTATTTTCGAATTCCCGGCTTTTTCCCGATTTCCCGTTTCTGTGGGAACCCTGTCAATGAAATAAGACACCATGTGCCTTTTTTATAGCACCATGCAGCGATTTGTAAATGGAACCTTAGACATGCCTCTGCATGCAGTAATGCTTTGGTAGAAATAGGTCAAATAATTTTATCAGTTTTTTGTGACTGTTATTACAGCACAAAATAGGATATATTAAATGATAAAAAAGGCTAAAATATATATTTTGTTAAGCTTTATTACTACATCCACTATAAAATCTGTGGTTTATTCAGTATTTTTTTTATTTATGTTCTTAAGCACTGTTTAATAAGGAAATTTATTCATGAAAACCTTACCTGTAACTATGTGTTGCATTTATTTATCCACAAATAAGGCGTGATTGTTATTAAGGCATAAAATATTAATGAACTTTAAATATGCTTATGAAACTTTTAATTGAAGATTGGGTTAACGTTTTACGTTCAAGAAATTTCCAGTGTTTGGATGGTAATAACAGAGACAATAATATTTAGTGCCAACATGATAGTGGAGAATATGCACATTAGTGAATTACTAGTTAACATAATATATTCATTTCTTGTCAGATAATGATTTTATAAGTACCTAGACACCAAATTATTATATTTGATTGACTCCAGTTACTGTTCCATTTGCACCTCTGAGTTGAGGCTTTAATTTCACTTGATAGACACAAATAGGATCAATAATTGTCTTATGTATTATATATACCAATTCTATGGTGATTAAATTTTGAGATTTTTTATGCCCTAAATTACGAACTGGGAAAAAAAGTTGCATCTTGGGTAGGTTTTTTAGTGGGAACAATACGGTAAATGCTTTGGTGAGAGGGTGATAAAAGTTTGTTTTTTGTTACATCACACCAACAGAATTATGGTCATATTTGTGACGTCCAGCTAATTATTGGTGGAGGAAGACCCCAGACTTATGGCAGGGTAGAACCACTGTCGCACCAGTGATATTGGGGTGATATTCATTCAGCTGATCTTGTAGATCAAATGTAAGGTTCGATGTTTACACCACACAAAAAAAGCAGCACAATTACTGAGAACAAAAGAAATGGGTCTCATAATGGGATAAGGGGCCTGGTTAATTGTGACAGTTATCAAGAAAATCTTTACAAAAAAAGCCTCTTTTTTTTCAGATCTAATGTTATATCTTGTTAATTTTCACCACTCTGCTGCAGTTGTTAACTGATTGACAACATATTTGAGATGAAAACAGTACCAACAATAGTTCTGCACATCTAGCCATCAGCGTTTTTGACATCATAAGATGTCTGTACTAACAGTTTTATACCCATGCAAAATGTTCTGTTTTGTTCTTTGAAATACATCACAACTACTAATTATAATCATTACAGCAACATCCAGCTATTTGGTGGTGGAAGACCCCAGAAACATGTCTGGGTAGAACCACCGGTGCATCGCAAGTCAGCTGGAAGACCGTCTCACATTAAGTCCTTCACCCCAACAGGGACTCACACCCTTGCGGTGAAAGGCTAAGCAGTCAGAGGAGTTACAAATCAGCAACTACCACTACGCCACGGGCGCCCCATCATGCAGAATGCTATGCCATTAAGCTGTACAAGACTGATCAACATGGGTTACAAGAGTGCTGATTTTATAGTTGAGAAATAGGATTCCAATAAAATGGTTGCATTTTACAAATTTTTTTATCACATAACCTACCGCGCGAGCGTGAGGTAACACTCATGCGTTATTTTTGGTATATCACTAGTTAGTTATCGTAGTGTGACGTCATTGTCGTAGTGTGACGTCATTAAGTATGTGAGGCGTATATGCCATTTCCCGATCACTTTGTTGTCGCCGTTTTATGCATTTTGTTGGACAATTTCATTTTAATTAATAAATAGATAACATTTTAGTCATGTTATAAACGAATCTGTTCCCTTTGTGTGGAAAATGATCGAGTAAAGACTGGAACTATCTTTTGTGCGGATGCTTCCAAACCGAATTACACGTCAAGGACGACTGTTCATACTATAAAAAGATTATGCATTGTAAACAAAAACAGCTGGTGTTTTGGTTATGTGATAAATAGAATCTAATATTCGTGGTCATTAAGTACTGAAAATATCAAACTCGTCTGAAACAATACGAAACTGGCAGAGCCTCGTTTCGTATCGTTTCATTCAACTCGTTTAATATTTTCAGTACCTAATGACCACTCATATCAGATCCTCTATATATCATATTTTTTAATATAAGAAAATGGAAATCTCAATAGGAAAATAAGAAAAGGTCCTATAAGAAGTACCACAGATATTTAACTCTGAACTACCTCTAGACAAAGGCGAATAGAGTAAATGTTGAAGTGACAACACAGAAACGCGGCATAACACGCAGCAAGAAAAAACACTAGTTACCACCTTGGAAAGGTCAGTCAGCAAAAGGACTGACAAGCGTGCTTAAATCTGGTTTGTGACATAATGGGAACAAGGCACCTTTTCTCATGGGTAGCAATATCTGAAGTCCTAACAGCAACATAATGTCTATGAAGAGGACAAGGATAAAGAAAGGACACTGGGAAAGATATTTTAATTGTTTTTGTGTTGTTGTTGGTTTTTTTTTTTGGGGGGGGGGGGGGGGGGGGGGGGGTTATAATTAACTTTTATGGACTATGCCTAAGTAGAAATTGTCTAATTTAATATATAAATATTCAATATTATAGCACCCAATATGAAAAGTTATTAAAATAAAATACAGTTGTTTTTTAACAAACAAACTCTTGAGTATTTCTAATTCTTCAAAAAAGCAAACTTTTTGGGTCTAACTTAAAATATTAATATTCAATATTTCAGCACCTAATATGAAAAATTATTAATATACAGATGTTGTTTAATACAAACACTAGAGTTTGTTTTTCCTTCAAAAATCAAACTTTCGGCTTACCTGCCAATGACTTTTGTGCAACTCACAATGCCATTCTGTTTCCATGATTACTGGATACTCCATACTGTCGTCATAGCAATCACATCCCTCCATAATTTACTTATTTATAATTGTCATAGTAACACAAAAATAAGCATCCAATCACATCCTTCCATTATTATTTCATTACTGTCATAGTAACAGGCAAATAAACATCCAATCATGTCCTTCCATTTTTTTCTAAGCTACATAGAAATAAACATCCAACACCTTCACGTAGTCCAACCCTCATACTGTCTGTTCTGTCCTTCTGTTTGCACAATCACAAAATGAGCAATAAAAGAGGTTGTCATTTTCTTGTATGACCTTCTAAGACTCAGCCCACAAAATACTTTTATTGACACAAAGAACTTTATTTTAAATTGTGACACACAAATCTGTTGGCTAAAGAAACCTATAAAACTTTATCTATGAAGACACCATCCAGTTCAGAATAAATTCTTTACAAGTCTGAATTTAAAAGTTCAGTAAGACCAGAACAAGGAAGCTCTTGGTAAAATTGCAGACAAAGTTATATTGAAGTACAATCCAAGGAGATAATAAATACGAACATCCAACACGCTCATTAATGAGTTAATTTTCTTTTGTCAATGGACAGTTGAATATAAATTTTGGCCTTGACCTTTGCACTAGAACATGTGAAAATGCAGAATTGCTTTGCTCTTTGCTTACTTATCATTGTGGTTGGTTTTATGGAAATCCATAATTATTTGTTTGTGTTTGTTTTATTTCTTTTATAAAATGGCTCACTGTATCTAAATTTTAGCTAAGTTGACATATGACCTTGAAATGTGGCCTATGCTGTACAGCATGGTCAGTGCACATGCATGTTCACACAATGGTTATCTGGGAGGAAGATCAACTTTGTTTTCCCAATGAAACATTACAGTACTTTACCTTACAGTACTTTAATGTCAATTTGACATTTGATCTAGGATTGTGACATTGACCTTTTGCCCAAGGATGGTGCACATGCAACTTTGCACTAAAGTTTTCTGTCATTGCCTAATTTTTCTCTTTACTATACTTTCTTTTTCTGATAATTGGCTTCCTGCAGTTGTGTACCAAACTTGACTTTTAAGCTTGAAGTGTGACCTTGACCTCTCCTCTACAATGCTTGAAGTGTGACCTTGACCTCTGCTCTACATTGTGATCAGCTTAAAGTGACTCTGCTCTACAATATGGTCAGCTTGGAGTGTGACCTTGACCTCTGCTCTACAATATGGCCAGCTTGAAGTGTGACCTTGACCTCTGCTCTACAATGAGGTCAGCTTGAAGTGTGACCTTGACCTCTGCTCTACAATATGGTCAATGTGCATATAGCACCATGTTTTGCCATCATAGTATGAGGTTTACTTAAGACCCAGTGGGTGTTTTTGAAAAAAGTCCTAAAATTTCTACGTAATTTATGAAGTACAACTTGCAATACTTTTTTTAGGAGGACCAGACATTCATGTTTGAAAGAGAAAACATCAAGAGTAGACAAGTAGAATTTTTACTTAACTAAATGTTACAAATAAAAGTAAATTAAAACAACTTTGAATAAGAGCTTTTAAAAATAAAAGCACTTTTGCTAATGGTTTTTGTGTGCTAAATAATTTATTAGGCGCAGCTGCATCAGTCAGCAACACATACCTGTACATCAATTAGAGAACCAATATAAGCCATTGCCTAGCAACAATTATTTAGTCTGGAGCATGCAAATGTCACCAAAGTCTCAACAAAAATTATTTGCGACACGATTCTCTATTTATGACATACCACGGACTCAGATATATTCAAGTCGTGAAGTCTTGTATTTTCATGGTGATGATGATGATAATAATAAAGATGGCACAGATGATGGCAATTATGATACTAATGGCTATGCTGCTGCTGCTGTTGCTGCTGCTGCTGATATTTTTATGTCACAACCAGAATCTCAGTCCTTCTACATCCTTATCTCACACAATCAGCTAAAGAACATCACATATCAAGATATCTGGAGATGCACAAATTCAATTAATTGACTTCAGCTGTCATTAGAGGAATAAACCTTCCTGATGCCAAAATAAGACACAGCAATCAATGGAATTAAGGTGTAGACTTCATGTATTAGGACATGTTTGCTCGCTGTTTGGTTTCATTTCTATTCTCTTATCTCTTGATATATTAACTTGACACTTTTTTAATTAACATTTCCTCAAAGGTACCTTAATTTTACGTGACTAAGTAGACGTAAAGTCAAATTTATTTCTGCTAAGAAATTGTGTACATCAACGTATGGGGTTGACCATGGCCGAGCAGTTACAGACACAACTTGTAACTCCTCATTCCTTTACCATGTATGTTTAATTCCTGGTTGGAAAAAAAACTTTCATTGCTAGTTTGCAGTGCATCGGTGGTTCTACCCTAACATAAGTCTAGAATGCTCGTCTTCCGATAATTAGCGGAATAAAAGAGGAATGACAAATTCCACTGGAAGTCGCTGGAAAATCCCCTCAAACAGTGGCATATTCTTTATTTCTTCTGCAAATAGTGATTTGTACCAAAACACTTAAAAATACATCAAACTTTGCAGCTGTTGTAAATCAAAATCAGTCTCAACATCTTAAGTAATTGGAGATGAAAACAAGGAAACTTTAACTGAAAAGATAACATATCTACAAATAGTCAACATTTATTTGAGAATTTCTGCCTTGTACTCAAAATTACCTTTTAGAGACACCTTGCCTTTGTTTATGTATTTATAGACCTAAATACCAGACCATACAGCTGTAGCTAATTAGTGACATTATAGAATGTCTAAGAATAATGAGTTTTTATCAATCTTAAAACTTTATTACCCCTTGCAACAAAATAAGTGGCCAGTACCATGTAAAATATGTCCATATCCTTATTGTACATAATTTCCTTCTTTTAGGTTCTTATTGCTTACAAAAGAATTTTGTTGTGTTGAAAAGTGTTGCGAGGAATGATATTTTATGACAACAAACAGAAATTATGCCATCTTATAATTTTGTTTGTTGTTTATTGGGTTTATCGTCATACCAACAGTATTTCAGTTATCTGGAGAAGTTATCCACTTGAAGCAGATATAGTGCTGCCTTCACTGTGTATAGCATGCTGTGAACATCTGGCATGATATCACACCCAGTAACATTATCCTGAAACCAGGCCAACAAGTCTAGAACTACCCTTATATTTGCTTGAGCGTTAGCAAGGGAGCTTTAGCACTACCACTTTAAACAACATTGGTATGTCGCGGCCCGGGATCGAATCAGGGGCCTCCCGTACCTGGAGCCAACACTACAAGGTCTGGTCCCCATATTATAATGTTGAGTTTGTTTGTTGTTTTGTTTTGTTACATCACAATGACACAATTATGTTCATATTGGCGACATCAAGCTAAGTGGCTGAGAAGTTTCGTGTCAGCGAATCTAATCGCTCGGCCACATGCACCCCATTATTATTCATCTTTTGTTTTTACTGAACTACATGTATTTTTTTCTGAACTACATGTATTTTTTACTGATCTACATGTATTTTTAACTGCACTACATGTATTTTTTACTGATCTACATGTATTTTTTAATGATCTACACGTAGTTTTTTTCTGAACTACACATAATTTTTTACTGATCTACATGTATTTTTTTTTTTACTGAACTACATGTTTTATTTTTTTACTGAACTACATGTTTTTTGTTTTTTTTACTGAACTACATGTATTTTTTTTTACTGAACTACATGTATTTTTTTTACTGAACTACATGTATTTTTTTTTTTTTTACTGAACTACACATATTTTTTTACTGAACTACATGTATTTTTTACTGAAGTACATGCATCTTTTAATGAACTACATGCATTTTTTACTGAACTACATGTATTTGTCTTCACCAACCATTTAATTCGTTGCATTCCCCGAATCAATCTACAATTCACGCACCTGAAAAAACTCTTCATTGCAAAACCAACATATAATTCGGTCAGCATGCTCTAAACATCAACACAGTTACGTAGAAACATCAAAACAATTAAAGTCTGCACATTATGTTGTTTCTAGAGCAAAGTTTGCTGCATTGCCAAATTCACATACCTGTGTGTTTAGAGTTTTATAACATTGTGTTGTTCAATGTTTAAGAAAATTCTGATCTAGATAAACATCTAAAGGGTTAATCAGAAGTCTTACAATAATCTCACAAGCTCCCTTAATCTCTCTCTTATATCAAACATCTGAAATATCATTAAAGGATAATAATTCCTGCAGTTTTCATCCCAATGAAACAAGAATAGCAGATGCACTGGCTCCCAAGGTACTAAAGATAAACGTGACATTTCATTTCTCACAAGTGATGAAACACTGTAGAAGCTTAAGACAAAAATGTCTCTAAAGTTACCATAGACACTCTTAAAGTTACCATAGACAAATTTTCCTTTTTTTTAACTTCTGAGACTACTTCAGATGGCATCATGTAGATAATAAAACCATGAAAACTATAAATAAGATAAAAATTCATAAAAATGAAAAACCATTATTGTAAAAATGAGCAAATACGAGAAGAAAAAAAAAAGATATTGTTATTTCTTACAAAGAATAAATGAAGAGATCTACCCTCAAGTGATAACTTATGCAAAAATATGAAAATGCATCAAAATGTGTCAAAAGTGACTTGAAAAAGTGCAATCTGTCCAGCAATGATCCACAGATTTGCATGGAGAGCAGGTGGGTGTAAGATAATTTAGCCACCTGCTGCCTACCCCAGCAACTGGGACAACCGCCACAGTACATTAAAACCTGGATCAGACTGACAGACAGACATTAACCCTCTAATTGATGGAAACACTATTTACCTCCATAAACACAAAACATACCCCCCACTAAAGGTGTTTCCAGCAAGTAAAGAGTAAACCAGATTTACTCTTAAAATATATTCCATTATAATCTTCACACCCTTCAAGCAATAACCTTCACACCCTGCCTCAAAAATATTCCTTTTGGCAAAAAGATTCAGAAAACCTGGAAAAACCTATGAACACAAATTCTTCATGAAACACAGTTTGCCTTGACACCTCTTCGAAAATTTGGTTCCATATTCCCTGGAAAAATGTCAAAATCCAATTTCCTAAATTCTTATTTAATACCATTTAAAAGACTAAATTTATCATAACTGTCATTGTATTTTTTTAGCAAAAATAAATTTGGAACCTTTTTGCTGAATAAAATTTGTAAGTTTTTTTGCAGAATTTTTTTTTAGCTTTTTGTATAACAAAATTTGTAAGCTTGTTTTAAATGTTTTTGTTTCATTTTTTGAGATACATCGCAGCAACAAATTATCATCATTAAAGTGACCAAAAGCTGTTTTGGTGGAGGAAGATCCCAGACAAATGTCTGGGTAGAACCACTGGGGCATCGCAGGTCAGCTGGAAGACCTTCCCACAATAAGTCCTTCGCCACGAACGGGATTCAAACCCATGTGACAAGAGGCTAAGCAGTCAGAAGTGTTACAAATCAGAAACTCTACCACTATGCCACGGGCTCCCTGATTTTTGTAGAATAAAATTTACAAGCTCCTGTCTTCAAAGTTCTAGCATTTTCCAAAATAGTTACATTAAAAAGTGTGTGTTACCTAATACATGCTTTTATAAAAATCAGAAGAAAGAAAAAAGATCTGCATGTGAATTTTTAAAAACAAATCAAACATTCTAATCCCAGTTATAGCCTGTTACATGAAGGGTGTGTGTGTGTGTGGGGGGGATGTCTGCAGAAAAAGTGGTGTCCTATTTCCAGGTTTGTTAAGTGTTGCGTGTTACTTAATAAACTCTTCAAAAAAGAAGATGAAGAAAATAAAAAACTCCAGAAGAATTTTATCAAGAATCCAGGTTTGTTCAGAATTAACTTACAATAAATAAATTATAAATAAATCATGCCTCTTTAATCTTTAAATAATGCTGCTTTTCTGGCAAATATCTAAAAAGTGATTTTTTTTATTTTTTTTCATGTTTCCAGGGTGGTTCTACGCAGAAATGTGTCTGAGGTCTGTCTCTTACAAATTTGCTGTACATCATTTAAATGACCAAAATTGTAGCGTTAAAAACAACATTCAAATTACATAATCACATCCAACGTCACCTCTTAGCAAAATTTCAGCGTACTTTTACAACATAGCACCTGTTGTGCAGTAAACATTTAAGTAGTTATATATTTCAGGCTGATATATTAACCAGTTAAAATACTTCTTATTCATGAAACACTGCAGGAAAAATCTCACCAAAGATTGCAAAAGTGTAACATAACACCTTATACTACCAATAAAATATGTGCAGAGACAGGTTCTAGTTGCATATTGTCACATACATTCTCTACAAGTGTGCTATCTGCCAGTATCGACCAATTTTATTTCTGTCATGCAACCAAAATAATTGTTGTTAGGGAAAAAAATAAATTGTTCAGTAAAGTCACCCAACCCTACTTAAAAATATGTCCGACCCTACCATTGGTTTTAGGTCTGTAAAAAAAAATAAAAAATATCGCACTTCGTATTGTGGAGGTAAAGTTTGTTTACTTCAGCCATTGTTGACCTACTTAGAAAAGTACTGACTTCCCATAATACCATGGTAAAAGTTTAGACCAACGATATTAGCGAAAACGACTATCACATATTCCAACTGCTACCTTATAACTTGTCAATCAATCAAGGGGTCATAGGTTTGAGGAGCCAGTACTGTTTGAGCTGATTCTAACCAAGGAGTATTAAATGTCTAAAATAGGAAGAGAGAAAATAAAAATCCTACCCTACCTAATCCTGGAAAGCAAGTTACCCTAAACGACACAATTTTTTTTTTTAGGCCTTACCAGAAAAGATCCTACAAAATGCTGTTTATTGGTGCCCTATATCCATGTGGAAAGTACAGCATAACACATCACTTTTCAATACAAAAATGTATTTTCTATCCAGGCCCCACTTACAGCATGTCACCACTTATTTTTTAAGCTCTGATGTAGATGTCTATTTTTAGCTGGAATTCCCAATGTGTTTATTTATAGATTTGGAAATAATGGACACTTGAAGTGATATATTTCAGGAATTATACTGTCTAACAGTAAAGTTTATGTTATTAACAGCCCTTATGTAAACTAAAGTATAAGTTTATGCAGGAAGTATGCACACATTCCCCAAAACATTGTTTAAATGTTGTTTCTTGTATTAGAAAGAGCCTAAACTATCGAATACCACCTTTACATTGTTATGCAATCCAATTTCACTTCAAAATGATTGCATAATGATAGCACATTCCCTACATAAAGTTGTTTTGCAATTCAATTTCACTTCAAAATGACTGCTTAATGATTTATAACACAGATTCCCTAAGTGTTCATTAATTAATTTTCACTAGCATCACTTTAAACTGCATACCGATAAATATATATTCGACTAATACTACGTTATCATTATCTAATTTCACTGCAACAATATTTTATATCCCAGATATGCAATGTCTTAACAATCAATGTTTCAACCTTTCAAATTTCAAAAACTTTTTCTCTCTCAAATCACCAAAGTGTTACCAAACGCATTTTTTAAATTTCTGAGACTCCAATGGGATGTTACAATTGACCATCATACACGCAAACATCTGCTTCCTTATTAACACAAGGTATCTTTTTATTCTTCATGTATAAGAATGTGCAAGTCCCTTAAAGGTGGCATCTGAAAGTCTGGACCAAATTTCTTTTAACCAAATAGGTCATTGTTACATGACAAGTTCCTGCAAAATGCTGTTGATGCATTAGATCTGTGTGACCAGTCGAGCATAAATCAACACTCATTATTGCAAACAGGTATTTCCAAACCGATCCACGCTGCTGGGATATCTATTTTTAAACTTAGAAAACCATTAACTTATTTTTGAGATCACGTTTATGTATTTATAGTCATCCGCTTAATCTGCTCGGACATCGATATCTATTTTTAGCAGAGACCACTATCAAGTTTTTTATACAAATGGAAAGAATACACATTTAGAGTGACTTTTTCATGTGATTAGTTCTAACAATTCAGTTAGTGTTCAAAATCGTATTTATTAAATTATGCCCAAATTCCCTAAAGCTGTGGTTCAATATTGTTATATGTATTTGATATAGGCAAACGGTTGAGTACCACCTTTGGGATTAGGGATTTGACGGAATTTTTGCCGATACTGTGTAGGAACATTTCTATCATAGCACAGAGACAATTATGAGGTGCCCAGGGACTGAACCCAGCCAGTTCATTATACTGATACCGACGAGTCAGACGTAATGCTGTCCCCTTAGCCCCAAGCGTTAGGTCGGAAGCCACAACTACTAACATTAAAGTCTTTAAAGTTAATTAAGGTAAAGCTGGTAAGGAGTTAAAATGCCTCAAGATTATGGCCATTATAGCTTACATACATGTGAACTCTCCCACGGAGACTCCAACTTTTAAGGTTGAAAATTATTTAAAAATGAGTATTTAATACAATTTTAGAAATCTCCCTACTTGGTAACAGGTAACTTCCTTCTTTGTTTATATAAATATAACAAATCTCCCAATTTTCAAGTGAAAATCTCCCACTTTGGCCTGAGAAAATGTTCACATGTATGAGCTTATCATTTTTTTGTTTGTTTTGAGGAAGAACACCCCCAGATAAAATTACCTGAGTAGAACCACTGGCGTACAGCAGGTCAGCTGGAAGATCTCACATAATTTTTTTTTCACCCAGACTGGAACCTCGGCAGCTCCACACCTCAGTCACATGGGCTCTCTCAGTTTGTTTTAATTTATACAAACACAGCATTTGTATATCTTACCAACAATATGCATGACTGAAAATTCTTAAGAATGTTTAAATTTATGTTTCTATAAAATCTATTTACGACATTTCAGAATATACAAATAGTACAAGTGGTCGAGAAAAATTTCACTTTCAAAATTCTTCAAAACCGAAGTCTTCAAAATAATCCCACATTGGTACAAACAACCATTATAACATACTTACTCTAAATTTCTTAAAATGTCAAAACATCCCTACTGAATAATATAACAATGCTCTAAATTAAACTTCAAATCACATGTTCTTACTTTTTTTTTTTCAATACAGCCACATAGAGAAATTTTCCAAACAACATACTGGCACATCCCCACAATCAATACTGCACAATCTAACAAGTCATAAAAAAAAATCCTAAATCTACACAATTCCAAATCCCAAACAAATACCATCTTCATGATCATGTAAATTGTATTTAACAAACACAACAAAAAAGCTCACAAATTACAGGATTCCCAATTCCCCGACAAAGGAATGCACCAACTTTACTAACATGTAGAAAACAAACTCAATTGTCATGTGTTCGCATTCCAACACTTCTAAAATTCTGCCTTTGTTTCACCCACCTATATACCATCATGTCACCAACTAATCGCAATTTTCATACACAATTCAAATGCCAACGCATCCGATTAAATGCCAACAAGTAAGTGTGCACAATGATAAAACAACATTTTCAATCACTCTTTTAACTTTCCCATTACCATACTTCTCCATATTTACAAGCAAAAGCTACACAGATAATAGAGCTGATCTGGCCTCATTTGCTGAACAACTTCCTTTTATAGTAATACCGTGAACATCTGGCATCCGATGGAAATTTTTTTTACTAAATCTATTTTGATCAGGTCTGTTTTGTTTCGTTGTGCGTTACATCGCACCGACACAATTATTGTCATGTTGGCAACATTCACCTATAATTACTGGTGGAGGAAGACCCCAGACTTATGCCTGGGTAGAACCACCGGCACGCTGTAGATTAGCTGGAAAACCTCTCCATATGAAAGGTCTCGGGACCGTAAGTATATGACCATTCAAAGTTTAAACCGTTCAAATTTAAGTTTCACTGCTGCTCTACAAGTCATTCATCATTAAAACCTACAGGCTATTTTTATCCTTTCACATTATCAAGGCTCCTTTCTCCTTATTTCCTATGAATTTCTCGAGATTTTTTTCAAACTTTCCTTAAGCAATCAATTATTTTTATTATTATGATTTGTCGTTTATTTTATTTACTCAGACTTATTCATTCTTTCAATGTTATGAGCTATAATTATGTTCCTTTCTTAGCAAATATTCTCTTCTTGATTGTTAACTTACCACTATTAACCCCATTGCACTCTACATATAAAAACTATAACAGACTAGAAATAGATGTACTACAATTTTTTTTAAAGTAACCTGTTTCACTGGTACAACAATTTTTGTTTAAAGTTCACAGTTACGCTGGTATTTTTTTTTTTTTTGCCCAGAGGTAAACATTTCTAGGCAAGCAACCTTCTTAAAAGTAGATCTAAGACAATGGCCTCATATTGCATGTAAAGTCGTAGATATACTTGACAACAAAATGTAAATATAATATTAATTTCATGTTGTTTAACATACTCAAGTATTGTTGTTGTTTTTTTAAAGATGACTAAATATCAATATCAACATTGGCCACTATGTCATAGATGGACAATATGCTACTTAAAACTCAAATCACTTATATCAATGAAAGACAACAAGCAGTGAACAATGTTGGTCTTCTTAACCCACTGAAAGGTTATAAGAGCAATACATAGTATTATCAACTAGGGATGAGCACCAGTACTTGGGAACCGGTTAGTCCCGGTTCCTAGAGGTATCGTATACTCGGTATCGTTTCATTTTTATGGAACCGGTTCTTTTAAACGATTCCTACTTAATCTTATTTGCCTAACAATTTTAAAAGCTTTTAACTCGCATGGAAATGGTAAAAACACGCCGAAAACTTACAATTTTAAAATGATACTTTCGGTTTTACTCCTCGCAAAGTGTTTGGGGTATTGAGCAATTACGCCTATCCCTCTAGGCGATAATTGATTGTCGGTCATTTCCGTAGCCCATCGCTTACTGCCGAAGCAAAGCGGAAACCGGTTCGTGTAAAATCGGCTCCGAGGTATTGAGCGAATACGCTCATCCCTCTGGGCGATAGATGATAGGCCTACGTCATCCGATCGTCGTAAACAAAAATGCCGGGTAATCGGGTAAAAACTGCCAAAGCTTGGCAGTATTTTAACGATTTAAACGGTGAAGGACGGTGTAATTTTTGTCAGAAGGTTATTAAAGCCAAAGGAGGGACTACTTCAGCATTCCCAGTGAACGTGTCTTCAGCACTGCTGGAGACACAGTCACTGCAGAACGCTCAAGACTTGACCCAACCAAGGTTGATATGGTCATTTTCTTGAAAAAAAACTGTTTAAGAGTTTTGAACTTTTGACTACTTGTTAAATTGACAATCATTAAAAGGAAAAAAAACTGTATAAGAGTAGTTATTTTCAATTAAAGTCAATCAATGGTTGACAATTACTAAGAAAAGTAACACTTGTTACCAACTTACCCTACCCTGTGTAGATCTACTATGTAGATCCTTTACGTGTGTATAGTAATTGGTATCGGAATCGGTAAGAATCGGAATCGGTTAAAAAGAATCGAGTAGGTATCGGAATCGGTTAAAATCTAACGATACCCATCCCTATTATCAACATATTGTAAAATGGTGTGGCATAAGTGCTTTTGTGTTTATTAGCATAACAGGGCTCCATAGTAGAACGCCACATCATCTCATGATTGTGAATGCCTCTCCTTAACGCATCCAAATCCACCCTCTTTCTTCCCATTCTGCACTCCTAATATATATAGTCTAAACTAATTGATCATCCAAACTGAGCTCGCATATATTTTTGACGATCGTGTCATTCCTACAGTGCACAACTCACACTTCCCACCTTCATTTTGACGTATTTATCAATCACTGTCCTGAATCGTGCCTCTTTATTAATACTTTACTAGTTTCCCAGTACACAAAACTTGCACTTAGTTTAATTAAACAGCATGATGTCTTCAACTTAACAATAATAACCAATTATTATTTAAATGAAAACTAATTAATATAGTAATATTTCATTACAACCCTTACCATTTAATAAACGGCTTGATGTCTTTAACTAATCAATTATAACCAATTATAATTTAACTGAAAACTAATTAATATGGTAATATTACATTACAATATTGTATCATCAACAATCAGTACAGATCTCAAAATAAAAAAAATTCCCATAACTTGTTAAAAATTGCTCTAAGGAATCAAATGAATAACTTTTTAATTACCAAATTACTATGATTTTATGAAGAAAGAACTCTGAAGAGAAAGACCAGATTGAAGATGTATTTTCGGTTTTACAGCACACCGACACTTGATAGGTCATACGGTGCCGACTGAAGACCAGGATGACACCAGATTATAACTTTATATTAAATTGTTTGTTTATTTGGTTTATTGTCCAACCAACAGTATTTCAGTTATTTGGAGACGCCCACTCACATTATCCTGACACCGGGCAAAAACCAGTCATTTAACTACCCTTACATTTTCTTCAGCATTAGCAAGGGAGCTATACCACTACCATTTTTAATAACTTCGGAATGTTGCTGCCCGGGGAGCGAAGCCGGGGCCTCCTGTACCTGCAGCTGAGGCTTTTAAATTGTAAACAAGTGCCACACAGGAATGGATGAAGTGTACAATCAACAATTTATTGTTTTAGTAATTTAGAGCCATTAAATGCGTACTTATGGCTAATACTTTAATAAAAATGACATGTAATTGATAGAAATTTCTTTTTTTTCAAATAGTTAAGCAAATACAACAATAGCTTGGATGAACAATTCAATCAACAGCTTAATAACAGTTTACAATAAGTACAGGAAATTATTGGATGATTCCAGGCCAAAAGCAGGATTCAAGCAAAACATCAAACAATGGACTGAAACTTTGATTTTTTTCATCCAGGTGTAAACAATGCCACAAGAGCATGACTGTACTATAAAATCAACCATCCTGTCTGTTGAAAATAAGTACAGGAAATTATTGGCCGAATGAAGGTTTAAGAGCAGGATAAGGGCAGAAACAATGACTTACATGTTCTATCAATCCTGGACAAGCAGGATATAGAAACATCTTTGATAATTAATACCTAGAAAGCAACTGGAAATAATAACCCAGAACAACAAATTGTCATTTGAAGAATATGTGTCATACATGTAGTTCTGATAGCCTGTTCTTCCTTATATCAGATTTGATAGATAATTTTGAGTAAAAGAATTACTCTCCATTTTGGCAGCAGATACAATGTATTGTGCTACTGTTACTTTGACAGCAGCAAATATGATGTATGGTGCTACAATTGTACTGAAACTGACAAAATGAAGTGCTAAGGAGATAAAAGTCATCAAGTTTTAAACTGCTCAACCAGAGGTACCCAGGTATAGTACAAGGTCGCTAAACTACACCCGTGGGTTGATCAGAAAGATTCCTCTTTTAATTACAAGAACAGTCACTGAACATCATGAGCAGAGTTTGGAGAAAAACACTTTTGGAACACAAGTTGGAAATTGATGTCAAAACAAGGGAGATAACAAATTTAAACAAGAATAAAGCAGGGATTATCTCCCTTGAATAAAGAAGATGGCTGCTGCTGACACCATCTTAATACCAAACACTTTTTGGGGTGGCCATTAGTTGACACGTTTATAGTAATCAGAAAAAGATATAAAGATATATAATGAATTTTCTTTTTAATCTTTGTGTAATTTCTGTTTTGATAAGGTTTATTTGGATAAATTTAAAATATTAAATCATGTATGTACTTATTCCTAATATAAATAAATTTATATGAAATTCCAACATATCAATTGTTTCAGAGAAGGAACATTCATTTCATATAATTATAAACAAGTTTCTAAACTAAATTTTGAGTATTTTAATTAAATTTATTTTTTAAATGAAGGCTTAGGAGGGTATATATTTTGCAATTTTTAAATAACATTCATTTTAGTTTATATTTAGGGGAGACTATTATAATATTAAAGAATCATTATTATTATTTATTATTTTAATACAAAATAAAACATTAAAAAATATATGTCCAAAGGTATACAAGCAGGAAAAACAAACATATATTTGGTGTTTAAAATTATAGTTTTTTGTGATTATAAAGGAAAATTGATTAATAATATATAACATGGTTTTGCCTTAAAGCTTATACAATTATATAAGAATCAAATGAAAATTAATAATAAAATATACATATTATTTATAATTAAAAATTTACTTTGTTTTTATGCAAATATAAGTAATATAAACAGTTTTAAGATGATAAAATAAATGACAAATGAAATGAGAATTAAAAAAAAAACAACATTTAATAAGGGTGACAAAATTAGAATTATATAAAAAGAACATAAATAATGGAATAATTGGAAATGTTGCATTAATCTATTAAGCCGTTTTTTGTCTAAAAAAACACATGCTAAATTATTCAAAACATAAACATGCAAAACAGACACGTCTTTAACAGCAACTACAAACACAGTTACTGAAAAAAAAGAATTTAAACTCTTAATTTTTCCTGTCATTTCCTCGCCGATTTTAAACATGTATTATAAACTGATTACAAACTGCCCTTATTCTTTTTTAAATTTCACTTTCATTCTTTCACATATATTGTTTTTGTTTTTTAAATACATCACAGTGACCAATTATGATCCTTTTAGAGACATATACCTATTTTGATGGAGAAAAACCCCAAACAAATTTCTTGGTAGAACTCAACTCAACTCAACTTTGTTGAACTCGTTACCGCTCAAAGCGGTCAATGAGCAATTTAGCATACAATACAATTATTAGACAATAACAAATTCCAGTGCAAATAAATCACGTACAAAAAAGGGAAATCAATGAAAAAGACTACAACATCTATGACGTAACGTGTAAACTAAGCGTCTCATGATCCTAGTTGAATTTAACATGTTTGTGTGCTATATGTAAACCCCGTTTGTTAACATTTGTTTTATGAATGAAGGTGGTTTGAAATATTTAGCATTGCAAGTGGTGTGTTGTAGTCATTTAACCTATTTTTAGATTCAGGACAAAATGGACAAAAATAACCACCAGCACACCGCAGGCCAGCTGGAAGACCCTCCCACATTTAGTCTTTTTCCCTGAACAGGACTCGAACCCATGCGGTGAGAGGCTAAGCGGCCAGAGAAGTTACAAGTTTGAGACTCTGCCACAACACCTCAAGTACCGCTTCCACATATTTTAAAGTCAGAGAGAATTACAAGTAGCAAGTTAAGCACTGCCTTCACGATGAATGGCATGACCTTTTTACTTTGATATTCAGTTGTAGAACTACTCTTATAATAATTTGGGAGCTACATCACTACCAGTTTTTACAACTTTAAAGAATGGCGCCCATGGCCTTATGGGTTCAAGACCTGGTCGGGGCGAAGGACCTAACGTGGAGAGGTCTTCCAGCATACAAGCAGTGCATGTTGGTTCTACCAAGATATTTGTCTGCGGCCCTCCTCCCCATAATAGCTAGACTTTATAAACTGACTATATCTGTGTCATTGTAAATTGTGATGTATTTATGAACAAACAAATACTAACAGATACATAGTTCCAACGAGGACTTGAACCCAAGTAGCAAGAGGTTTGTTTTGTTTTTGACATACATTGGGCGAACGGGACTCGAACCCACGCTGTGAGAGGCTTAAAGTCAGAGGAGTCACTTATCAACAACTCTACCGCTGGGCCACACGTGCTCATTTATCTATTTACTTGTTTGTTGGGTTTATTGTCCTATCGTAAAATAATTCATTCATAACCAGCCTGTCTCCTCATAAAACATAAAACTACACTGTATATATTAAATAAATCAAGATATAAAAGAAAATGAATGAAGAGAATACATTATGCATCCAGCATAGTTCATTCCTGCATTGACAAAATGGATCTTTTCTAGTTACGATTCATCTTTTGTAATGCACCATAAATAAAACTTTCATTACAATTCCCACCATAAGTGCCACATAAAATTACTTATAAACATCCCCCTAAATGAATTAACCCTTAACCGCCTGGAAACAGAACTGAGATTCGGTACATTTTATGTTAATTTGTCTAAATGAGGTTTCCAGCAAGGTAAAGGTTAAACACACCTACCAGACGGAGATTACTGTTGTAAGAGTGCAGTTAGGTCAATCTGATGAATGCGACCATATATTCATGTAAAGAAAACCCCATGACACATGAGGAGTACATGGCTGTATGCAATAAAGGGAACGGTAAACAGTGGTACACCTATTTCTGTCTACCTTTATCAGTGTTTTGCCTCTTACATCTGTGATAATCTGATTGTATTTCATATTTAATGCTGACACCAACAGGCCAAGGTACCTGGAAATTGTTAATAGTGAGACAGATTCATAAGGGATTGGGATTAGCCAGCATTTTTGCCGATACTGCGCAGCGACATTTCTATCATTATAGCACAGGGGCACTTATGAGGTGCCCAGGGACTGAGCCCGGTCGGTCCATTAAACTGACACCGACGAGTCAGGCGTAATGCTGTCCCCTTAGCCCCGAGCGTTAGGAGGGAAGCCACTACTACCAACTTTAAAGTCTTTGGTTAGACCCGGCCGGGGTTCGAACCCACAACCTCCCGATCCGCAAGTCGACGCTCTACCAACTGAGCTATTGCGGCCGGTGGTGCTGATCCTTATCAGCTATTGCTAGCGAGATCCTAATTAGCTATTGCTAGCAAGATCTAGATCAGCTATTGCTAGCAAGATCTAGATCAGCTATTGCTAGCAAGATCCAGATCAGCTATTGCTAGATAGAGACTTAGCAGCTATTGCTTTAGAGATGCTTATCAGCTATTGCTAGAAACAGCCTTATCAGCTATTGCTAGGAAGATCCTTATTAGCTATTGCTAGAGACGGCCTTATCAGCTATTGCTAGGTAGATCCTTATCAGCTATTGCAAGGACTTGTCAGCTATTGGTAGATAAAGACTTATCAGCTATTGCTAGATGGAGACCTATAGACTATTGGTAGATAGATCCCTACCAGCTATTGCTAGATAGGACTTATAGGCTATTGGTAGATGGATCCCTACCAGCTATTGCTAGATAGAGACTTATAGGCTATTGGTAGATGGATCCCTACCAGCTATTGCTAGATAGAGACTTATAGGCTATTGGTAGATAGATCCCTACCAGCTATTGCTAGATAGAGACTATTAGGCTATTGGTAGATGGATTCCTACCAGCTATTGCTAGATAGGACTTATAGGCGATTGGTAGATGGATCCCTACCAGCTATTGCTAGATAGGACTTATAGGCTATTGGTAGATGGATCCCTACCAGCTATTGCTAGATAGGACTTATAGGCTATTGGTAGACGGATCCCTACCAGCTATTGCTAGATAGGACTTATAGGCTATAGGTAGATGGATCCCTACCAGCTATTGCTAGATAGGACTAATAGGCTATTGGTAGATGGATCTCTACCAGCTATTGCTAGATAGGACTTATAGGCTATTGGTAGATGGATCCCTACCAGCTATTGCTAGAGAATCTGTAGCAAATAGTGCTGATCCCAATCTGGCAGCTTTTGTCATAGTTCCAATCTTACAGAAACACCTTCTTTTACTATGCAGAATCTAACAGGGACAACTAAACAACTGAACAGTTAACTGGATTATATATGTGCCAAGCGCAAATACTGCATATTTGCATTACAATCATCTTGGTAACATAGAAAATAATAGACTGAAGACATTGATGGGAGCATCATGTCTCTTATTTCTTTTCTTTTTTCGAAAAATGTTTTTGCGTATGTTGTTTTTTAATACAACCCAGCAACCAGTTATCATTATAGCACCATCTAGCTTTTTTGGTGGAGGAAGACCACAAACAACTGTCTGGGTAGAACCACTGGCGCTCCTCAGGTCAGCTAGAAGACCTTCACATACGACAGGAACAGGATATCAACCTCAGAGACAATGCAGTGATTCACAAGATAAATGTTACAAATGTACATAATTAAGGTTTTCATCTTTTTGAACTTTTGAGGACACTTGTTTGTTTATTGGGTTTATCATCCCACCAGCAGTATTTCAGTTATCTGGAGACAGTGTCCCCTTGAAGCATATATTTTGCAGCCTTCACTTTGTATAGCATGTCGTGAACACCGGGCATGATACCACACCCAGTTGTGGAACTACCCTTATATTTGCTTGAGCGTTAGCAAGGGAGCTATATCACTACCATTTTTTACGACTATGGTATGCAGCGGCCCAAGATCGAACCGGCGGCCTCCCCTACCTGGAACCAACGCTCTACTGATTGTGCTACCAGGTCCGGAATTAGGACACTTGACATCGCAAATAAAAAATATACCTCATTGATTTTTGACAAGAGTAAGGTAAAACACTCAAGAACCATTTAAAAAAAACAACAAATCAACTTATAAAATTAAAAATACTTCTTATATAAAGAATAGGAAAATACTTACCACCATGACATATAACAAATTTCCTTTATTTCAAAAATGGGGAATAGATATCTGTTACAACACTTTACACCCCTTGCACAACTACAAATACACAACATGCACTAGAACCATGTAAGATCACAGAATCACACTTCCAAAATGCACCAAAAAAGCAACCATTCTACGTAACTAAGGAGTTATAAGATTAGCACAATGCACAAAAAACATGACAAACATAAGAAAACTTTCAAAGTTTGAATGAACTGAAGATTTCAATGAAGTATCCAACAGTTTTGCTATTCACTATTTTCGTATCATACAAGAACTTTACTGTTACTATTAAAAACTACATTCTTACCTAGCTTATTGGTAGGTATTTCAATATTTTTGTATATAGTAACTGCAGAAAACTTAAGATTTTTCCATGTTTTTAACTTCTGAAAAACACTTAAGACTGAAGCATGCACATAAAATGGAATCTTATTGATTGATTTAAGACTTTATTAAAAAGGTTTATGCTTTTTTTAAAAAAAATAAGCAAATTAAAAATAAAATTTATTATATTTCTAATATAAAGTATATGAAAATACCTGACCACAAGGGAGATTTCTTTCATTTCGAAGGAGGGCATAGTTTCTGCATTAACTCATGCCTAGGGCTAAGAAAATATTATTTTGAACACCACCTCAATAGCTAGACAGTACATATCATGGAAAAAAATGCCATAAATGTTTTTTAAATCCATAAATAAGCATGACAGGTATTTCTGATACATAAACAGATATTCAGATGTACAGATTATTCTAAAGATGACTCAATATAAAACTCAAAACTGTTGGATACCATCTTCAAAAATGATGATGTTTCATGAAGAAAAATGTCAATTTATTAAATATTGGTTCATTTTTAAATAATATTTCCTAATATGGGGGCACACACTAACATAGAGAATAGGTAATGCCTATAAATGTTGATGAATATATGTCACACATTTCCTATACAGATGAAATCTACATTATAATATAAGTCTCTTTCATACAAAAATACTTTCTACTCTCAGAATTCCAGATAAGAGGAGAAAATCAGATTTTGTATTGCTACATATCATATATTTATTTGTGGGTTATCAATGAAAATGTCTGTATGAGACGATTTTAATGAGTACCTTTACATAGGGTTTGGAGGAGTAAGCAGGAGCTGTATATCCCATAATTCTCCACCAAACCCTATAGTGTGGGTACTCATTGAAACTGTTACATCAAGACGATTCTAATGAGTACCAGATATAAAGGGTTTGGAGGAGAAATAAAGGAGTTAGCAGGAGCTGTATATCCCATAATTCTCAACTAACCCAATAGTGTGAGTACTCATTGAAATTGTCTTATCAAGACGATTCTAATGAGTACCAGGTATAAAGGGTTTGGAGGAGAAATAACGGAAATAGCAGGCACTGTATATCCCCAAAATCCTCAACCAAATCCTATATTATGGATGCTCATTAGAATTATCATACTGAGATGATTCTAATAAATACCAGGTGCAATAAGGTTGAACGAGAAATAAAGGAGTTAACATAAGCTGTTATCCTCATATCTGGGTTTCTGACTTTTTGCAATCAAGCTACAAGTCTGAGACTAAACTATATATCTCATAAAGAATGATGCAATGACTACTATTACATTGTTTGCTGTATGTCAAAAGTTCTATTTAAGTTTTTATCAACAAAAAAACATTTTCATTTTAAAAAAAAAATAGCATTCATTCTCTTATTCTCCCAATATAAAGTAAATTTAAAAAGAAATAAAAATATGTTTGCTTGCTAATTTTAAGCTAAGAAAAAAAATAACAATTTTTATGTGATTGTAATAAAATACTAGTTAAAACTTAATTTCAATATACAATTTTTATTTATTTTTTCCACTTTTCACATTGATTTGACATAATTACCCTACAAATATATCTTTCTGGTATATGCAATTATATTCTATAGCACATATAATTATTATATTTTCATAGCATGGTTATATTATATAGCAGGTTATTAAACCAAAGTGTGGCCGCAAACATTACAAAAATGACACATCTGATGAACAAAGACAGTGAAGCTTGAAGAAATTCTGTCTTAAAAATAATTGGATTTTGTCTAATTTGTATTCTATTTACATAATTTTAAATCATAAAAAGCTTTTAAGCTGTGTATGAGCGAGGTGTGTGTACAATTAAGTGACTAATAAAGATACAATTAAATTGCTAAAGTGTGTATACATTAATTAAATTGATCTCAAGCTGTGACATACCAAAGTCGTTAAAAATGGTTGTGGTATAGCTCTCTTGCTAACACTCAAGCAAATATAAGGGTAGTTCCACAACTGGTTGGCCCAGTGTCAGGATAATGTGACTGGGTGTGGTATCATGCTAGGTGTTCACGGCATGCTATACACAGTGAAGGCAGCACTATATCTGCTTCATGTGGACACCATCTCCAGATAACTGAAATACTGTTGGTGGGACGATAAACCCAATAAACAAATAATTAAACCATGCAATTAAAAATAATGAGGAAAAAAAAACATGGTAAATAGTTGTAAATAAATTGATGTCTTTAACAGAAAATATTATTACTTAAAAGCATATTAAAAACTCAAACAAAAAAATAAATTGTTTGTTTTTGATATGCATTGCAGCAACCATTTATGATTATTATAGCAATGTCCAGCTTTTTTGTGGAGGAAGACCCCAGACACATGCCTGGGTAGACCCACCAACCGCAAGTCAGCATGAAGACCTTCTCACATTAAGTCCTTCGCCCAGAACGGGACTCGAACCCAGGCAGTGAGAGGCTTAGAGAAGTTACAAATCAGCGACTCTACCACTATGCCAAGGGCGACCCATTAAAATAAAGAAAACTTATGAATGTATGCATAACTGTAATTATGTTTGCACTTAATATGCATGATAAAAAACTCAATTAGTTAAAGATCAAAGAGTTATTTATTTATTTGCCATGACACAATGTTTTATTAATAAATACAAACAAAGTTGTGAATTGGTTTATCATCCCAAAAACAGTATTTCAGTTATCTGGAGACGGTGCCCATTAATTGCAGGTATATTGCTGCCTTCACTGTGTATAGCACGTCACCCAATATACAGATATATTGCAATGCTGAGTCTATACCATACTGCGATATATAATGGTCATGCCAGTTTTTGGAAATATTTTGTATAATTTGGTTGCTGCCATCATTTTGTGCATTCAAATTCAAAGATGCTCATATTGATGAAATGCGAGCGCCAGTAACTGACTGAAAATGTAGTCTGAACTCGAATCAGGGGAGTTCATTCTAAACAGTCTGGGCAATGCAGCCTGCTTGATTTTCATTTGAGGTATTACCAACAAGAAGAGTTTTAAATTAGGGTTTTGACTTTATTGTCACAATTTAATTTTTCGATTTAAGAAAAATGAATATTGGATGGAAGCAGGAAAATCATTGGACTTACAATTTACAGTAATGGCCATATTGTTCTGAGATAGCGTGTAACAGAATACTTAGAATACTATACAAAAGCGACATGTAGGACCACCTCAGGATGAAAAAGGGCTGATTAATAAGGAAAAAGTGTCCCATTGTGTGGACATTTAATGCGCCTGTAAGATATGGTTGAAGCCCAACCAACCATAATACACTCACAAATCATCATCTACATAATTCCATTGGGTGCATCACACTACACTGTTGTGAAGTTTTGCAGTTTATTTGCTGTTTGACCATTTGTACATTGCGACCTACTAGTTATATTACTTGTTTCTGTATGTTTTGTTTTTGAAACACATTGCAGCGACTAATTATGATCATTACAGCAACGTCGAGCTTTTTTGGTGGAGGAAGACCTCAAATGTCTGGGTAGAACCACCAGTGCACCGCAAGTCAGCTAGAAGACCTTCTCACATTTAGTCCTTCACCCCAACCAGGTCTCGAACTCGCCCGTTGAGAGGCTAAGCAGTCAGAGGAGCTGCAAATAGATGACTTTACCACCATGCCATGGGCACCCCCTTCTTGTTTGCGTTTTACCTGTTGTGAAGCTTAAAATGCTATGTCATATTTTATTCATTTATTTGATTACATTGAGTGCAATAACACCTTATCATAGTGTGTTCAAATATGGCAATATATTGTGGTATGTATTGCAATATGCTCTTACTGAATCACAATTTATCATGGTATGCTTCAAGCATATCGTGAGAGCCCTATATACCAATACCATTGTTTGACATTTTTTTTCGTATTGTATCCCTAATTATACCCAAGGCCTGCAGTGCCTACAGCTGACGCTACACCAACTGCACTCTAGGTCCTCAGTCTCCAATTAATTGTATCATAATCTGTCAGGGTTGTCACTAGAAATATTTTGAGCAGGCTCAAGTAACTTTTGAGGAGGCTAGGCTATGCGAGCGCCATAGGCACAAAGCGCTGCTAGGGGGGTCCGGGGGCATGCTCTTGACCGATTATTATTTTTTTCTTCAAATTTGAGGCGGACCGATTTTCATTTGAGGCGGTCAAATCGGCTGCCAGCCGCCTCCTAATGACAACCCTGATCTGTATAACATGTTTTCAAAATGACTTATAAAATCGACAATTACTTACATTCTTATCTTTCAAAAATATATTTTCTATATGAGAAACTTATTTTGCAATTGTTAACTAATAAAGAAATAAAAGAAAAAACAGAAGTTTATATAAATATAAAAAAAAACAACACAATCTCAAGCTTCACTGAATGTTCATTTATGAGTGTAAGAAAGACGAGAGATAGACAAGAGACAATTTGTCAATTTACCAAACTTGCATCACTCCCAATTCGTAAATAATCACTACCGATTCTTAGATTCAAGTCGTCGTCATTTCCCTGAAAGAGAGAATCAAAGAACGCTCCAACGTTAACAAAAAATATGCTTAAAAAATGAAAAAGAACATAGACAATACATCCTTTCACATTGATTTGGCTGAAATATGAGCTGAAAAATGAGAAAATATGGAATTTGTTTTAGTTATTTTTTGGTTATTAGAAATAACAAGGTATGTATAGCATGCACACAATAAATTGGCCAATTCTATTTTAAGAAACGTAAATAAAAACAGATAAAACTGTACTCATTAGGCTGATTTTCACTATTTCAAATCAAACAGGATAGTAAATTCACGACTGATTGGTCAGAATGGCATTTATAACAAGTACCCTTATAAGTGTGTGTACCATTTAATGGTTAATGTTATGGTATTATTGTTTATGTTTCTATATATAGGCTCAGCCAATTGATTGTGCAACAACTATAGTAACTGTAACAACAGGAAGACAAAGAAAAGGCCAAGATAAAATAAGCTGGTACATATTAAATATGCGACACTGGGACTATTCAAAATAAAAAACAAAATTAAGTTAAAAGTAAAATTAAATTAAGAAAAAAAACACCTCTTTTACCTTGACCTCTGCATTTCTAAATCAAGGACAAACCCAACAGCATACAGGTATAGGGAAAAAATACACCAAGAACAAAACAACACACATTTTTTAATACACTTCATTTAAAAGTATGTTTTCATAAGACCATGAATCATTTCAAGCAGCAAAATTCTTAAAAACCCAAATCAATATGATAAAAGTTTTTTGTATTGGGTTTTTAAGGCACACCGACACTTGGCAGGTCATACGGCGCAGAAAAAAAGTTTTTGTTTTTTCGTGTTTTTTTTCTTCTTACATAGGTTTTTTCCATTTAAATCTAGTTAAAAAGTTTTTTAATGAGATTTAAATGGAAAAAACATGTAATAAGCCACAAAAAGAAACCCACATCTAATCAGCGTTCCTTTAATGCTTTGTACACTATTCGACAAATAGAAATGTTGATGTATAAATTGTTTTTAATTATTAAATCAAGGTAATTATAGGACTAAAAATTAAAAAGAGAACAGATTTGCTAATACCGTTTCCACTTGCTTAAATTTCATTTATTTTTTCTAAAAACCATAAAATGTTTCCAGTGATTTCAAACTGGAACACTTTTATAGGATATGTTTTGTCTTGTTTTTGAAATACGTCTTACCAACCAATTATGATCATTATAGCAAGGTCCAGCTATTTGGTGGAGGAATATCCCAAATAAATGTCTGGGTAGAACAACCAGCGCACCGCAGGTAAGCAGAAAAATCTCACATTAATTCCTTCGCCTTGAATGGGACTCGAACCCATGTGGTGAGAGGCTAAGCAGTAAGAGGAGTTACAAGTCAGCGACTCTACCACTATGCCATTGGTGCCCCCTTTATACAATACAAATCTTTTGCTCAACATTTAAAACAAGTGTGCAGTATATGTAGGTATTTACGGTAATTATCTTATAATATTGTTCTTGTTTGAGGAAGGTAGGTTTTTACAGTATTGTCTTCAAATATTGATACTGTCTGCAGTCAACTTGGGTGTTTACGGTAATTATTTTTAAATAATATTCTAGTATCAAAAAAGTCTACTTTATTAAATTTGCAGTAACCCTTTAAATGTTGTTGTGCTTTATTCTGATAAATAACACAGAAAAAACATACTTTCATGGCACACAACATAAGTAAAAGACAAACGAGGACTAAAAAACTTTCATTTTGCGAAATTACACACATAGCATTTACACAAATATACAACAAAAACATTATAATAGTTTCATGATAATAAAATGGAAACATCTGTGTCTTTCCAAGATGGTTATACAATTTATCAAGCTTGATTTCTATTGAATAGGTAAATAAGAAAAGGTCCTATCAAAATAATCAAATATATTTAAATCTAAACTACCTCTTTACCAAGCCAAACAGGATAAAGTCTGTTATTTTCATATTTTATCCTAAATAGGCAGTTTTTACTTGTAAATTTGTTTAAGTGCACATGGCTGGCTGTGTGTTTATTGGGTTTATCATCTCACCAACAGTATTTCAGTTATCTGGAGGCAGTGTCCACTTGAAGCCGACAAAGTGCTGCCTTCACTGTGAACACCTGGCATGATACCACAGCCTGTCACACAAACAGATATGTGTATAATGCTGCTTTCACTATGTCAGCTTGCAATAAGCTAATATCACACCTAGTTATATAATCCGAACACTGGACTGACTAAAATCTGCCCCTGTAAGTAATACTTACAACTGAGGTATAGATCAAACCTGGGGATTTCTGTATTTTAGCAAGGTTTCATGACTCTACCAGGTATAAAGGGTTTGGAGGAGAAATAAAGCATTTATTATGACACCATATATATTATAATTCTTAACCAAACCCTATATTGCTGGTACTCATTGAAATTGTCTCACTGAGCTGATTCTAACGAGTACCTGGTATATTGGGATTGGAGGAGAAGTAAGGATTTAGCAGGAGCTGTATGAGTTGCTTTTTTTTTTGCCTGGAACTGAACCGGAAAACTTCCTCCTATTGGTATGATACCTGGGCTGGTATATATATAGGTGTGTTACAGGTGCAACAGTCTGTGTGCAAGTAAGAGTGAACATATAATAGAGAACTGGCCACTGACATACACTACAACTCCCCATTGAGATGCTATAGCAAATCTGCTACATATATCTGACATCAGATAACAGATAAACTGGAATGCTGCTGTGCCTTCGACAAAATCAGGAATCCCATACTTAATTGACAGAGAGGTGGCTGGTAAATGAATAAGTAGCATACATTATAAACCTTCATAATCCTTTCTTACATGCACTGCATATGTATTTATTTGAATACGTGTTCAAAATGTGCAGTTGCTGAATGGTTGGACAATTCTGTTTATATAAACTTGTTGATCCAACCAGTGTAAGTGTTAAGCACATGGCAAATGTCTATTTTGTTTATTGGGTTTATCATCCCACCAACAGTATTTCAGTTATCTGGAGAGGGTGTCAACTTGAAGCAGATATAGTGCTGCCTTCACTGTGAATAGCATGTCATGAACACCTGGCATGATACCACACCCAGTAACATTATCCTTACACCCCGGGCCAACCAGTCATGGAACTACCCTTATATTTGCTTGAGTGTTAGCAAGGGAACTATTTCACTACCATTTTTAATGACTTTGGTATGTTGCAGTCCGGGATTGAACCCAGGACCTCCTTAACCTGGAGCCGACAGTCTACCGACTGCATTACCAGGTCCGGTCCATGGCACATGCTTGACCTACTTTGCACAAAAGACCATGTGCTAAGCACAATGAAACAAATGTTGTTTGTTGTTTGTGATAATGTAAGTAAGCACATGAGTTAGACATGGCTAGAAATGTTTAAAAAAAAAAAAATGGGAGAGGGAGGAGTTATAGTCAAAGTGTAGAACACTCAATAGTATAATGACTGCGAGTATTTTTTTTAATATAAGTCTTAATGTCATAATAACTTGGCTGTTTGAGAAAAAAAAAATTTGGTCTACAATTGGCCAAAGGTTAGTTTGTTTGTTTTTTGGGTTTTTTTTTTTTTGGGGGGGGGGGGGGGGGGGGGGGTTCACTGCAAAACCTCCCACACGGCGTCGAACCAAAGATTAGATGGGTAAATGAACTGTCGCTTTCTGATTGGATAAAAACATCTGGTCTGGACTGGTCCATAGCATTCTTGAGACTGTCTCTTAATATGATTATAGGTATATTGTCTGACATAAGAAAGCAGACAAACTGGTGATGGCATTGTACCTCTAAGGACAAGAAATCAATATTGGCATTCGCTGATTCAGGTGGTCTGGAGTTTGTGGTAATGATGCTTGAATATGTCTGTAGTACAGATTTTGTAACTCTTCTTCAACTTTTTTTCAATATATTTCAATCTTTGTGAACATACATTCCCTTAACCCTTTTCTTACTGGAAACACCATAAGGGTGGGTATGTTACTGGGGTCTATGGTGTTTGTAGCAAGTTATACTGGTGTTTTGATATACGAGGGGGAACTGACACAATGACTGGTGGAATTTTCTAGTTTTTTGGTGGATGGCAAAAGATCCAGTAGACTATGTACAAGCAAGTCACTCCTTACAACCGTAATTGTGCTGGGCACAACGTATATAGGAAAAAAAGAAATCATATAACCTTTTAAATGATTGAATAGCACTTTTTCGCCCCCATAGCAATGTATTTTTATAGCATTATCGGAGCTCCCGATAAGACAAGTAAATGTTTTTATATATCCCTGAATTCTCAACCAAACCTTATATTGCTGTCATATTGAGATGATTCTAATGAGTACCAGGTATTAAGGGTTTGGAAAAGAGAGAGAGAGAGAAAAAAACAGAGTTGGAGCAGTACTGTTCTTCTATAGTTCTTTAATTTAGCTAAAGTTGATAGAGGAAAACCCAGGACAAATGTCTGGGGAAAAAAACAACTGGTGGTGTATCAGTCAGTTGTGTTTTGGTTTTGAGATACATCGCAGCAAAATATTATGATCATTATAGCTACGTTCAGCTGTTTTGGTGGAGAAAGACCCCAGACAAATGACTGAGAAGAACCACCAGCACACCGCAGGTCAGCTGGAAGACCTTTCCACATTAAGTCCTTCGCCCTGAATGGGACTCAAACCCATGCAGTATGAGGCTAAGCAGTCAAAGGAGCTACAAGCAACTCTACCAATACACCATGATCGCCCATCTATCAGTCAGCCTTCACACATAGAAACTTTCATCCATAACCAAGTATCAAACTCACATAGTAAAGGCGGCTCCAGGTACGGGAGGCCCCGGGTTCCATCCCGGGCCGCGACATACCAAAGTCGTTAAAAATGGTAGTGGTATAGCTTCCTTGCTAACGCTCAAGCACATATAAGGGTAGTTCCATGACTGGTTGGCCCGGTGAAAGGATAATGTGACTGGGTGTGGTATCGTGCCAGATGTTCACGGCAGGCTATACACAGTGAAGGCAGCACTATAACTGCTTCAAGTGGACACCATCTCCAGACAACAGAAATACTGTTGGTGGGACGATAAACCCAATAAACAATCAAACAAACAAAGTAAAGGACTATCAAGTTACAGGAGGGACAGATCATCAACTTTATCCACCGTGTCAAGAGTACCCCAAAAGCCATTTTAAACCAAACTGCTTAGCTACAAATCCTAACCACCTTAGTGTACTATGAAAATTTACCCAACAGCAAATTTTATACAAAAATGCCTCAGGATCCTTTAAAAACAGTAAGAGCAACCTATATTAAACCAACTACTTCTGAACCATGACATCTAAAATTCTTAAACCTGAAAGATAATGTTCTAAGGTATATCCTCATTGTTCACTCACATGCTCGGGCAAAAACTGGTTTAAAGCAGGGGCAGCTTGTAAGATGAAGTCTGTTTTTATCTGTCTCAAGGGTTGTGTATTACACACAAAAATTGTCAATAGTTCAATGGTACACTGTGACTTGTCATTGTTATTTCTCTTATCATGTCAATTGTTACTGTTTTTTGTTGGTTCCAATGTCTACAACAATCTTAGTTTTTTAGAGACTTAATTTGTTCCATCACACCAATAGAATTATGATCATATTGGCAATGTCCAGCTAATTATTGATGGAGGAAGATCCAGTACTTATCTCTGGGTAGAATCACCAGCGAACTGCAGGTTAGCTGCAAAACCTCCCACATGAGAGTTCTATCCCAACCAGGACTCGAACCCATGCATTGAGGGGCTGAATAGTTACAAGTCCGCGACTCTACCCGTGCAACAATGGTCCGCCCCACTCTCTTTATTGCAATACTTATCTAAATTTCCTGAGTGTCCAAGCTAAAAGGTGCCAACAAGACATTGTCAAGGTTCATTCTAGAGCATGCCTTTGTGCTTTGTGCACATAAAAAATATTTTTTGGCTTAAAGAAAATACCAGTAATGAGCCAATCACATGCACTGTTGGCCGAAAAAAATGGTTCTTACTGTTAGATGCTTTTAGGGGTCCCAGGCAGTGTGAGAACTTCCATGTGTCATGTGCCATGGGGATGTCTTCAAGCTGACCTATGGTGCATCTGTGTTTCTAGCCTGACGTATCTGTGTCTTTTTCACCATACAATTTATGGTTTGATTTAATTTTTTTTAAATACATTGCAGCGGCCATTTATGATCATTACAGCAATATCAAGATTTTTGGTGAAGGAAGACCCACAGACACATGCCTGGGTAGAACTACCAGTGCGCTACAAGTCAGCTGGAAGACCTCATATTAAGTCTTTGGGGGACTCGAACCCATGCGTTGAGAGGCTAAGCTGTCAGAAGTTACAAATTGGTGACTCTTCCACTATGCCACTGGCGTCCCTCCATACAATTTATTAATAATAGCTGGTTGTCGACATTTTGGCCATAACAACTGCATGTGTGCAATGTAAGCTACCAAACCAAACAACGCTCCCACTCCCCCATCCCCCTGCAATTCTTACTCATCTCTATGATGACACAGGTAGGAGTTGCAAAATACCAACTGAAATGACATTTACTAAACCTTAATGACCACCACACATCCAAAACATGGCTAACCTATCAATGTGACTTATGACGCAAGTTCAGATGAGATAATGAGTGATGAAGTATTTACCTTACCTTGAGTCAGATTAAAAAAAAAAAAATTCTACATATTATAGATATCTACATATTATAGATAACAATTGACCAAGCCCCATAGTTCAGTTTATTTCATCATCTGCCAATACAGAGGGGGTTATATTATTGGGTTACTTTTTGTATTTTAAATACATTGAAACTAATTATAATCACCATAGCGAAATTAAGCTATTTTAGTGGAGGACATATGTCTGGGTAGAGTGTTAGTTTATTGGGTTTATCGTCCCACCAACAGTATTTCAGGTGACAGCTTCCACTTCAAGCAGATATAGTGCTGCCTTCACTGTGAACACCTGGCATGATACCACACCCAGTCACATTATCCTGACACCAGGCCAACCAGTCATGCTACCCTTATATTTGCTTGAGGGTTAGCAAGGGAGCTATACCACTACCAATTTTAAAGTTTTTGGTATGTCAGGGCCCGGGATCAATTTTTACCAGGGGCTCTACCTATTGCGCTACCAGGTCCAGTTAAGTGGAATTGTTCCGAACTCATTCCAGTTAAATTTGTCATTCAAACCAGTCTTTAAGTGTTTTTTTTATTGTACATTGCAGTTTTGATATTTATAAAAAATTGTCTTAATTTCTAGTTCCTAGTTTCTAGTTCCATTCGTCATAAGACTCTTTAATCCTTTTAACTAGTGAGTCAAGGTTCATTCTGTGAATCTGTTCTGAATTGTGCATCTGATCGGCTAGTCACTTGCCTGATGATCCACAGCCCTAGCAATGAATACATGCATCTTCTACAACTTTCATGTACTGAATTATCCACCCAACTTAAATTCGATACTCGGCCTTTAAACAAAAAATTATATTTGATTAAATTGTTGTTAGTGTGCTGCTTACAACGAATATCTATACTTGGTTAAAAGATTGTTTGATGATTTCCATGTTTGATAACCATAAATTTATAAAGCAAATTATCAAACAAGACCAATTACTTTATTTTCTACAAAGGTCGTTCACTTTATATAACAGCTACTGGTGATAATAGGGGATGACAACCTTGGAATAATTGCCACCACGATATCATTACGTGATAGCTTTGACGAAAAGTGTCTGCATCCCTCATTGTAGGATTTTTTTGGTTTTTAGTTGTCACGGTTGACTTGCCATAATGATATCATAAATGATGAACGCTGGTATAGGTAAATCAAACAAATTCACAGTCAAGTCAACGTTGAATCTGCTTCAGTTGGGACAATTCATGGCAGCCCAAATTTCAGGTTGACAAACAGGAGTTTAACATCTACTATATGGTATAATGTCAAGTAATTGTAAATGCTTATCTAAATCATTTTTTTACAGATTATAAGTCAAAGAAAATACTTTCAATAGGGTATGATCAACTTACTGTTACTAACATATAAATGATTAAGCCATTTCTTTATTTAAAGTGGTTTTAAATTTAACAAGATTTCTAAACCAGCACTGGAAGGACTGAAGGTATGAAAGGCTCTAGGTTCATACCCAGGCAATCACATACATAAATTGTAAAAATAATTGCAGAATAGCTCCATTGCTGATGAATACTTCTTAAATGGGACTGGTTATTGCGTCGGAAATTGATATTGTGGTTTACTGCAAAATTTGACCACAATATTGCATTTAATATTTTAACATTTTGCCAGAAATATATTTCGCAATATTTGAATTTTTTTCCACAAAATGATATTGTATAGATTTATATTGCAGTAATCTTATTATTGTGTTGAATTTTTACCAACCCCTCCTTTATGCGGGCAGTTCAGTAACTGGCTGGCCTAGATTTGCCGGCGTTTTTGCTGATATTGTGCAGCAACATTTCTATCATTACAGCAAAGGGGCACTCATGAGGTGCCCAGGGACTGAACCCGGCCTATCCATTATACTGACACCTACGAGTCAGGCATAATGCTCTCCCCTTATCCGAACGTTAGGAGGAAAGCCACTACTACCAACTTTAAAGTCTTTGGTTTGATCCGGCCAGGGTTTGAACCCGTGACCTCCCAATCCGCAAGCCTACGCTCTAACAATTGAGATATTGCGGCTGGCCTGGTATCAGGATTTTTATGACATGCTATAACTGTATGGGCAGCATGAAATATTTGCTTCAATCCAAAACTGTTATTGTTTTTTTTTCCATTGCCAATTAAGAACGAGATAAAACAGTGCTCAAGTCAGCTGTTTTTAAAAATTCTAATTGAAGTGGGACTGACTTTCCCACTTAGCCCCTGGTATAAACAGTTTCTTAAAAACATGCTTTATAATATTAACTAGATAGGGTTTTTTTTAAGAATTCCAACTGATAGGTCTCATTGTCCCATTAATCGCTTGTACTTCTTAATTATAATTACAAAAAAAAAAAACACCCTGCAAACTATGGATGTAGTTGTACAACAGTGATTTTAAAATACCATGTGACAATGAAAGAATAGTTTAACATGAATGCACCCATCAGAACACCTTGGATAATTCACGAATCATCTCTCGGATGTATATAAGTAGTCGGATCACCTCGGCCATTTCGCTAAATGGGACTACTTTTGTGACGGATGTCAAAACAAAGATCGTCAGCTCGGATGACAGCTCACGACAGTACGATGCCTGTAAAACTTAATTTTATGGCGGCTTCAAATTTAAATCATCCAATTTTATTTTACTCATCGCAGCAGACATGCAGCTGTCAAACTGTCAAACGATGGCATTGTTTATGCTTTGTGCAAACTACATTTTAGATATTCTTCTTCCAACTTCCGGCGAACAAAACGATTGTGATTTCAGTAAGTATTATTGCACCAGATACATCCGAGGGATGATTGTCTCGAGGACGGAATTACCTGACGAGTTCCGATTGATGAATGCACATGGTAGTTTTAGTTTTAGCCCCTAAGGCTTTCTTAGGCCGTATTAGCATTTCTGTTTACTTTTTGCTGGATTTTAGTAACTTGATATCTTTAGTATTGTTTTGGTTGGTTTGATAACCTGTGAAATAATCTTTCATTTGGGTCAAGTGGATAAAGATAGTTTCAGGGTTACCTTAGATATTAAAGGTGGTATCTGCCAGATCAATTTTCCTCCTTGCATGGAGAGGGTGTCAATGGCATATAGCCCTGAGCTCCACAGTCTGGCTGCAGTAATTAATTCCAAGCTTGAACTGTTTGGAGTTTTTATCCATTTATCCTTATCTCTCCAGTCTGTCAATCTACATATTAGAGGTCATGTGTCTTTGAAAATGATGCAAGGTTTGACCAACAGGATTTAAATGAGATAAACAAATATTTATTTATTATATTTATAATGTTTTTGGTTAAGTTTTTTAAACTGTTCATACCATAATAGTTTATTTAAAAAATATTTTGTTTATAATAAAAAAAATGTGAAGTATTTATTTTATTTTTGTATTATGACACCAATGATCGGTGTACACAAGCACAGCAGAATGTAAACGGTGTAAGGAGTATGCCAATCTAAAGTTATAATTACCTTCTTGGAAATAACTTCTGTGTTTTGATTGTTTTGTTCTTTTATATAATTATTGTGTTAGAGGTGGTATCCGACAGTTTGCCTACACCAAACATATGTAGCAACACCTGACTTCTGTTTGAAATATTTGTGCATATTTTCTGCTGACAAAAATCATACTTTAGTATAAGCTTAAACAATTTTCAACAGTATCTCAATTTAAAAGGAACAAAACTCATTAATAAAAACTTAAAATGATCATTCTTTTCAAATCTATGAATAAGAACGATTGGGATTCCTGCTAAATATGGACATCAACTTCACAGCGGACGATGTTGATGAGGTAAAATATAATTGGTCACATGGTTGTCATAGTTTAAAAATAGCTAACTGTGCAGGGTGGCTCAGATAGGAAACACATGTTTGTAATAACATTTGTGGCTTTATGTTTCATTTTTCAGACAGATGTAGGACATCAATAAACGACAATTTTGCAAAATCTGATTAGATAACAATAGTTTATTAAGATGTTTAAAAATAATATTTTGGGTTCAGAATGTCATACACCATCTTTAAGTCTTGTTTAAGTTTTGGTAATTGATAACCTGTGAAATAATCTTTCACAGGGCTGCACCCATGGTCAAGTGGATAAAGATAGTGGCTTGTTTTTCCTCTTCCCCTTACTGCATGTTGTTGTTGTTTTGTTTTGAATCATTTATTCAGATTTCACAGATACATTTCATATGCATGAATACATAAAATTCACACTTTGATGGCATATATGTAGTGGCATCCATTTTAAAAAACATCAATATAGATAGCGATATAAAAAAAAATCAGCAAAAATAGATTTATGTCCAGCTTTTGGTGGAGGAAGACCCCAGACACATGCCTGGGTAGAACCACCAACCGCAAGTCAGCATGTAGACCTTCTCACATTAAGTCCTTCGCTCAGAACAGGACTCAAACCCACGCAGTGAGAGGCTAAGCAGTCAGAGAAGTTACAAATCCGCGACTATCTAACAAGATGTGAACATGTCAAATTGATAAATCAAAGTTTATTGAACGAAATAATCCTATTCACAACTCCTTTCGCTTTTTGGGAAAAAAATTATGGCGTATTCTTCCTGTGAACAAAATGATTGTGATTCTGTAAGTATCATTGCACCAGATACATCCGAGGGATGATTGGCCCGAGGACAGAACAACCTGATTAGTTCCGCGACTAACAGTGTCGCCTCTAATGTTATGGTAACACCAGATTTTATTAGGTTAGTTCAAGTAAAGTTAGAATATGGTCCATGGTTCGATCCTCAGCAGCAAAACAAAAGTCTGTAAAAATTGCACTAACAGAGATTTGTTTGCTTTTTGTGTTTGAATTATCTAATATCCCATGAACAATCTTTCAGTTCTTTAGGAGATCGTGTTCACTTCATAATAAGTGCTGCTTTCACTATAATATAATGCTGTGAACCCCTGATAATTACATTACACAAGTCACATTAGCCTGTCACCATGGCAACTTCATACAACTACCATTTTAACTAATGCATTAGTAAATAAGCTATATTACAGTTTCGTAAGCAGTTTTGGTATTTAATGGCCTGGGTTTTAAACCTGGACCTTCTGTACCTGCAGGTAATTCCCTACTGTCTGTGCTATCAGGGCCATTGTATCTAAAAATAAGTTCAGCACTCATGGCTTAAATGACTGATAAACACATGAGAGGAGAAACATATGGGGAGATTGTCCTCTAGGCTAGTATACCGTGAAGGTTGTATCAAAGTATTGGTTCATTTATCTTCAGGATAGGACCATAAAACGATGGTGAAATGGAAATTGTCTCGCTTATTATTTAATATCCAAGGTATTCCAAACAGTACATAGGTCCTTTTAGTTGGAATTCTTGGACTTTTTCACCTGTTATTTTGTAGATATTGCAATTACAAACAGAGAAATTTCCTACTTTTACATAAATATAAGCTTAAAATCCATATAGACTAAAAATGAAAGTGTTTGTTGGTGATAGTTAAGGTGGGTATCACAAGAAAGGCAGAAAAGTCAACATACACTGCAAAGAGCACAACCATAAAAACCGAGTAAAACAAATGAAAGGCATTTAGGGATTATTCAGGGGAGACTATTCATTAATGTCTCTCATTGCAACTCACCATGTGTAATGCAGCAAGAATTCCTTGTAATGGTTAATACTAAGCTCTTGTATTGTTTTATTTGTTCTTATTTTAGGCAATGTCCAGTTATTTCGTAGCGGGGTACGCCAGATAAATATCTAGGTAGAACCATCGACTCAGTGCAGGTCAGCAGGATGACCTTCCAACATCAAGTTCCTTGCCACAACAGGGACTTGAACCCAAATGGTGAGAAGTTAAACAGAGCAGTTACAAGTAGACAACTCTTCCACCTAACCACAGGCTTCCAACTGTGGGATATATATAACTCCACTCAATTAGCTAAGTTAAGCAGGCAGTACTGTTAAGCCGCATATCTGCATTAGATCCTATTGATTATTGCCAATAAATTGACAAGGCAAGGTATTATCTCTCCACCTGCAATACATTGGTTGATCAGGGCCAAGACAAATAGTGTACACCCAGATCAGCCACTGGACTTACGCAGTGAATCTGTCTTATCTGCTTCTTAACAATTTGCTTAAGTCTTAAGCAATTGGTATAGTTAACCTTTGCATGTATTAGCCAACCAATAATTAAGAAGGACTATGGAGGGTAAATATTCGATCTGGCTGGGAAAGGGTCATATACAACTGCACTGCAGTACTGATGTCCTTCCTTCAGAGGAGTGAAGGTTATTTCAAACCATGCATACGATACATGAAGATCAATATAATATCCTCTGTGTTCTCGCTAAGAATGTTGAAGTTAGCATGTCCTTTGCAGCTGTTGAATGCATGTATGTTGTTAAGAAACAGCTGACTCAAGAGGTCAATTCATACCAGTCAGTAGTAATTCCTTCACTTTGATAGCATGACATGAATGTGGAATGGTTTATACCATCTGGGTATAGAGCACACTCAGCAATCATGGCATTGCCTTCACTTTGATAGCATGACATGAATTTTAAATGGTTTATACCATCTGGGTATAGAGTGCACACTCAGCAATCATGGTGTTGCCTTCACTTTGATAGCATGACATGAATGTGGAATGGTTTATACCACCTGGGTATAGAGTGCACACTCAGCAATCATGGCATTGCCTTCACTTTGATAGCATGACATGAATGTGGAATATATGGTTTTTATACCATCTGGGTATAGAGAGTGCACACTCAGCAATCATGGCATTGCCTTCACTTTGATAGCATGACATGAATGTTGCATATATGGTTTATACCATCTGGGTATAGAGTGCACACTCAGCAATCATGGTGTTGCCTTCACTTTGATAGCATGACATGAATGTGGAATGGTTTATACCATCTGGGTATAGAGTGCACACTCAGCAATCATGGCGTTGCCTTCACTTTGATAGCATGACATGAATGTTGAATATATGGTTTATACCATCTGGGTATAGAGTGCACACTCAGCAATCATGGTGTTGCCTTCACTTTGATAGCATGACATGAATGTGGAATGGTTTATACCACCTGGGTATAGAGTGCACACTCAGCAATCATGGCATTGCCTTCACTTTGATAGCATGACATGAATGTGGAATATATGGTTTTTATACCATCTGGGTATAGAGAGTGCACACTCAGCAATCATGGCATTGCCTTCACTTTGATAGCATGACATGAATGTTGCATATATGGTTTATACCATCTGGGTATAGAGTGCACACTCAGCAATCATTGCTTTGCCTTCACTCTGATAGCATGACATGAATGTGGAATATATGATTTATACCATCTGGGTATAGAGTGCACACTCAGCAATCATGGCATTGCCTTCACTTTGATAGCATGACATGAATGTGGAATATATGGTCTATACCATCTGGGTATAGAGCACACACAGCAATCATGGTGTTGCCTTGTCTTTGATAGCATGACATGAATTTTGAATGGTTTATACCATCTGGGTATAGGGGTGTTCACATACTGCAGTCATTGTATGACATGAATGATGAATGTACAAATTTAAGCAAATTGATTGAAGGATGCTCACAGACATCAACCATGGTTCTGTCTTTGTTATATTCTTTAAAAACATTGCAGCAGCCAAGAATGGTCATTTTAGCAAAACCTTGCTATTTTAGAGGCAGAAAACCCCAAACAAATATCTGGGTTGAAACACCAGCACACCTGAGGTCAGGTAGAAGACCCTCGCACAAGTCCTTCATCCCACATGGGATTTGAACCCAGGTGGTGAGAGGCCAAGCAGTCAGAGAAGTCGCAAGATGGCAAATCTTCCACTACACCACAAACAAGTCACAAGTGCCCAGTCCTGCCTTCACTGTAACTGCATAACATATAAACTTCAAACCCATACAGACAAAATTTAAAGGTTTCTATCAAAAGCAATCAGTGATGCCCTTATTCTGATAGCAGGTAAAGTTCCCTGGGCACCCATGGAATAATTACCAACACATACATGGTCAATCTAGTCTGACAACAACCATTATGAGATGATGGAAAGTAGCTGTAACTGGAAAGTTTAGGAAGCTATAACCATACCTTTTGTGTACAACATTATTGTGTAAAACATTATAACCCTGAGGATGATAATAACATGACCTTATATTAAGAAAGTGGTCATGTGACTTTCTTAGTTTAAAAATAGCTCTAACTGTGCAGCTAAGCTCAAATAGAAAATCCATGTTTATAACGCTGACTGGAGTGCTATATTTCACACTCTTACTTAGTCGTAGGACATTAATAAGCAACATTCCACTAGAACTTTTCATATAACAATAATTTATTTTGATGTTTGAGAGAAAAAAAAGATGGGAAATAAACTGTCGGATACAACCTTTAAGACATTTCTTTGCCCATAAAATAATGCCAGAGGTGTACAGCTCCTGCTCAATCCTATATTACTCCCGAGTCCTTCAAATCCTTTGTACCATGGTGTAATCCTTTCAAATTGTCAAACATAGCGTATCTCTCATAATCATTTTTTTTTCAACGATTCTTGGTACGTTACTGAACAACCGTCATGGTCTTTATTGATATATTTATCGGTATTGACGATATAGCGGAGCTCCACTGTATAAACTGTGCGGCCTTTACATTGAATTAGGATTTTTTCTTCAAATTTTGCGGTCATTTTGGGGGTGCGGCCATTAAACGGGTGCGACTATTACACGAGTGAATACGGTACTCATTACAGGGTTTTATTTCAGAAAATGGGGACGGGGGCCTGGGGCCTTTGAGAAGAGCAAAGTTTTGCTGCCTTAATTAAAAAAAAGGGGAAATTGTGCATGTTTAACTTCTTGTCTGCAATCATACATCTTGAATATTTGTTACAAGGCTATCTCTCTATCTGTCTTGTTCTTGAACTCCATCACAAGATTATCATAGTTCAGTTCACTAAAACTGGACCTGGTAGCGCAATCGGTAGAGCGTCGGCTCCAGGTACGGGAGGCCCCGGGTTCGATCCCGGGCCGCGACATACCAAAGTCGTTAAAAATGGTAGTCGTATAGCTCCCTTGCTAGCGCTCAAGCAAATATAAGCGTATTTCCACGACTGGTTGGCCCGGTGTCAGGATAATGTGACTGGGTGTGGTATCATGCCAGGTGTTCACGGCATGCTATACACAGTGAAGGCAGCACTGTATCTGCTTCAAGTGGACACCGTCTCCAGATAACTGAAATACTGTTGGTGGGACGATAAACCCAATAAACAAACAAACAGTTCACTAAAGCTTTCGCTGTAGTCACCAATCTGGATCAATGCATCTAATTTCTGCATTTCAGAAATGAAATATAGAATTTTATCATAGGTGAATTTTCATTTTTAGGGCATAAACTTGGCTTATTTTCTGATGGGGATGGGCCTGTAAATGGCCCCTTCTGTATAAGGTAAAAAACCCTGCATTAGAATTGACTTGATTAGAAAATTTCAATGAGTACCAGCTATAAAGGGTTAGACTCAGAATTATGGGATATAGGACAACACAGAATAAGATTTTCTCCTGTTATGAGTTCTCTTACTATTAGAAATCAGCACATTAAAAAAAAATAATAATAATGTTTGACACAAGTTCAAATTTATAAATAAAAAACTCACAAATAAAAACTAACAAGATTAAACAAATATTGAATGCCTAGAGTAGCTCCAATAGTATAACTCAGTGCAAGTGCTATACCCAGCATGTACTGTTTAGTGTTTCCCAATCATAACATACTTGACCTTGAAAAACTATAAAGTTCTATTTTTAGAGCCCTAGGTCTATAAATAGTAACAAGGGGGATTTGGTTCAATCCAGACCATACCATCATCCAGAATTACAAAAATCCAGTTCTAACCACCTGAATTAGCAAATAGCTTTTTGAAATGCTTTACTTTTTGAAATGCTTTAACATTTAAGCTCCACATATGGTAAAAAGTGACCTTGTTAAGGAATATATCCCATAATTCTCCAACTAAACTTGAATATTTTGGACTCATTGAAATATATCAAGTATCAAGAGTTTCTCCTGCAAACGTTTGGGGTCTCTCTGAGCTGTTAATAATCAATGAACTAACACAATGACAATTCTATCATACAAAAAAGTCCTTATATAATTTTTCTATTGTTTACATCCTTATTTAAATCTCACCATGCTTTGGTCATGCCTCCAAAGCATGGCTGACCTAGTTTACATCCACAAACCGCTGCGGACCATTGACGTATTGATCAGTATCCTAGTGGGTTGTCTTTGTTACAGTATTTCATTCTACTAACACCCCACCTCCTCTGTACAGTCAAAACGCACTGATACAACAATGCATTAAGTGGTAGATGGCAAAGATCCAAAGATTGTAATTCATTAATTTACTTACTTAACATTTATGTGTAGTCATATTCAGCACTATCCTACAAGGATTACAAATTATACACAGAATATCTATCCCGTACTTTTCTATCCCCTTAATTAATTGGCCGTAACCAAACCCTTATGAAAAGTTTGTCCGCTTTGTAAAACTACTTTTTACTAATTCTCCAACCCTCCCCCAGTTCTTTTTAACAGTAAAATTACATACAATGCAACAAATAATTAAGATTTACCAACAACAGATCTCCCCGCCCAACCCCCCAAAAAATAAACAATACACTTCTCTCTCTCTCCTCTCTCTCTCTCTCTCTCTCTATTTCTTCCCTCACACCAGTGATAAGACAAATTGTCAACCGCAGTTGTAAACATTCCAAGTATGACACATGAAGTGATGTAGAGGAAATTTTTTGCAGCCATGTGCTCTTAATTTTACCTACAGACCTAACTGAAAATTTTCCATTGTTTATTTTGTAATAAAAAGTTAAGTTTATTATCCATGTATATCTTAAATCTAAAGTAGATAGAACTGCTTTAGGTAATGAAGGACTTGTCATTGATGTATAACCTTGCTATACGCAAATGATTACTTCCAATATCTTCAATAAACAAGCCCATTTTTTATTTAAACATTCTTGAAAAAACATTAATAAATGACAAAAAATCTATATACATTTTTTTATAAAAATACACAAGACTGACTAGGTGAAAAATCACCAAATTTGGCAAAAAAGGGAGAAAAAAAAACCTCACTAAAACATCAAAAGCATACACGGACAATATAGATTAAAATAGCTATAGTATGGTATATACAGGATGAAAAATCCACAAAATATTCCATTACTTACTGTAGATGAACTACTCCCAAGACTTCCTATAGATAGAGAGGACATTTTTGTTGCTTTTGATGCACTTCACAAGTAGACAGTCAGCTCCAGACAATATGTGAACACAATATGAGTCTATATCCAGCAGCAGTTTAAACTCACAGGACAAAAATGGAGGCAGATAGAGGTCATGAATAGCCTATGCTAATTGGGTGGTTTGAGATGTCAAGGGAGGTAAATGTAACTATGTATTGGAAGTGTCTGAGTTACTTCCCTTGATTAACTTTGGGTCTTTTTTTAAAAAAACTTGTTATATCAAAAGAGAAAAATGGTAAATTTTAAAGCACATTTATGACTAGTTTTTGAAACTGAAAATAAAAATTTACAAATTAAAGTTGATTTGAGGCAAACAGATATGACAGCACAAAACCTCACACTTTCAGTACAACCTCACACTTCAAAGGCAGTATCCAACAGTTTGACTATAGATAGTTTCCATGTGATGTCATTGACACTGATTAGACAGTTTAAGGCAGCCATCTTTGTGGGCAGAAGCTAATGCAGGCTGAAATCTGGAAATATGTGCTGTATTAAACTCACCACTGTGTTTTTATTTTTCAGTCTATTTTACTGAATTTTATATCAAATTTAACAGCTTTTATAAAGTATTTTAAATACCAAAACTATATTTTGATAGTTTAAAAGGTTAAAGAAATACAACTGAAAAAGATACACTGTTTATTTTGTTTTAAGTATAAGCCAATAGTTTAATTTAGTTCTGTGTATTAATTCTGTGTGCATTTATCAATTGTAAAAATATTGTATTCTAAAAATATGAATTTCAAGAGCTTTCCAATGGTGTATAGCTTTTAATTTTCAGACCACAAATGAAGAAATTACAAGTAAATAAAATTTACCCTTCTATACAATGCATATGAAAATCCCTTGAAGTTACCAACAAAGATGGCGGCCGAGACAAGGGATTTTCACAGATGTTGAAACTACCTATATCACATAATTGTTGTAATATTTTACCCCTGTTAAGGAATTTGAGCATAATTTTTGCATAAACTCTAAGTAAAGGCAGTTCTGAATACTACCTTTATTGTTACACAGTAAAAGTCGTGAAAATAAACACTCTAAAAGTTCATTCTTTCTAAATCTGAAAAAAAGCATGAACCCTGCTAAAAACAGATATTGATGTCAGAGTTGATAAACCAGATGACGATATAACATAATCTCAAAAGCGAGCTGTCACATAGTTGTTTAAGTTAAAAATAGCTATCTCTGCAGCGTGGCACGATATCAATTCATGTCACAATACCTTCCATTGCTTTGTGGAATTAAGGGCATAATTTCTGCATAAACTCATACTTCAATATAAGTAAAGACGGTTTCGAACACGGCCTACATTATTCACAGCACAAATTGTGAAAAAAAAACCTCTAAAATTTCAATCATTCCAAATCTATAAATATACATGATAGTGATCTCTGCTAAAAATAGATACCAACGTCAGAATGGATAACTCGGAGGATGATATAACGTGATCTAAAAAATGGGTTGTCATGGGTTAATTCTAGATAAAAATAGCTATATCTGCAGCATGGCTCAGATAGAAAATACCTAGTTGTAATTAGAATGAGGATCTATGTTTCAGTGTCCACACTGTTCTAGGGCATCGATGAGCAGCATTTTGCAGGATCTTTTCAGGTAACAATGACATATTTGGTTATTAGAAGAAAAAATATTTTGGTCCAAACTGTCGGATACCACCTTTAAAAGACAGAAAAATAATCACAGACACATGTTTTATTGATTGTAGAGTTTTTTTTTTGTGTTTTTGTTTTTTTTAATACAGACATTTGGAGTTCATGTTAAAAATACTTTAGAAGTAAATACATTTTATAATTTTGTTATTAATATTGGTAGTTCTTAAAATACATTTTATATCTGCATCTATTGAACAGCAAGTTTTAAGTCAATCTTTTGGCATTGGGAAGATGTCATGCCTAAAAGTGCCACCTAATTCTCTAAACCAACCTCTGGCTCAGATAAGAGAAAGCTATTTAGCATATTTTGCAGCTGGAAGATTGTTTACATTGCCTGTAGTGAGTGTTATTAGATAATTACTGATACATACACACACAAAAATTGAACTGATATGACAAAAAATGCAAACAGTTAAAAACGTATTTCTTAAATTTTTTATTTAAAGGTGGTATCTAACAGTTTGCCTATATGTAATATATGTTACAATATCTAACTTTTGTTGGGTTATTTTGCATAATTTCTGCAGAAACAATCATACTGTATTGTAAGCATTGACGATTTCCAACTGCATCTCAGTCATTCATTCTTTTTCAAATCTATAAATAATCATGACTGGGATTCCTGCTAAAAATAGACATCGACATCACAGCGGATGACGTGGATGAACTAAAACATATAAGAGGTCACGTGGTTGTGTTAGTTTAAAAATAGATAACTGTGCGGCGTGGCTCCGATAGGAAATATGTTTCTAATGATGATTGTGGCGTTATGGTTCATTTATCAGACAGGTGTATGACATCAATAAGCAGCATTTTGCGAGATCTGTTCAGGTAACAGTTGGTTTATTAAGATGTTTGATGAAAATATTTTTGGTCCAAACTGTCAGATATCACCTTTAAGACCTATCAATTCAAAATAGGTGAGCAGTAAAAGAGATTTTCAGCAACAGCTTTAGTTTATTTATATCTCTGCAAAAAAAAATTTTGTCTTTTTGTTTTTATCCAGAGAGGGAGTGTTTTTAAAATATGCATGTAATCCACACTACCATTGTTATAAGATACACAATCTCATATTCAATCAGTCATAAAGAATGCAGTGAAAAATGTGCCTACAATGTTTGAGGATTGTGGTTTCATGTCTTCTGTAGAAAACAATCAGAAAAACACAAACATCACACACCCCATCACTCCCCTACCAAGAGCACCCCCACCGTGAGTACCCCCCCCAGCACTCCCCAACCAAGAGCACCCCCACCGTGAGTACCCCCCCCAGCACTCCCCAACCAAGAGCACCCCCACCGTGAGTACCCCCCCAGCACTCCCCAACCAAGAGCACCCCCACCGTGAGTACCCCCCCAGCACTCCCCAACCAAGAGCACCCCCACCGTGAGTACCCCCCCCCAGCACTCCCCAACCAAGAGCACCCCCACCGTGAGTACCCCCCCAGCACTCCCCAACCAAGAGCACCCCCACCGTAAGTACCCCCCCAGCACTCCCCAACCAAGAGCACCCCCACCATGAGTACCCCCCCACACCCCCATCACTCCCCAACCAAGAGCACCCCTACCATGAGTTACCCCCCCCCCCTCATTCCCCAACCAAGAGCAACCCCACCGTGAGTACCCCCCCAGCACTCCCCAACCAAGAGCACCCCCACCGTGAGTACCCCCCCCCAGCACTCCCCACACCCAGCACTCTCTCCCCACCCCGAGTACCCTCACTCCCAAATTCAACAAAACCAACCACAACAATAACAACAGCAAAGGATTTTTAAAAAAACGGGTTTCAATGTCACTGTGACCTTGACCCTTGGTTAACTGTTTTAAAAAAAATCAAGTTGCTACCCTCTTGTTATGACTACTATTAGGTTTGTTGGCCTCTCCATTCTTTACACAGTGATCATAAAGAGAAAAAAAAATCACTTTCAAGGTCATGTTGACCTTGAACTTTGACCTACAATAGCCTTGACTCATAGGGGTTATCTAATTATCACTCCCATACCAGTGGTAAGGAGGTGAGACAATAGGTTTTTTACCTATTGATCAGGAAATGACGAGATACACTGTCTATCTGCAAAAATCCCATGCCTCCACCCTTTTCTTCAATGATACTTATTAACTAATGCATAATAAAGATATAGTTAGAGTTAAGGTTCTTATGCAATGCACTTCACCTCATCAGCAGATACAAGTTTTGAATTGAATCAATCCGGCCATTTTAAATTTATATTCCTCATATGAAAAATAAACACATGGGGGGATAACTCTAAAATTTTACATAGGTAGAGTTATTGTTCTTATGCACAGCACTCTCCTCATTTACAGGAATCTATATACCAAGGTTGACCAACATTTTATGCATAAGTAAATGTCCAGACAAGTGAGTCAGAGGAACTGATAGGCTGATAGATGGGGGGAAAAAAGGTAGATAACTCCAAAATAACCATAGGTAGAATTCTGTTTTGTATGCATGGTACTGTTACTTATCATCAGGTTGTTACATACCAAGTTTGGATTGAATCCATCCATTTGTTTTCAAGTTAATTTTCTGACAGAAAAAAACTAAGGGAGATAACTAAAACAATATGGTAAGAGTTACTGTTCTTTTGTAATGCACTTCTGTGCAGGTTTGTTACATACCAAGTTTGGACTGAATCAATCCATTTGTATTTAAGTCAATTTTCTGACAGAAAAAACTAAGGGAGATAACTTGAACAATTTGGTAAGAGTTACTGTTCTTTTGTAATGCACTTCTGCACTTCAACTCATTCTCAGGTTCCTGTATACAAACTTTGAACAGAATCCATGAAATGGTAATGGTGTTATTCACAAGACAAATAAGTGGGCAGACAATGGATGCTGCTGGACAGACCATCAAGTGCTAGACAACCCTGATAATCATCAAATCTTTACATGCATTTATACAGCAGCTGCTGATGTCTATCAGCGGACGAAAATCTTGCAAAAGAAAGTACTACTTGTAAAAAAGTACTGTGAGGAAGGCATACAAAAACAGGTGACAATTTCATGACTGCTGGTGTTCTGTAGCATGCTGCCTCCTAATAAAAACACAAAAATGACTGACTTCCTCAAGGTCGTACCTACTGCCACAGGCGACCTTAACATTGGCTATTTATAGCTCTCCCAAGAATTGTTCTATATTTAGATTATCCATAATTCTGGTATCTGGTTTTCCACTCTGTAGGAGTAAATGGTAACACAGAAAAGAGAAAGTAAAGAATGTTTGAATGATATTTTTATTTTATTAAAAAAAAGGCTTGTAAACATAGATTTAATGCATTGAAAGATCTAGAATTGTGCAGGGGGAGGGGGGAGATTTTGGTTAAATGTTAAGTATGTGAATGTGGAAGAACCATGTTTTTATGACTGCACTATGTAGAAAGTTTACTTTCCAACATTTGCATGCCATTTATTACATATGACATAAAATTACGCCTTAGAAACCAGAGCTGATTGATTTGGAGGCAGATTTTGTATATTCATACACAGTTGCTTCTAGGAAGGTCTGAGACATGCACTCATGGGAAAATTTTCATTTCTAGTGTGCCAGAGATGCCTAGTGGAGTGGGTGGTACAGTGGAATGTTTTATTTAAGCAGTCATTTTATACATTACTTCTGCACAGACAGCCAATGGTTTCTATTTTGGACCTGACATGAGTAAGATAAATATCATCTCTCTCTCCTCTCTCTCTCTCTCTCTCTCTGTCTCTTTCTGTCTGTCTCTCTCTCCACTTCACTCCTCTGTCTCTCTCTCCACTTCTCTCTCTCTCTCCACTTCCCTCTCCATCTCTCTCTCTGTCTCTCTCTCTCCACTTCCCTCTCCATCTCTCTATCTGTCTAACTCTCTCCTCTTTTCTCTCCATCACTCTCTCCTCTCTCTCTCCACTTCCCTCTCCATCTCTCTCTGTGTCTCTCTCTTCACTTTCCTTTCCATCTCTCTCTCTCTGTCTCTCCACTGCTCTCTCTCTCCATTGCTCTCTCTCCACTTCTCTCTGTCTCTCTCTCTCCACTTCTTCCTCTCTGTCTCCACTTCTCCCTCCCTCTCTCTCTCTCTGTCTCTCTCCACTTCTCCCTCTCTCTCTCCCTCTCTCCACTTTTCTCTCTCTCTCTCTCCACTTCTCCTCTCTCTCTTTCCACTGCTCTCTTTCTCCACTTCTCTCTCCAACTCTCTGTCTTTCTCTCCCCTCTTCTCCATCTTTCCCCAATTCTCTCTCTCTCTCTCTCTGTCTTCCTCTCTCTCTTTCTCTCTCTCTCTCTCTCTCTCTCTATTGCTCTATGTTAAATGTATATAATATCTACAAGACTATTATGTATCAATTGAAGTACCATCCTCCATTCACCAGCTAACATAGCTTTACCCAATGACACTGTTTCAGCCTTTTTTATTTACTTTATCTGTTATGTTGATAAGAAGCAGTAAAGTTTACATCAGTAAAATATATGTTCTGTTCTATTCTAAATAATGGATTACCCACTTTGACTTTTTTTTATTCTCCCCTTTATATCTCCTCTCTTTCTTACCATCTTCTCTCACTCTTGATCTGTGTATTCTTGATATGCTCTGGCTTTCTACTGCCTCTTCACACAAATGTAGAGCAAAGTAGGGAATTTCATAAGCAAAAAAAAGGGCAAAATAAGGAATTTCTTATTTGGAATTACCATTATGTTCTTACACCAAGTTCACCATAATCCCTTGTTCTGTCCATGCTGGAAAGACAGGCACCTGTTGACCAATATGTCTGGACTGACTGGCCAAGGAACCACGCTGCTTTCAAGGACGGACATCCCAAGTTATACCCACTAACACATCTTATCTACTATTCACAAGAAATGTAGAAATTGAAAATACAACTAATGAAATATTTTGAGGGTCATGTTACATTTGTTTTTAAAATTAACTTTTCTAAAGCAAAAAGTAGGCATAATATGGCTATTTTTTAAAATGTAAGGAAAAAGAGGACACAGTTGAAAAAGGAGGGAAAAGTAGGAAAAATAGGGACCGTAGCCTGTATGCTATAACAGTGAAGACACCACTACAACTTCAACTGAACATCGTCATTTGTTGATGAATGATAAAGCTGGTTAGCTGTAACTCCACCCCCTCTCCCTGAAAAGCTCCTCCCCCAACTCCAGTCCCAAAGTATTTATATTGCAAATACTGACTAATGTAACCTAGAAGTCACAAGTAGTGCAAAAAGGTTAACCTGACAAACAAAAAAACAAGAAACAAGGTAAAAGAAACTACCTGTTGGCAGGTAAGTAGGGGAAAAGTCAGCAAACAGTTTGTTTGGTTTAATTTTCTATACTTCACAGACAGATGGACTCACTGAAATTACAAGAGACAGTCAGACAGACAGACAGACAGATGGACTGGTTAAAATGACAAGAGACTGACAGACAGACAGATGGACTGGTTGGAATGACAAGAGATAGACAGATGGACTGGTCAGAATGATTAGAAACAGACAGATGGACTGGTCGGAATGACAAGAAAAAGATAAACAGACTGACAGACAGACAGACAGACAGATGGACAGGCTGGAATGATAAGAAACAGACAGATAGATGGACTGGTTAGAATGACAAGAGATAGACAGATGGACTGGTCAGAACGATAAGTCAGACAGACACACAGACAGACAGACAGACAGACAGATGGCCTGGTTTGGAATGACAAGAGACAGATAGATGGACTGGTCAGAATTACAAGAGACAGACAGACAGATAGACAGACAGACTGATGGACTGGTTGGAATGACAAGAGGCAGACAGAGAGACAAAAGACAAACTGACAGACTGATAGACAGATATAAAGGACAGAAACAAGAAAATAAAGACACAACTTAAATGACTTAAGCAAAACTTGGCACTCTTTATCAGACATTATACACCTTTCTGCTAATTAGTGTAATCAAGAGACAATTAGACAAGAGGTTATGTCACTTTTGCAACAAGTGGGTGATTAATTGTGGATAAGACAACTTAACGGCACATTTCGACCAGTTGGTAATAAATTGTGGATAGATCTGGGAGAGATGTTTGGGAGGCTAATGGGAATGGGGATTTTGGTGGCAACATTTCAAAAGGCAAAATGGTTTGACAGGATAATACATAAGGCTTACTGCTGATGTTGCTGTTGTTTACAATGCTAATGTTGTTACAACTGCTGCTTATGTTGCTACTAAAGTTGCTGTTGCTTCTGCTCCTTAAGCTGATGTTGCTGTTGTTTATGATGCTGATGTTGTTGCTGGTCCTACTTATGTATGTTGCTGCTGCTGCTGCAAGTGCTTTTATTTACTGCTTTCACTAATATGTTGTTACTGGTACTAAAGCTTTTTTTTATTGCTTCTGCTGATACTACCAAAGTTTTTGTTGTTGCTACTAAAACTGCTGCTGCCATGAAAGATGCTACTTAAGCTGCTGCTGTTGTTGCTGACAAAGCTGTTGTTATGCTGCATCTACAGCTACTAAAGCTGTAGCTGCTATTGTTACTACCTATGCTGTAACTAATGCTTATGCCACTAATGGTGCTGATGTTGTTGCTTGTGCATCCACTTGCTCCCTCTGCTGCTGCTGCTGCTGCTGCTGATACTTCTTCTAATACAGAAGTAGCAGCTACTTATACCATCTTCCCTGCTGCAAACGGTTGTATAATTACTATACTGCAATCAAAATGCAGTCAAAATCTGGTGTTTGCTGCTACTACTACTACTTCTCCTGTTACTGATGAATAACAACTACCACTGATTTTGGGAAAAAAAATCCTCAGTATGACTTTGAGAACACATTGACATCTTTCTCAAGGAGAGATATTCAGCGAGTGGCAGATTTTTACACCCCCAACCATGCTCTACAGAGGTATATAGCACTGCATACTGCATAGGATTTATCAGTACCTACTTGGAACATGTTCAAAATTCTGCAGTATGTATATGATAGAACATATCATACTACCTGTACTATTTCAGGGCCAGGTTATTAGATAATACCACTTAGGATGTTGTACAGCAGTACAGTTATATAATATAATGTGGGTCTTTTCTGTTAATAAATAGATAGTTTCCATGTGATGTCATCGACACTGATAAGACAGTTTAAGGCAGCCATCTTTGTGGGCAGAAGCTAATGCAGGCCGAAATCGGGAAATATGTGCTGTATTAAACTCACCACTGTGTTTTTATTTTTCAGTGTACTTTACTGAATTTTATATCAAATTTAACAGCTTTTATAAAGTATTTTAAATATCAAAACTATATTTTGATAGTTTAAAAGGTTTAAGAAATACAACCGAAAATGATACACTGTTCATTTTGTTTTAAGAATGAGCCAGTAGTTTTATTTATTTCTGTGTATTAATTCTGTGTGCATTTATCAATTGTAAAAATATTGTATTCTAAAAATATGAATTGCAAGAGCTTTCCAATGGTGTATAGCTTTTAATTTTCAGACCACAAATGAAGAAATTACAAGGAAATAAAATTTACCCTTCTATACAATTCATATGAAAATCCCTTGAAGTTACCATCAAAGATGGCTGCCAAGATAAGGGATTTTCACTGATGTTGAAACTATCTATACTTCAAAATGACACAAGCAGGGTTATAATAGTGACATAAAGCTTTACTTGTAGAGGAAGACCTCACACTGGCACACTACAGGTCAGTTTTGTTTTTGAAATACATTGTAGTGACCACTTACGATCATTATAGCAACATCCAGATTTTTGGTGGGGGAAGACCTAAGACATAATACTAGGTAGAACCACAGACGCACCACAAGTCAGCTGGAAGACTTGACCACATTAAGTCCTTCAACCTGAATGGGACACAAACACAGGCGGTGAGAGACTTAGCAGTCAGAGGAGTTACAAACCGGCGACTCGACTACTATGCCATGGGCGCTCCCTTCACCACAAGTCAGCTGGAAGTCATTTCTACATTAAGTCAAACTGAGATGATACATAATATAAATGAAAGCAAGCTCAACAATTACCACTTTGAAACAGTCACTCCAACCCAAGCTCAACAATTACCACCTTGGAACAGTCACTCCAAAGCAAGCTCAACAATTACCACCTTGGAACAGTCACTCCAACCCAATCTCAACAATTACCACCTTGGAACAGTCACTCGAACCCAAGCTCAACAATTACCACCTTGGAATGGTCATTCCAAAGCAGGCTCAACAATTACCACCTTGGAATGGTCAATCAAAAGCAAGCTCAACAATTACAACCTTGGAATGGTCACTCCAAAGCAGGCTCAACAATTACCACCTTGGAATGGTCAATCAAAAGCAAGCTCAACAATTACCACCTTGGAACAGTCACTTAAAAGCAAGCTCAACAATTACCACCTTGGAACAGTCACTTCAAAGCAAGCTCAACAATTACTACCTTGGAACAGTCACTCGAACCCAATCTCAACAATTACAACCTGGGAACAGTCACTCGAACCCAAGCTCAACAATTACCACCTTGAAACAGTCACTCGAACCCAAGCTCAACAATAACCACCTTGAAACAGTCACTTTAACCCAAGCTCAACAATTACCACCTTGGAACAGTCACTCCAACCCAAGCTCAACAATTACCACCTTGGAACAGTCACTCCAACCCAAGCTCAACAATTACCACCTTGGAACAGTCACTCCAACCCAATCTCAACAATTACCACCTTGGAACAGTCACTCGAACCCAAGCTCAACAATTACCACCTTGGAATGGTCACTCCAAAGCAGGCTCAACAATTACCACCTTGGAACAGTCACTCCAAAGCAAGCTCAACAATTACCACCTTGAAACAGTCACTCCAAAGCAAGCTCAACAATTACCACCTTGGAACAGTCACTTCAAAGCAAACTCAACAACTACCACCTTGGAACAGTCACTCCAAAGCAAGCTCAACAACTACCACCTTGGAACAGTCACTTCAAAGCAAACTCAACAACTACCACCTTGGAACAGTCACTTCAAAGCAAACTCAACAATTACCACCTTGGAACAGTCACTTCAAAGCAAACTCAACAACTACCACCTTGGAACAGTCACTCCAAAGCAAACTCAACAATTACCACCTTGGAACGGTCACTCGAAAGCAAGCTCAACAATTACCACCTAGGAACAGTTACCTGAAAGCAAGCTCAACAATTACCACCTTGGAATGGTCACTCGAAAGCAAGCTCAACAATTACCACCTAGGAACAGTTACCTGAAAGCAAGCTCAACAATTACCACCTTGGAATGGTCACTTGAAAGCAAGCTCAACAATAACCACCTTGGAATGGTCACTCAGCAAAAGGGAGCCTACTGAGGTGCAAATTAAGACATACTAAAAGTAAAACAATTGTAAATCGTATAAATCTATTCGAAACAACAAGAATATGGCACAGAAGACTGACTAACATAATAGCCATTGACCCCTCAGCATGCTGACGTTTTAAATGAACTCGTAAGTGCTGATTGAAAACTTTCAAAATCCTAACAGAGCAGAAACTGTTACTGATAAGTTTAAATTACTTGTCTATCTGAGTTATAATAACTTTAAAGTTAAATCAACACAAATCCAAAATAACTTTTACAAATCCAAAATATTAAAATATAACAAAACTTAGGCAAATATAACATAAATAACAGCCTGATTGAGTAAGAAACAGTTATAACTTTTTTTTTAAAATTTGAACATGTTCAAACTTACTGGATTGGTTGGTTTGGTACCTTCAAAAGCATTGTCCTGGAGAAATTATTGACAGACCAATGAAATGTCAGTAACAACTATATATAATATTAATAACAACTATACAAAATATCAATGACAACAATATAAAATATCAATTACAAAAATATGTAATAACAATGACAACTACATTAAATATATATGACACCAAAATGATAATCACTGACAACTAACTCAAATATCAAGGACAACTAATGATTTGTTTGTTTTTTGTCACATTGCATCGACCCAATTATGGACCTATTGGCAATGTCCAGCATATTATTTGTCGAGGAAGACCCCCATACTTATGCCTGGGTAGAACCACCAGCGCATCGCAGTTTATAGCAGGAAAACCTCCCCACATGGAAGTTCTCAACCCAACGGGGACTCGAACCCACACGATGGGAGGGGAAAAGAGTTACAAGTCAGTGATTCTAACTGCTTGGCCATAGTGCCCCCCACCCCACATCCATAAATAAATGAAATATCCACAACAACTATATGAAATATTAATGATAACTAAATGCAATATCAATGACCAACAATATGATATTGATATATATATATACATGTATATATATGATAACTAAATGCAATATCAATGACAAGTGCATGAAATATCAATGACAACTATATGACATCAATGACAACTGCATGAAATATCAATGACAATTATATGAAATATCGACAACAAACTGTCATAAATGTGAATATGACATAATGACATCACATGAGGTCAGTGCAAACGTGACATAGAATGAATTTAATTTAAATAAGCCAAAAAATTGACATGAAGTGACATAACATGTGGATATGACATAACACATAAACCACATAATAACATTTATGTAGATATGACATACATTGAGACTATGACATGACAAAGAATGTGAATATGAACATAAAATGTTAATATGTCATAAAGTTACACACAACTTGAATACATAAAAACAGAAAACAAAACATTGTGAATGTGACAAAATGATATTCATTATGAAAGTCACATAAAATGTCATAAACATGAATGACATAAAAAGGTTAATGCAACATAAAATGTTAATATGACATTTAGTAACATAAGATGTAAATATGAACTTTATTGTGAAGCAACATAAAAATGACGATTAAATGTGAATGTGATAGAGTGACATAAAATGTGAATTTGAGTGACATAAAATGTGAATGTAAGTGACATAAAATGTGAATGTGATAGAGTGACATAAAATGTGATTGTAAGTGACATAAAATGTGAATGTAAGTGACATAAAATATGACTGCTTAATTAAATGATAATAAATTTGAATCTGACATTAAGTCACAAAAATGTGTGAAAACAGAACCCCAGATAAAAAGAGAAAACATTGAGTTAAAGCAACAGTATATCCCAAAATTCTCAAACAAACCCCACAGTATGGAGTTTTCTAAGGATTGTCTCAGTGACTCAATTCCAATGAGTTTTGCTGACATAAGATTTGGAGGAGAAATAACGGAGTTTGCAAGATTCAACATATATATCCAATATTTCTCAAGCAAATCTAATATTGATGATACTGATTGACATTGTCATGTCATGACGATTCTGATGAGCACCAGGCAAAGAAGGTTTGGAGGAGAATAAATTAAAATTTATTTTTTAATCAAACCCTATAATGTGGGTATTTACTTAGACAATTGTCTAAATTAGACGATTCCAAAGAGTATCAGGTAAAAAGGGTTTGGAGGAGAAATAAAGGATTAAGCCTGATTCTATATATCCCATGTTTCTCAAACAAACCTGATATTGTACCAAGCATATCGGACTGGAGGAATAAGAAAACTTTAGCTACAACCAAATGGTCCAAATCTTGGGCCCAAGATCAAAAAGGTCATAGCTTGGAGCCATAGAACAGACCAAAAGGTCACAGCTTGTAGCCCTAGAGCACACCAAAAGGTCACAGCTTGGAGCCTTAGAGCAGACCAAAAGGTCATAGCTTGGAGCCTTAGAGCAGACCAAAAGTTCTCAGCTTGGACCCTAGAGCAGACCAAAAGGTCACAGCTTGGAGCCTAAGAGCAGACCAAAAGGTCATAGCTTGGAGCCCTAGAGCAGACCAAAAGGTCACAGCTTGGAGCCCTAGAGCAGACCAAAAGGTCACAGCTTGGAGCCTTAGAGCAGACCAAAAGGTCATAGCTTGGAGCCCTAGAGCAGACCAAAAGGTCACAGCTTGGAGCCTTAGAGCAGACCAAAAGGTCACAGCTTGGAGCCTTAGAGCAGACCAAAAGGTCTCAGCTTGGAGCCTTAGAGCAGACCAAAAGGTCATAGCTTGGAGCCCTAGAGCAGACCAAAAGGTCACAGCTTGGAGCCTAAGAGCAGACCAAAAGGTCATAGCTTGGAGCCTTAGAGCAGAAAAAAAGGTCACAGCTTGGAGCCTTAGAGCAGACCAAAAGGTCACAGCTTGCTGCTCTTGAGCAGACCAAAAGGTCACAGCTTGGAGCCCTAGAGCAGACCAAAAGGTCATAGCTTGGAGCCTTAGAGCAGACCAAAAGTTCTCAGCTTGGACCCTAGAGCAGACCAAAAGGTCACAGCTTGGAGCCCTAGAGCAGACCAAAAGGTCATAGCTTGGAGCCCTAGATCAGAAAAAAAGGTCACAGCTTGGAGCCCTAGAGCAGACCAAAAGGTCATAGCTTGGAGCCCTGGAGCAGACCAAAAGGTCATAGCTTGGAGCCCTAGAGCAGACCAAAAGGTCATAGCTTGGAGCCCTAGAGCAGACCAAAAGGTCATAGCTTGAGGCCCTAGAGCAGACCAATAGGTCACAGCTTGGAGCCTTAGAGCAGACCAAAAGGTCACAGCTTGCTGCTCTTGAGCAGACCAAAAGGTCACAGCTTGGAGCCCTAGATCAGAAAAAAAGGTCACAGCTTGGAGCCCTAGAGCAGACCAAAAGATCACAGCTTGGAGCCCTAGAGCAGACCAAAAGGTCATAGCTTGGAGCCCTGGAGCAGACCAAAAGGTCATAGCTTGGAGCCCTGGAGCAGACCAAAAGGTCATAGCTTGGAGCCCTAGAGCAGACCAAAAGGTCACAGCTTGGAGCCCTGGAGCAGACCAAAAGGTCATAGCTTGGAGCCCTAGAGCAGACCAAAAGGTCACAGCTTGAAGCCCTAGAGCAGACCAAAAGGTCACAGCTTGGAGCCTTAGAGCAGACGAAAAGGTCTCAGATTGGAGCCCTAGAGCAGACCAAAAGTGCTCAGCTTGGAGCCTTAGAGCAGAACAAAAGGTTTCAGCTTGGAGCCTTAGAGCAGACCAAAAGATCTCAGCTTGGAGCCTCAGAGCAGACCAAAAGGTCTCAGCTTGGAGCCCTAGAGCAGACCAAAAGGTCTCAGCTTGGAGCCTTAGAGCAGACCAAAAGTTCTCAGCTTGGAGCCCTAGAGCAGACCAAAAGGTCACAGCTTGGAGCCCTGGAGCAGACCAAAAGGTCATAGCTTGGAGCCTTAGAGCAGACCAAAAGTTCTCAGCTTGGACCCTAGAGCAGACCAAAAGGTCACAGCTTGGACCCTAGAGCAGACCAAAAGGTCATAGCTTGGAGCCTTAGAGCAGACCAAAAGTTCTCAGCTTGGACCCTAGAGCAGACCAAAAGGTCACAGCTTGGACCCTAGAGCAGACCAAAAGGTCATAGCTTGGAGCCTTAGAGCAGACCAAAAGGTCACAGCTTGGAGCCTTAGAGCAGACCAAAAGATCACAGCTTGGAGCCTTAGAGCAGACCAAAAGGTCATAGCTTGGAGCCCTAGAGCAGACCAAAAGGTCACAGCTTGGAGCCCTAGAGCAGACCAAAAGGTCATAGCTTGGAGCCCTAGAGCAGACCAAAAGGTCACAGCTTGGAGCCCTAGAGCAGACCAAAAGGTCATAGCTTGGAGCCCTAGAGCAGACCAAAAGGTCATAGCTTGGAGCCCTAGAGCAGACCAAAAGGTCACAGCTTGGAGCCCTAGAGCAGACCAAAAGGTCATAGCTTGGAGCCCTAGAGCAGACCAAAAGGTCATAGCTTGGGAGCCTTTGAGCAGACCAAAAGGTCATAGCTTGGAGCCCTAGAGCAGACCAAAAGGTCACAGCTTGGAGCCTTAGAGCAGACCAAAAGACCACAGCTTACTGCTCTAGAGCAGACCAAAAGGTCATAGCTTGGAGCCCTAGAGCAGACCAAAAGGTCTCAGCTTGGAGCCTTAGAGCAGACCAAAAGGTCATAGCTTGGGAGCCTTTGAGCAGACCAAAAGGTCATAGCTTCGAGCCTTAGAGCAGACCAAAAAGTCACAGCTTGGAGCCTTAAAACAGACCAAAAGGTCACAGCTTGGAGCCCTGGAGCAGACCAAATTAAAGGTCTCAGCTTGGAGCCTTAGAGCAGACCAAAAGGTCATAGCTTGGAGCCTTAGAGCAGACCAAAAGGTCATAGCTTGGAGCCTTAGAGCAGACCAAAAGGACATAGCTTGGAGCCCTAGAGCAGACCAAAAGGTCACAGCTTGGAGCCTTAGAGCAGACCAAAAGGTCTCAGCTTGGAGCCTTAGAGCAGACCAAAAGGTCTCAGCTTGGAGCCTTAGAGCAGACCAAAAGGTCATAGCTTGCTGCTCTAGAGAAGACAAAAAGTTTATCGGGTTTATTGTCCCACCAACAGTATTTCAGCTATCTGTAGACGGTACTATTTAAGTACTGGTTTTACCGATTAAAAATTTCAGTTAATACTTAAGACATTAAGCCTAACCCTTTCCATCATAAACAAATATTGCTGAAAGTTCTAATTAGTATTTTAAACGATTAAATGAAATTTGTAGAGTAACTTTTCTGGCATTGTTCTTTATATTTTACCAAAAGTGTATTTTTTGCATGAGCTATTTGACATCTCGACGTGAACACTGCTGTTTGCTCAAAGCGTAAAAAAGCGTTGTATGCAGAAAAGGTTTTTGGAGTATTCTTGATTATTTGGGGTTCTGGAAGTTAAAGTGCTGCAATGAAATGTTGTACTTACAGTACTTGCTATAATGTTAACACCATTCTTATAGGAATCCTTGAAATACAGCAAGATTTAATTAATAAAACAATCAATTAAAGGTAGTATCAATTGGTTTTTCTATGTCAAATACATGTAATAAAACTTTTCACCTGTTTTAGGGAATTTGAGCACACTTTCTGAATAGAGTCATGCTTTAGTCTAAATAAAGAAAAAAAACACTAATTTAATTATTAGACAGTACAAATTGTGAAAAAAATCACTAAATATTAATTCTTTACAAATCTATAAATAAGCACAATGGGGATTTCTATAAAAAAAAAAAACAGATACCGAGCAAATAGCCTGGAGGAGGATGATATAACGTGTTCACAAAAGTAAGTGGTCACATGACTTTCTTAGTTTAAAAAAAGCTAACTGTGCATAGTGGCTCAGATAGGAAATACATGTTTGTAATGACGAGTTGAGTATTATTCAACATTTTTCACATAGCTGTAGGACATCAATAAACAGCATTTTGTAGGATCTTTTCAGGTTAGAATAATTTATATGGTTGTTTGAGAAAAAAAATCTGGACCAAACTGTCCGAAACCACCTTTAAGGTAGACATTCAAACATAATTTGTACAAAAAATACACAATGAGCTAAAATGTTATGACATTATCTTTAATGACATCAATTAAGGCATACCAATTTTATCTTTTTGAACTTTTTATATAGGTGTTTTTTTCTAAAAAAAAAATTTCATTAAACGCACAGAAAGACATGACTTTATTTTAACTAAAGGATGGAAAAAGGATGGGAAACCTTGCCTGTTTTATACTACAGTTACTAACTCTTGACTTACAATGATGTGAAAACATTTTGTAATTATTTTACGAGCCCTTGTTATACTTTATATCATTAGTAATTTTAATACCAGTAATTTTTATACAAATAAATACTAATGTTGAGGTCGATATGTAGTTTTGTGGACCAGGATACTGTGATATTAAACAAGGAAGTCCGCAGTCGATACCACACTACCCAGGTCCGCAAAACTACATATCGACCTTAACATTAGCATTTACTTGCTACATTATATACCCTTTGAATCTAAAGCAATTCTGAAGGTTTGATAGTATTGACCTCAATTAAACATATTCTCACCTGCTTGCTTGCTACGTGATGCCATATTTATTTACAATGCGCATGAAAAATTAACACGTGAGAATAGCAAAGGTTAATATTAACTCCAGTAGTAAGCACTTTTTGCGGACTCGTGGGTGCAAAGCTCTTGACCAATCAAAATGCTTCAGATTCAAAGGGTATATAATATAATCATTTTAATTTCTTTCCTAGTTGAATATATATGCTGTGTAAATGATTTTTAAGTTTGAATGTGCTCTTTTATGAGACAATCTATGTATCATTTACTTATGTACATAACTTATGCACATGGTAATGAATCATTTAAAGAATTACATACATTTTAATTGTAGTACTGAAATATATATCTTTCTGTCTGCTTTTAAAATAAGAATATTGTCATTTACCATAAAATCTATATATCATCACATATTTATGAAGCTCACTGAACTGGTTCTATTAAACTTGCTTGACACTAACCCTATTTGTGTTAAAGTTCTTTAAAGTTTATAACATAAACAACAAATTCTGTTCTGAACATGAGGTCCAAAGAACACTTTTACAATGTTCACAGAGTTGTTCAATGATTTGACCTAGTGACCTACTTTTTAATCCCATGTGATCCAGTTACAAACTCAGCCAATGTTTTATGCATAAAATAATTCTGACCAAGTCTGGTGAAGATTTGGACATACATGATACCTCTAAAGTGTTCACAAGTTGTTAATGTTTAAATTTTGATTTAGTGACCTACTGTCTGACCCTCCTTGACCAAATTACAAACTCATCTAATCTTTCATGCAGATACACATTCTGATCAAGTTTGGTGAAGATTGGGCCATAAATGCGGCTTCTAGTGTGTTCACACATATTTTTTCAAAATTTGACCTAGTGACCTACTTTTTCAAACCAGTGACCAAATAATGAACTCATCCAAGATTTTATGCAGACAAACATTCTGACCAAGTTTAATGATGATTGGCCTATAAATGTGGCCTCTAGTGTGTTCACAAGCTTTTCTAAGATTTTACCTAGTGACCTACTTTCTGACCCCACGTGACCCAGTTACAAACTCATTCAAGTTTTTATGCATAAAATAATTCTGACCAAGTTTGGTGAAGATTTGGACATACATGTTACCTCTAAAGTGTTCACAAGTTGTTGTTTTTAAATTTTGATTTAGTGACCTACTGTCTGACCCTCCATGACCAAATTACAAATTATCTAATCTTTCATGCAGATACACATTCTGATCAAGCTTGGTGAAGATTGGGCCATAAATGGGGCTTCTAGTGTGTTCACAACATTTTTTTTCAAAATTTGACCTAGTGACCTACTTTTTCAAACCAGTGACCAAATAATGAACTCATCCAAGATTTTATGCAGACAAACATTCTGACCAAGTTAAATGATGATTGGCCTATAAATGTGGCCTCTAGTGTGTTCACAAGCTTTTCTAAGATTTTACCTAGTGACCTACTTTCTGACCCCACGTGACCCAGTTACAAACACATTCAATTTTTTATGCATAAAATAATTCTGACCAAGTTTGGTGAAGATCTGGACATACATGTTACCTCTAAAGTGTTCACAAGTTGTTGTTTTTAAATTTTGATTTAGTGACCTAATGTCTGACCCTCCATGACCAAGTTACAAACTCATCTTGTCTTTCATGCAGACTTATATTCTAACCAAGCTTGGTGAGGATTGGATCTTAGCTGTAGCCTGTAGTGTTCACAAACAAATTCCTGATGCAGCACGCTGGATGATGGATGAAGTGGTATTTGAAAAGCTCACCTTGAGCAAGTTGAGCTCAAGTGAGCAAAAAAAGACTTTCAGGTTATTTTTGGTCTTATCTAATTTTTGCTGCTTTTTTGTGTTTGATTTTGTTATCAATTAAAAAGGTACACATAGTAAACAATTAAAATAATTTGAAATAATTAAAAATAAACTGTGTATTATGTTAAGAACATTTAACAAAGCAAAATGTTTTGGGGTTTTTTTAAATGTCAGACAAGATTATAAAATTCTCTATAATATCAACCATAATTTATTCATGATAAGTAAAACTATTCATTAAAAAAAATAAGGATTAAATTGTACTTAAAGCAAAATTGAACAATGTAGCAAGAAATAAAAACAAATCCTCCACAATAATTCAACACTTTTCTTGCTGGAACCACCATTTACTTCCTTTTTATAAAACATACCCCTACCACCAAATGGTGTTTCCAGCAAGTAAAGCATAAAAGGCAATCAACAACAAAGAGTAACAATTAAAGATCAACACGAAGAAATAAATTAAACAAACAAACACACACATGCAAAATTCCTAAATATAAGAAATGGACATAATATATTGGAAGCAATTTTGTAGCAATATATGTGTTTATTTACTCCACACTAGCTTGAAATCTGGAACTGTATGTGCTAGTTAAAAAACCTCCATATTAAAAGATGCTCCAAATGGATTAATGTCATAATTTCAAACCCATTAAATTAATAGTATTTTTTAATATAACATCAAATAGACATTTTTGTTTGTATGTATTAATGTTTGTATTAATTGTTAACAAAGAATAGCAAAGTTTTTATGTATACCGGTACATGTATATATTTTAGGATAGCATTATCATTATGTCTACAAAGATCAATTTTTAAGGAAAGAAATGAAAAATTAATTTACTAGACCATTTAGTTTATTTGTAAACTTTATAAAACAAGAGGGTCACGATGGCCCTATATCGCTCACCTGAGTGCCATAGACATTTGGCCCTTGTGGCTATGCTTTCTGACAGATCTTGATACAATGCTATCAAAGGGATACATAAACCTAATATCAAAGCTTTAGCTCTTGTGGCTTCTGACAAGAAGATTTTCAAAGTTTTCCTATATAGCCTTATAGTTAATATGGCCACACCCCTGGCAGCCATGTTTTTTGACAGATCAGAATCATTTGAACAATCTTCATACAGGGCCACCCAAACAACATATGGACCAAATATCAAGGCTCTGGTTGTTGCAGTTTCTGACAAAAGGATTTAGTAAGTTTTCCTATATAACCATATATGGAAAATGACCATGCCCCTGGCGGAAATGTTTTTTGACAGATCACAATTCTTTTAACAATCTTCTTACAGGCTCTGACAAGAAGACTTTCTAAGTTTTCCAATAAGCTTCTGAGAAAGTTTGGCTAAATTTGGCCCAGCATTTTTATAGATGTTACTTGAAAATGTTGATGGATGCGTGCCGCAAGATGCCAGACAGTGGGCGATCACAATAGCTCACCCTGAGCATAAGCTCAGGTGAGCTAAAACTGATAAAATCGGGAAAAAGTTAACACACTTACCACTGACATCTGTGAGCTTATACTGAAGCTGCTGGATGATGCCTTTGCCAGCATCGTAGCCATCTGAAACATAAAATGTTACTATTTTCAGTATTTTGTTACTATTTTTAGAAATGTGTTACTAAAAATATAATAATTTCTAAATACAGTTCAAATAAAAGTGGTTATTGTAATTTATTGGGTAGTTGTTTAAAGGGGGAAATTCATTTGCATACATCTTAGCCATTTGGATCATGAAATGTTACTATTTATAGCATTTTGATACTACATCAGGTATTTATGGTAGCAAGTAAATAACATTATACTAAAAAAGACTACTTCTATTAAAAGTAAAAAAACACAACAACAAAAAACAAGCTTAATTTTATGACTGTGTAAGAATATAGCTAGACTTTGGACACTGTGTGATAGTCATTTTGCAATTAATAAAAATATATAGACATAATCTTGCATTTTTTCCATATTCGGTATGATATAACAAACTTCATAAAATTAAAAAAAAAATTGTATGTTATGGCTAAAAATATGTTAAATTAACTTAGACACATATAAAGTAAGCAAGAATACAGCCAGCAGGCACACTGTAAGTATTTTGCTGCCAACTCCAAATTTATATTGGTCATCTGTGACCCACATCATGAAAGTTTGGGGGTCATCCAAAAATCAAGGGGTCATACTATCAATAAATGTATAGATCTATACGGTATTATAGAATCATGTTTAAATGTATGTATTTATATTTTAAAAGATTATACAACTGGTCTTATGCACATGGCATATGATTTGTCAAATCATTATAAACACAGTCTTGTTTGTTTATTGGGTTTATCATCTACCAACAGTATTTCAGTTATCTGGAGACGGTGTCCACTAATAGCAGATACAGTGCTGCCTTCACTGTGTATAGCATGCCTTGAAAACCTGGCATGATACCACATCTAGTCACATTATCCTGACACTGAGCCAACAAGTTACAGAACTACCCTTATATCTGCTTGAGCATTAGCAGGGGAACTATACCACTACCACTTTTTACGACACTTGTATTTCGCGACCCGGGATCGTATGGGGCATTTAAAGTTTGTTTATTGTTTATTGGGTTTATCGTCCCACCAATAGTATTTCAGTTATCTGGAGACGGTGTCCACTTGAAAGAGATAAAGTGCTGCCTTCACTGTGTAAAGCAAGGCTTGAACACCTGGCATGATACCACACCCAGTCACATTATGCTGACACCGGACCAACCAGTCGTGGAACTACCCTTGTATTTGCTAGAGCGCTAGCAAGGGAGCTATACCACTACCATTTTTAAAGATTTTTGGTCACTACCATTTTTAAAGATTTCTGGTATTTCGTGGCCGGGGTTCGAACTGACGCTCTACTGATTGCGCTACCAGGTTTGGTAAAACATTGTCTATAATGGTAAATAGTCAATGAGTAAAATTACATGGGCTTCAACTGGCCTCTCCCCAGTTCTTTTGGTTTAAAGTGAGGCCCAATGATGGGTAAATCATAACTGCCTTCTATGATATTTACTTCTTGTTTTGAATTGCTTTCTTGCAATTACTTAAGAGTTTTTTCATATTATTACCTTGAGGGTTAAAGCTACAACCTTCTTCAACTCTGGTGTTCCAATATTTCATAAAAAAATAACAAATGTTAGTTAAAATAAAAACTACTACTAATAATGACAGCATAGGGCAATGACGCAAGAAGGATATCTTCTACATTCCAGATAAAGGTATTTCATCATATCAGACCTAATATTTCACCTTGACCTCAATATTGTTATTGGTGAGTGATAACATTTGTAACCCGAGTCGTTACTTGCTGGAAACACCTTTCTGGTTACAGCTTAAGTCATTACTTGCTGGAAATACCTTTCTGGTTACAGCTTATGTCATTACTTGCTGGAAATACCTTTCTGGTTACAGCTTAAGTCATTACTTGCTGGAAATACCTTTCTGGTTACAGCTTAAGTCATTACTTGCTGGAAACACCTTTCTGGTTACAGCTTAAGTCATTACTTGCTGGAAACACCTTTCTGGTTACAGCTTAAGCCATTACTTGTCGGAAACACCTTTCTGGTTACAGCTTAAGTCATTACTTGCTGGAAACACCTTTCATTTAACAGCTTAAGCCATTACTTGCTGGAAACACCTTTCTGGTTACAGCTTAAGCCATTACTTGCTGGAAACACCTTTCTGGTTACAGCTTAAGCCATTACTTGCCAGAAACACATTTCTGGTTACAGCTTAAGTCATTACTTGCGGGAAACATTTTTAGGGTGGAGTATGTAAATGGGAATGGTATTTGCAGCACGTAACGGGTTAAACCCATATTGCACTGCTTGAATCAGGTAGCAAAATATATAACAATTAAACAATCTGCTATTATACTATTGCTCCATACATGGGGCTTTGTTGGTGACCTGCTGCTTTAGTTTAGCAGTATCGTTGGAAGTTTTCTAAGGATATATTTATAAAAAAGCTCAATAATGACTTAAAATGTTTTATAAAGCTGGGGTTGTATCATGATTTTTTTTGAGTTATTTTATCTTATTTAAAAAAACAAATCCTCAAATCTTGAGATATCTTAGATATCAGATTTGAGCAATTTCTCAGTATTTTTCTAACTTAAAGGAAATTTCTAAGTTAAATTGAAAAAAACACACCCTAAGATTCATCATGAATATGACACAAGGGCTTCAGATAAGGGGAGTTAATATAAATTTAAAGATCAATATATCCCATAATTATCACTTTAACCCTATGTTGTAAGTACCTGCACAAAAAATAGGGGACAAACTCTTGTAATTTTGTTCATGTATTTGGGTTTTATGGCACACCGACACTTGATAGGTCATACGGCGCTGAGTAGTTTTGTTCATTCTTAGTTTGCAGTAGGATAACTAATGCATGTACACCAATCCACTTATATGCAAATGTCCATGTTTACCTTTAAAGGTGGACAGACAGTTTACCTATACCAAATGCGACTAACAATATTTTCCACAGTTTCTGGGAATGTATGCACTTCCATTTTCTTTTGTAAATAACAAATCCCTATCCCTATACATTTTTATAAATATTTAAATGGATTTTAAGCTTATATTTATGCAAAAGTAAGAAATTTCACTGTAATTGGAATATCTACAAAATAAACGATAAAGTCTAAGAAATCCAACTAAAAAAACTTACCTACTGTTTGGAATACCTCGGATATTAACTAACAAGGGAGACAATTTCCATTTTACCAATGTACCCTATTAAAAATGCATGTACACCAATCCACCTGCCAAGGTCCATGTTTACACCTAACATTGCATCACCGGTGCTTGGGACAACTTGTATTAACAGATAACAATGATTTGACATTATCAGAGGAGGTCTCACCCGTGACATGACAAGATTTTTTTGTACGTGCCTCTTGTCCTATCTCTCCACTGGTTAAAATAAATTATAAGTACGCTTACATTTTACAATACAAGATTTGTGGGTGCTTATACTTTCCTATATATGTAATGATGAGCAAAGGACTCCAAAATACAAAAATACAAACTTCTTATGTGAAGCACAGCTGTCTGAACCCTGGATGATGTGAGCCTTGCACAGGACTTTTTTAACACTTTTATATACTGGTCCCCTCAGAATTGCAAGTTCTATACCGCATATCCCAATACCACATATATAAACCTGTTTATGGGACTTCGTTTATTGGGTTTATCGTCCGCCAAGAGTATTTCAGTAAACTGGAGATGGTGTCCACTTGAAGCAGATATAGTGCTTCCTTCACTGTGCATAGCATGCTGTGAACACCTGGCATGATACCACACCCAGTCCCATTATCCTAACACCGGGCCAACCAGACATGGAACTACCCTTATATTTGCTTGAGCATTAGCACAAACATTTTTAACGACTTTGGTATGTTGCGGCCAGGGATCGAATCTGGGGCCTCCCATACCTGGAAAGCTGGGGTAGTTTGGTGAGGCTCAAATTATGTCACTCAATCAATAAATCAGTCATCCTAGAGTATATTTAAATGAAAATAAAATGATTTTACTACTTGAAAATAAAAGTTGCTTGGTCAATTATACAGGGGCGTACATTAAACTGGCTCTATCGTCTGGTGAATAATAAGTAGAGCCTGTATGTGGTCAAGACAAGAGAGTCTCCATCTTCTTCTTTTTTTCTTTTCTTTTTTTTTCCTTTTTTTTTTCTTTTTTTTTCTTTCTTTTTTTTTCTTCTTTTTTTTTATTCGGGTTTGATGGCGCACAACACTTAACAGGTCATACGGTGCCGAATACAAAGTTAAATGTGAATAGAGCATAATCAGGTTAAAACCAAATTACGTAAAATATATAAAAATAAAAAACTATCAGGTTGAAAAAATAAATTATAATTGAAAACAGGTCAACCCATAAAACGGTTCAAAAAATATAAAGACTGGAAAATAAACAGTTTAAAAATTTATAACTTATTAAGAATATTAATCTCGTTCAAGAAGCAAACAAGTTTAGAATCTGACACTGTCCTAAATAGTGTGTACATTTTATTGACATTAAAATACTTCGACCGTATGTGGTCTGTGTTTTTACACTGTAATTAAATATGGTTGACTGTCAGTGGTTCCTGGCAAGGAACACATTCTCTGAATGCCTTTGGTTTGAATCCCAATAATAGTTGGTCAACCAACTCTCACTTCTTTCATGCATCTTCCTCTACCAATAAAAGGTTAGATGTTGCCAACATGGCCAAAATTGTCTGGTGCAATGTATTCAAAAAAGAAAAAAAAAGAAAAAGAGAAAAGAAAGAAAAGAAAACAAGAAAAGAAAAAAAGAATGAAAGAACAACAACAATAGCAGAAGGTAAAGAATAAAGGTACACACCTAAACTGGCAATGTGAATTGAGAGGACAACTAAAAAACATGCTTCATCAACCCATCATATGTTTAAACATCAATGTGTCAAATGGGTCAAGGGTTTGACATGTTAACAAGCTGTAATCTATCAAGTTTTAAGCCTTGTTCTGCTATATTTATTAACTAAGTAACTCTTAAACCTGCTCTGAATAAATAAAGCATGGGCAAAACATGGACAAAACATGGACAAAGCATGGGCAAACACCACCAAACAGTGTAGAGAAAATCACCAAGCTCCTAATGGGATCTGTCTGAGAGCTTTGTGATCAGAATCTGCACTATTTACTGTAAAATTCAAATTTCTATGTTCTGCAAAAAAATGTAAACACTTTTAGGTGTTTAAGTTTCATAATATAATTAAACAAAATATTTGTTGTTGTTGTTTTATTACGTCACATAGACACAATTATGGTAATATTGGTGATGTCCAGCTAATTATTGCGGGAGGAAGACCCCAGACTAATGTCCCTGTAGAACTATAGGTGCACTGCAGGAAAGCTAAAAAACTTCCTCACATGGAAGTTCTTGCCAGACTGTGACTGTGAACCAATGCAGTGAAGGGCTTAGGAGTTACATAAACGAAACGGAGAACAAATACACAGACATATACTTAATATCCAAATGTTTCTCTATTGCCTTGTAAAGGACAGTTTTGTTCTGTAGGAGGGCCTTGTCACCTTTCCACCAAATAATTGGAAAAAAATACTGATGTGGTAGTGCTTATAGCCAGAACAAATCGAAGTGACTTGCCATAAAATTACAGCAAAATATAAGCTGGACAATTTTAACATTACATCTCAAAAGACTTTGCAGCAAAAAGAACAGGGGCCAATTGTATAAACAGTGGTTAAGTTTTAACCAATGGTTAAAGTTTGGTTACCTAATACATTTTGGTTAACTTGCTGCTTAGCTATTGTATAAACGTTTTCGTTAATTTAACTGGTTCCATATTTCCCAGGTGAGTAAAAGTTATAACCAAAATTAAAAATGGCCGATCATTTAGCAAAATCAATTAGAAAGTTGCATTGTGGGATACTTTGGTTAATTTGAACTTTTAGTTAAAATTAAACAGTTTGGTTAACTGACAAAACTGCCTTTATACAAATAGATATCTGTAGTATATTTACCTTTGTTGAAAAAGACTATATGTTGTATTTCCAATTGTACTAAGTCTTATAACTATCGCGATCTCCGCATGTACAATACAGTTGTGATTAAATGATAGAACGGCACACTTGTGTTTCTTTGATTTCTCTCCACTGAGTTGTTAAATACTATCATTTATTACTTCTAAATATACGTCTCAATAGAGACAACAAACAAAAAACATTACAATATCCACTTTGGTTAACTAACCAAGCAAGTTAAAGTTAACCAGTTGTTAGAAAATAACCAAATGTTAACCTTAACCATTGTTTACACAATTGGATGGCGATGTATCTGACAGCTCATAACAGGACCTTCAGTGTTTGCCTTGGCCTAATCAATTTAAATTCTAAAAGGTTAAGTGCTCAACAGTACATCAAAGTGTTTTTTTACATGTTGTCATTTTTAGTGTGCTCATCGGACGCCACTTATGAACATTCTTTGCATGATTGTCTTCTGACACGTGTTTCATCATTTTTAATTGTGATACACATCAGGTAGGCCAGAGTTTAAAGAAAGACCTGCCCATGGTCTTGATAAAATGTCATCCATTAACCCTATATATATAACTAGGTGAGATCGTGTGTTTGTCTCTTCTCCAAGACCAATACTTCCTGCCTCAAGTCCATTGCTTGATCACTTTTTTTAACCATAGTTGATAAATTTGCAGATTTTTGTATACTTTTTGTGTGTGTGTGTGTTTTCTTTCACTGAATCAATTACTTAATTCCTGCTAGTTTTGTTTATTTCATTTACTATGTATTAATCCTTAATTCAACAGATTTTGTTTAATTGGCATAGCTGCAGATAAGAGGAGTTAATCTGATTTTGTAATGTCATATATCCCAAATCTCTCTGTACTGTGGGTACATTGAAATTGTTCGATTTAGACGATTCTGATGAGTACCAGGTCTGAAGGGTTTAGAAGAGACATAAAGGATTATGTAAGTATAATTCAATATATCCCATAATTCTCAACCAAACCCAATACTGTGGGTACTCATTGAAATTGTCTGATTTATACGATTCTGATGAGTACCAGGTCTGTAGGGTTTGAGAGAGAAATAATAGATAAGTATAATCCACTAGATCCCAAACCTCTCAACCAAACCCTATAGTGTGGGTACTCATTCTATAGGGGTTTGGATAAGGAATAAAGGAGTTAGACCTCTTGTCGAAGACTCTGAGACTTAAATACAGCCTACCAAGAGCACCAGGTATCGAAGGGTTTGGAGGAGAAATAATGAAGATTAGCATGAGCTCTACTCCACTTATCTAGAGCTCTGATATTATTGGTTCAATTAAACTTTAGGCAACAAAATCCATGTCTTATCAATTAGATATTAAAGTAAGCCTATCAAATATAAGTGCAGATCTGTGGCATTGAACAGAATGATTGAACACTCCAGGGTCAGAAAATCCATATTTTTTCTACTTGTTCAAGGACAAGCTGGCTTTAAAAATCTACTTGTCCATCAGGAAATTCCTCTTGTCCAGATATTTATTAACATTTATTGAAATTTCAATAGAAAATGCACCCATTCACTATGGATAGCATGTTAAAGTACACAACCTGGATATATTTTGATTATTCTTAATGCATTTAGCCACATTTCCCATGATCTTAAATAAACACATATCAGCTGCACTTTCCTAAAGTTAACTCCACTATGCTTTATGGATTTGTTAGAAATGAACTTTTAACAAAATTTCTTGATATGAAAAACATTATACAACAAATATTAAGTTGTTCATGGACAACTTAGACAAACCATTCTACTTGTCTGATTAATAAAATAGTTTACTATAACCGATGTTGGGCGTTAGTTCCACTTACCCACTTCTTTATATGTAAGTTTGATTAAGATTAGACCATAAATAGGGCCTCTTCAATGTCCACAATATTTTTTTTTTTTTAATTGACCTAAGGACCTCCTTTTTTGACCTCACGTGACCCAGTTACAAACATATCCAAGATTATTTTATGTAGAAAAACAGTCTGACCAAGTTTGGTAAATATAAGATTAAAACTGTAGCCTGTTTATTGGGTTTATAGTCCCACCATCGGTATTTCAGTTATTTGGAGATGGTGTTCATTTGAAGCAGATATAGTGCTGACTTCACCGTGTATAGCATGCCGTGAACACCTGTCATGATTCCAACCACATTATCCTGACACCAGGCCAACCAGTCTTAGAACTACTCTTATAATTGCTTGAGTGTTAGCAAGGGAGCTATACCACTACCATTTTTAACGACTTTGGTATGTCGCGGCCAGGTCCGGTTACTGTAGCCTTTAAGGTGTTCATAAGCCCAATGTTAAGGCTACACGTCGGAAGACGTCCTGTGGACGTCAGGCAAAAGGGTATCAGACAAGCTCACCTTGACCACAATGTATGAATTGTGCTCTGGTGAGCTAAAAACATGAAGTACAAACTTTTTCTGAATTAACTTCAAGACTCGCACAGGTCATGGAAAAAGGTGATTACATACATTCACACAGTTTTGGAAAACCAATCATTTTATTGTGACACCGACAAACAAACAAATAAAAATGTTATGACACAAAACATAAACAAAAGCTGTAACAAAATGTCAGCTTGGATACAGTTGTCTGGGATGACATTAAAAAAAAAATTAAAATATGCAGAGGGGCAGGGGTGCACAAAGTATTTAAGAATATTTATCAGACAACAATAATTAATTGTATACTGACCTATAAATTTGTTTATTACATAGAATGTCAAGATGATCTGGAATAGATCAACCTATAACCTATAACTTGCTACAATTGTTAACAAACTTTTAAATTTGTTCTTTAACAACTACATGCAGTTGTAACTTGTGATTGCTTTACAAACTCAACATCAAATGGGGGCACTAGTAGCATAGTGATTGAGTCGCCGACTTTTAACTCCTCGGACCGCTTAGCCTCTCACCGCATGGGTTAGAGACCCGTTCGGGGCGAATCACTAAACGTGGGAAGGTCTTCCAGCTGACCTGTGGTGTGACGGTGGTTCTACCCAGACATTTGTTTGGGGTCTTCCTCCACCAAAATAGCTGGATGTTGCTATAATGATCATAACTGGTTGCTGTGATGTATTTAAAAAACAAAACAAAAAAACAACATCAAACAGGGCAGATCCTGATCAGCCCACTTCCAAACTCCTACTCTTGTTGCCAAGAATCAATTTGTATATAGCATGTGAGTTTAAAAACATATTAACTCTCATGCAACAATGTAATTAATTTTTAGAAAATCTAGTTTTATTTTTTGACCATCTAGTATTATTTTTTGACAATCTAGATCACCTACTACAATTTTAATACCATCTAGTATAATTTTAGACCAGCTAATATTACTTTTAGACCATCTAGTATAATTTTAGACCAGCTAGTATTATTTAAGGCCAACCAGTTTTATTTTTAGATCAACTTGTATTGTACTTTTCAACCATCTAGTATTATTTTAAGACCATCTAGTATAATTTTAGACCAGCTTGTATTATTTTAAGACCAACCGGTATTATTTTTAGACCATCTCAAATTATTTTTAGACCATCAAGTATTATTTTTAGACCAATTATTATTTTTAGTCCATCTAGTATTATTTTTAGACCAAGTATTATTTTTAGACCATTTAGTATTATTTTTACACCAACTAGTAATACTTTTTAGACCAACTAGTATTACTTTCTAGACCATCTAGTATTTTTTCTAGGCCATCTAGTATAATTTTTAAACCAAACAACAATCTAAAACAAAGACAGTAATACAATGAGCCCTTCAGAGTTATATCTGCTTTAAATATGCTGACAGGTACATGTGCAGTAGATATTCTGGAATATTAACCCAGAACCATGGACATGCAGACTTAGGACAGTGTTTTATAAGTAACATCCTCAAGATGCAGGGGGTGGGGGATGAGGGGGTGGGGTGGGGTGGGGGAGGGGGAGGGGGAGAGGGAGGGGGAGGGGGTGGAGGGGAAGGGGGTGGAGGGGAAGGGTGGGGGTGATGGGGATGGTGGGGTGGGGTGGAGGGTGATGGGGGGTGGAGGTGATGGTGGGGGTGATAGTTGGGGGGTGGGGGGGTGACAGTGATGGTGGGGGTGATGGTGAGGGGTGGAAATGTAAACTTTCTAGCAGCTTCTGAAATGCAAAATAAAGGCTCTATTTGACTGTTACATTTCAAAAGTTTTCTGGGGAAAGCATGCGCCCAGAACCCCCTAGCATGACCTCTGGGGCTGAATCTCTAGAGTGCGGTCTAGGCAGCTCTTCATGTCAATAATAAACCTGAGTTATTAACGATTTGCTAATATAATTAGGAATTTTAAGGTGACTTAGAATAAAACTACATGAAAATTTCGACAACAAAACAAGTTAAAGAAGCAAGTCTTTGTGATTGAGAATAAGATACATGTGCGCAACTGAGGAGATGTAAGTACAAAATGGTGAGTTTCTGCCATTATGCACCATACGCACATGCGTAACCTCCGTTCGAAAATTCGGAAAATCTAAAAGTACCAAAAACACTAAGAATATTGATACCTTTCCCGGGATAGGAATGATATATTTTATTTCCCCAGTTTCTATGTTATAAAATCTTATTACCAAGCCATTCAAGTTGAAAAGGTTGTTCATATTTTGCGTTAAGTTCCTCGCATATCCGCATTTTACCTGTTTACCTGTTTCATTAGAAAAGAACCGAATATATTCAAAAGTATAACTACAAAGGTTATTTCCCTTGTAATTGAGCGTAACTTCAAAAATGGCCCAGTTACGCGCCTGAGTACAAATAAAACAGAATGTTTAAGCATGGAAAGAACAAGGCCAACAGACAGGAAGTAAGACAAATGGACAAACAGAAGACAAACAGACAAATAGACAAAATAGAAGGAAAAGCAGAGAGACAAAACTATAGATAAAGGGAGAAATGGAAGAATGGACAGACAGATGGAAAAACAACTAACAAAAAAACAGGACAAAAAAAACAACAGACCAGCAGAAGGAAAAACAGACAGACAAATAGACAGACAGAAAAAAGACAGAAGCAAAAACAGACAGATAAATATGGATAGAAAGAAAAACTGACAAACTGACAGATAGAAAGAAAAAACAGAAAAAAACACAGATTAATATAAATATATAGAAGAAAAAACTGATATACAGGCAAATAACTACATAGATAGAAGGAAAAACATACAGAAAAACTGACAGTCTTACAACTTTTGTTGTTGTTTTTTTTCTCATGTAAAGAACTAATTGACAAGGTGTTAACAATAACAGTGACAGTAAAGGCAACACTTTATCTTGTTATAGACCAAAGGATAAAAGCTTATGGGTCATTCAAATCAACAAGAGAGCCATGGCCCTATATCGCTCACCTGAGTGCCCTGGTCATTTAGCACTAATGGCTATGCTTTTTGATGGGTTAGAATTTTTTGAACAATTTTGATACGAAACCACAATGGGAATACATAATCTAAATATGAAAGCTTTAGGTCTTGTGGTTTCCGACATGAAGATTTTCAAAGTTTTAGCCATATAGGGAAAATGGCCATGCCTTGGGAGGCCATGTTATTTGACTGATCAAAATGTTTTGAACAATCTTAAAACAGGACCAGTACCAAGGCACATGGATACCAAATATCAAGGCTCAAGCTCTTGTACTTTTTTACAAGAAGATTTTCTAAGTTTTCCTAAAAAGCATTATTTGGAAAACGGCTAAGTAGCCATGTTTTTTGATGGATAAGAATTATTGTAACGATCTTGAAAAGAAAATATATACCAAATATCAAGGCTCTAGCTACTACAGTTTCTGACAAGAAGGTTTTGTAAGTTTTCCTATATAGCCTTATATGGAAAATGGCCAAGCCCCTGGCATCGTATTTTCTGACTGATCAAAATTATTTGTCCAAGTTTTTGTTCCCCTTGCCTGCTTAATCTTCAGAGAAAGTTTGACTGAATCTGGCCCAGTGGTTTCAGAGAAGATGATGTTTGAATATGTTACCTGACGCCTGAGGCAAGCCGATCACCCTATGTATAAGCTGAGGCAGAACTGATCCCTTATTACTATCAGTGAATTGATTTTGCAAGGTTCAACATAAAATAAAACCTTTTTACAAAAAAACCTGATGTTTATCTATTTATCCTTCACTTGATGAAAACACCATTAGGGTGGGGTAAATGACGTACAGGTAATTGGCCTTTACCCAGCAAGGAAGAGGGTATATTAACTAGGTTGTCACATGTAAATGTGCAGTGATTTCACTGTACAGGTAGTTCAATGCACCAGGCACAGCGATACAAGAGCATTTTATTCCTAGAAAAACAACCTACTTATTACCTGACATAGTTAGGTTTATGCACAGGCAGCATAATTTTCCTCACATAGACCTCTGAATTTTTTTGTTTATCTCATTTTGCTGTCTCTGCTTCTATTTGTCTAACTGGGTCTGTATCCTTCAGTCTTTCTGTCTATCTATTTTTCCTTTCATTCTCTCCATCATCAGGAAATGTTTGTTTATTAGGTTTATCGTCCCAACAACAGTATTTCAGTTATCTGGAGATGGCGTCAACTTGAAGCAATTATAGTGCTGCCTTTACTGTGTATAGCATGCCGTGAACACCTGGCATGATACCACATCTAGTCACATTATCCTGACACCAGGCCAACCAGTCGTGGAACTACCCTTATATTGGCTTGAGCATTTGCAAGGGAGAGCTATACAACTACCAATTTTAGCAACTTTGTTATGTCGCAGCCGGGATCGAACCCACAGCCTCCTGTACCTGGAGCAGATGCTTTACAGATCACGCTACCAGGTCCGGTGTTGGTATGGATGATTTTTAAGGTGTTGTCTGACAGTTTGCCAATATCAAATACGTGTAAAAATGTCTTACCCTAGTTTGGAGGATTTGAAGTATAATTTTGGCATAAAATCTAACTTAAGTCTGAGAAAAGACCAGTTTAAACAATACCTCAATTGCAAGACAGTATAAATTGTGAAATAAAACACTCTAAATGTTCATTTTTACCAAATCTATAAATAAGCCTTATGGTGATTTATGCTAAAAATAGATATTGATATTCAAGCAGATTACTTAGATGATGATATAGTGTGATCTCAACAGTAAGTGACCACATGATTTTCTTAGTTTTTAAAATAACTTACTGTGCTGCATGGATCAGATAGGGAATACATGTTTGTAAGTACAAGGTGGGTGTCATGCTTCACTTTTCACATGGACGTAGGGCATTGATAAACATTTTGTGGGATCTTTTCAGGTAATAATAATTAATTTGGTTTATTTGAGACAAAAAAAACATGGTCAAGCCTGTTGGATATACCACCTTAAAGGTCACTTATTTGGGATTTGGGGTTTGCCAGCATTTTTGCCGATACTGTGCAGCAACATTTCTATCATTATAGCACAGGGGCACTTAAGAGGTGCCCAAGGACCGAACCAGGCCGGTCCATTATACTGACACCGACGAGTCAGGCGTAATGCTGTCCCCTTAGCCCTGAGCGATAGGAGGGAAACCACTACTACCAACTTTATTATCTTTGGTTTGACCCGGTTGGGGTTTGAACCCACGACCTCCCGATCCACAAGCCGACGCTCTACCACTTGAGCTATTGCGTCCAGTCTATTAATAAGCTTTAAATCAATTACTGTAAAGGCAGCACTATATCTGCTTCAAGTAAACGCTGTCAGTTTCCGTGTGACTTTAATATTGTTTAAATATTTTAAAGCAAAGGGATAATTTCTGTTTGTTTGTTTTTTGTTTACAGTCTAATTCTTCTACATTTGAAAACTTCAAATATTTTTAGAATAATCAAGTAGATTCAATTTACAATGAAACAGTGTAGTTTTTATCGTGACTTTAAACATATGCTAATTAGTAAACACATAACACAATTGTATAATCCATCCTTCCCCGGATTAAAGAAGATTTATTCAGACAGATCTTTAGATATAAATCATAAACATAGCCAGAGAGGAGCACCCGTAACCTACTTTCCTGTATATACATAGAGACATAAGATCTAAGAAGATATATTGGGATATTTGTATAGCTATAAATAAATAAAAGTAGGTTAAAATAAGTGTAGATATAATTACACTGAGAGAGAGAGAGAGACAGAGAGAGAGACAAAGAGAGAGAGACAGACAGTGAGAGAGAGAGACAGAGAGAGAGACACAGAGAGAGAGACAGAGAGAGAGAGACAGACAGTGAGAGAGAGACACAGAGAGAGAGACACCGAGAGAGAGAGAAAGAGAGAGAGAGAGAAAGAGAGAGAGAGAGAGAGAGGGAGAGAGAGAGATAGACCCTCAACTCATAGGTTCAAGTCCCGGATGGGACAAGAACTTTCATGTGGATAGGTTCTCCAGCTAACCTGCTGAGCTCCCGTGGTTCCTCTATACCAATAATTAGCTGGAACTTGCTAATATAACCATAATTGTGTTAATGAAATCAAAAAATAAAACAAATACACTTTTTTTTTTTAGTTTACTGACCTACCAATAATCTTATAGTAAAACGAGAGGCTTCCACTTTGAGGCAGTTCTAGTGCTGTCTTTAATATAAATAGCATGCCATGAACACCTTGCATGATACTACATCTGGACATATTTAACATTCTTAATTTTGCCTGTGTTAAAACATCCTAATATTGTAAGAATGCATTTTACAAATTGGGTTCTAGTTCTCTTTATTAAAGTCTCGTGGGCCCATGACTTAGAGGTAGTGTCGCCAATTTGTAACTCCTCTGACTGCTTAGCCTTCCATTATGTGGGTTTCGAGTCCCGTTCAGGGCAAAGAACTAAATGTTTGAGGCTTTCTATGCCGTGAACATTTGGCTTTCAACCACACCCAGTCACTTCATCCGACAAGGTGACGTCTACTATGTCTAGGGGTATGAAAGGGACCTACACCACTATCATTTTTAATGACTTTGGTCTGTTTGAACCTGGGGACCTCCATTATTTGTAGCCAATGTATTCAGGTCTACATACATACAAGAAGGTGCCCATAGCAGAGTGGTTAGAGTTGCTGACTTGTAACTCCTCAGCCACTCACAGCATGGGTTTGAGTCCCATGTGGGGAGGTTTTCTAGCTAACCTGTGCAAGTCTGAGGTCTTCCTCCATCAATAATTAGCTGGACGTCACCAATATGAACATAATTGTGTCGGTGCATGCTGTCTTCCACTTCTGTTTTTTAAACATCTAATTAGAAATATAGAAATCAAGACAGCAAGCTACAACTTCTTTTTTTTACTTTTTTTAACTGAGCACATTTCCCTTTAATAAATGTAAAATAATAAATAATAATAGAATATCACTTACTTATTTTACCATGCACATACACCTTAAAAAGGTCATCTCCAATATTTAAAGTTAGATATCGACGTCAGAGCAGATTATCCGGACTATATAACGTGGTCTCAAAAGTAAGTGTTTTCTAAGTTTAAAAATAGCTATCTCTACAGCATTTGAAGTTAAGGTGAGAATCCATGTGCCTTGCGGGAACAGCAGAAACAGCAAAAAAAAAAATTGTACACCAAAACAATTTCAAAGGGGAAATTCCATTACTGCATTATGGAATTGACGCAGCTTAACATATGTAGCTGCAAAGCAGATTTTTTTTTCATTTGTAACATGTGGAAAAGATAAGAGTGACAGAGAGTGATGGAGTGGTATAAAAGGACAGAACAATGTAAATGTTTAATATAAAAATATCTAACAACATGAAATAGTACTAAATATACTAATCAAAATTTGCTAAGGATCAAATTTTATAACGTATATATATATAATATATATATACTACTTTTATTAGTTGTGGTGGCATGCTTCTAGTGTAAAGTGTACATATCTTATCATGAAATTTACGTATATGAAGCCTGAATACCTGTTTATTTATTTTTTTTGTAAACAAACTGATTTTATATACTGATAATATGAACAAAATATCTAATGTAAAAAAATTATCCTTAAGAAACTCTGAGTAGTATATATGCTATTGAGAGATTTATCAATTAAAAATGTGTCAGATAGACATGCAAAGCTGAATATTTCACCATTAAATGCTCCAAGTTGTATCTTTGTACTCAAATTGCTATTAAAATGCCATGGATTTATGATTTAAAAAAAATGTGAATAAACAAATCAATATGTTGCTACTCTCAAAGTATATGGACAAAAGACTGGGTACCATTTACCAGACAGAAGATCCTGATTTACACAAATGTAGTACTGCTTGAAAGCTGCATACAAATCTGTTGTATCTCTGCCAATTCTGTCACTAGTTCTCCCCTTTATGATACTGAGTAAAAAGCAGTGGTTTTTTTCTGAAAAAGCGGACGGGGCCTGGGGGTCCTTTGAGAAGGGAAAAATCTCATGTCATTTAATTAAAATAGGGGCAAAAATGTGCATTTTTAACTTCTTTTTTGCTACCTTACATCTTGTATATATATTTATTACGCAGCCATCTCCGTAGTTTTCTACTAAAACTCTTCCACTAGATTACCATAGTCCAGTTCACTCAAGCTTCCACTGTAGTCAATAATCCGCATTAATGCATCTAATTTCTGCATTTCAGCAATGAAACACTGAATTTTATCGGAAAGGAATTTTCATTTTTAGGGGAAAAACTTGGCTTATTGTCTCAGGGGAAGGGGCCTGTAAATGGCCCTTTCTATGTAAGGCAAAAGAAAATTCACTGAAAAGTATACAATAATTAAAGAGGAATATAAAAGAAAAACTTAAATTGTTAGTGCACCATCCAGATTGTGTTAATATAGCAAGTAAGGTGCATTAGTATGTTGGTATATATTGTATTCAAAAATTGAAAAAAAAAAAAAATTAAAAATTATTGCTGATTATTATATTTTTTAATATTATATTACTTACTGCTAACTTAAAGATATTTTTTTTATAATTTCCAGTTTAGATACAAGTATTGGTGGAGGCCCTTTAATTGAACATGATTAATAATAATAATAATAAGTATAATTATAATAACAATAATTATAATTATAATAATAATAATAAGTATAATAATAATAATAATAATAATAATGAAAATTATAATAATAAAAATAATAGTTGTAGTAGAAGCAGTAGTAGTAGTAGTAGTAGTAGTGGTAATAATAATTATAATAATTATAATGATTATGATAATAATAATAACATTAATCATCATCATAATAATCAAAATAATAATAGGACAAAAAGTAACATTGTTATAATTAACAAAATAGAATAATCTATATAAATCATTCTAGTAAAAGCATTAATTACTTACTTTGATTTTTGTATATGTGATATCCTTCTCCAATTAAAATACAATTAAACTAATAGCTACAGTTACTCAAAAACTGAAGAAAATTGACAGATAATTCCTGAGTTAAGTAATGATAGGCACAGTCAATTATCCACTGTTACAGTAACATTTATCTATCCAGGACGTCTTGCATTCAGAATTGTTCAGAACCAATGACAAAAACACAAAAACACAAAACTTCCACCCTGCTGCATACAGGTTGACTGGCAGTGTTTCAAACTTGATCACCTGCTTTTAAACAGTAGAGCCCCAGTCTCACATCAGTATAGTGAGAATACCTATGGAGACATGCTCTTAGGTCTCATACCGCAATAATTGATGAGAGTTTGTTGATTGGGTTGAAATGTCACCACCAAAGCAAACGTTCAGTCATATAAATACAGTGAAATAGTTCTCTCTGACAGGGTCCATATGTCACTAACATTGACTTTTCAAGTTTCCTTAACCCATTTGCTCATGCATACGCCATTTTACGCCTTTGTAAAGCATTCACAATTATTCCTTTTATCTTCAGCTGCATCAACAAAACTAAGGGTCTATTTGTAGACTAATTTTATCTAGATTATATAATTGTATGCCAAAAATGCATGTGTTTAAAATATTTTTAAAAAAAAATTAAGAAAGTCAAGTGAATTTTTAAAATCCTATACATTTGCTATGAATGAAAGGGTTAAGACCTACAAGTTAAGTTAACTTTTTGGACATTTCTAGCATTAATTCTACCTTTTTTCACCTCATTTTTATTTATATCGTACAGAAATTACTGGAAATGTTGACGGAAATTGCAGATGTCACAATAGTAAATTTCACGTTATGACTACACAAGTGCAATATGTTTAAAGAAAATCAACCACACCAAAAAGGAAAAATTACAAAAAGAAAAAAAAAGAAATTTGTTGTGAATACTGACCATCAAGGCATGCTGTTAATCCTGTATAAAAACCATAAAATGTATTAAAAAAAAAGGTTAAGACAAATCAGGTGTATTCTTTTACACAAATGGATATCTGGTGATAATGTTTGTTTTTTATTAAGTCGCACAGACACAGTTACGGTCATATAGGCGATGTCCAGCTAATTATTGGTGGAGGAAGACCCCAAACTTATGCCTGGGTAGAACCACTGGCGCACTGCAGGTTGGTGATTATGTCCCAACAATAAGATGATAACAGTCATCTGCAAGAACATGTCTGACAATTCTAATACATTGATTTATTTACAAAATGTTGCAAAGAGGCAAGTTAATAGGCAAGCATTAACCCTTAACAATCGAGAAAAATATTTATCAATTTTTCTTTTAATTTACATGGAGCAAATAAGATTCACAGTAGCTCATAAGACATTACAGGGAACAGTTTATACTGCTAGCAAGTTTTTTTTTCACTGCCAGAGGAAGGGGCCCTTGCCCTATAATTTTAGATAAAATAGCATGATTTCTTCCTTAAATGGGAATGAATAAAACTGATGTAAAGTTACTTTTTGGGGGGAAAACTGCATGATTTGAAAGAAATTTTCTGTGGGGAAGGTGCTTGTAAGCGGCTCCTACTAAAGAAGGAAAAAATGCCCTGGCTAGCATATATAGAGTTTGAAAGATGGAATCCAACAATTTGCCTATATTAAATACATGTAACAATAGCTTTTTTTTGTTTACGGGAAATTCGGAATTGGCTCTTTATAAACTTGTACTCATTCTAAGTGAATACTATTTTGAACGCTTTTTCAATTGTTAGATGGTAGAAATTGTGAAATAAATAACTCTAAACATTCATTCTTTCCAAATCTGTAAAAAAGCATGATGGGGAAATCTTCTAAAAATAGATAATGACATCTGAACAATTATCCGGATAACATTATAAAATGATTGAAAAAGTAAATGTCCATGCTGTTTTCTTAATTTAGTTTGAAGATAGATGACAATTGCCATTTACCAGTACGTAAAAAATTCTCTGTTGGCTAATGTTGAGTTTTATTTGCTATAGTTCATTTTTCTCTAGTGTTTCACGTTTGATGTTATGGTAAATCAGGGGCTACCGTGAACCCCCGTTTTAAAATTTGAAGTGAGAGAAACATGCATTGCATGCTTCATCCGGAGACGCATGCGCAGAAGCGGTAAACATACACGTACCGGTAAAGTGCAATCTAGCCAAAATAGGTAAGTGCAGTTGGCTCAGATAGGAAATACATGTTTGTAATAAAGAGTGGGATGTTATGCTTAACTTTTCACATAGATGTAGGACATCAATAAATAGCATTTTGAGAGTTCTTTTCAGGTAACAATAATGTATTAGGTTGTTTGAGTAGCAAACATTTGGCCCAAACTGTGAGATATTACCTTTAAATAAGCCTCAAGTGAAATGTGTACCAGACATTAAATTTATTTCTGCATAAGACACCCAAGTAGTGTTTGCTCTTTTCAGTCAAAGATTTTCAGTTGTGTATAATCTTAGATCTGCCAGCTGAATTTTAAGGTCTTTCAGCTGGACTTGCATATGCAAAGCCAGCATTACTAGCTGACATATATCTTACAGGACCAATGTCTAGGATCTTCCAGCTGACATATCTTATAGGACCAATGTCTAGGATCTTCTAGCTGACATATCTTATAGGACCAATGTCTAGGATCTTCCAGCTGACATATATTTTATAGGACCAATGTCTAGGCTCTTATAGCTGACATACATTCTTATGGACCAATGTCTAGGCTCTTGTAGCTGACATATTTTATAGGACCAATGTCTAGGATCTTCTAGTTGACATATCTTATGGACCAATGTCTAGGCTCTTGTAGCTGACATACATCTTATAGGACCAAAGTCTTGGACCTTCCAGCTGACATATATCTTATAGGACCAATGTCTAGGATCTTCCAGCTGACATACATCTTATGGGACCAAAGTCTAGGACCTTCTAGCTGACATATATCTTATAGGACCAAAGTCTAGGATCTTCTAGCTGACAAACATCTTATAGGACCAAAGTCTTGGACCTTCCAGCTGATGGATATCTTATAGGACCAAAGTCTTGGATCTTCTAGCTGACATATATCTTATAGGACCAATGTCTAGGCTCTTGTAGCTGACATACATCTTATGGGACCAAAGTCTAGGAACTTCCAGCTGACATATATCTTATAGGACCAATGTCTTGGATCTTCCAGCTGACATATCTTATAGGACCAAGGTCTAGGATCTTCCAGCTGACATATATCTTATAGGACCAAAGTCTAGGATCTTCCAGCTGACATATATCTTATAGGACCAATGTCTAGGATCTTCCAGCTGACATATATCTTATAGGACCAAAGTCTTGGACCTTCCACTTGACATTAATCTTATAGGACCAATGTCTAGGATCTTCCAGCTGATATATATCTTACAGGACCAAAGTCTAGGATCTTCCAGCTGACATATCTTATAGGACCAAGGTCTAGGATCTTCCAGCTGACATATATCTTACAGGACCAAAGTCTAGGATCTTCCAGCTGACATATCTTATAGGACCAAGGTCTAGGATCTTCTAGCTGACATATATCTTACAGGACCAATGTCTAGGATCTTCCAGCTGACATATATCTTATGGGGCCAATGTCTACGATCTTCCAGCTGCAAACATCTTATAGGACTAAAGTCTAGGATCTTCCAGCTGACATATATCTTATAGGACCAATGTCTAGGATCTTCCAGCTGACATATATCTTACAGGACCAAGATCTAGGATCTTCCAGCTGACATATATCTTATAGGACCAAGATCTAGGATCTTCCAGCTGACATATCTTATAGGACCAAAGTCTTGGATCTTCCAGCTGACATATCTTATAGGACCAATGTCTAGGATCTTCTAGCTGACATATCTTATAGGACCAATGTCTAGGATCTTCCAGCTGACATATATCTTATAGGAACAAGGTCTAGGATCTTCCAGCTGACATATATTTTATAGGACCAAAGTCTAGGATCTTCCAGCCGACATATCTTATAGGAACAAGGTCTAGGATCTTCCAGCTGACATATCTTATAGGAACAAGGTCTAGGATCTTCCAGCTGACATATATCTTATAGGACCAATGTCTAGGATCTTCCAGCTGACATACATCTTATAGGACCAAAGTCTTGGACCTTCCACTTGACATTAATCTTATAGGACCAATGTCTAGATCTCACAGGCCTAAGGCAACATTTGCACTTGTGACATTTTACAATCAGGACCAAATATATTTTTCAACTTGCATATCTCTTAGATGAAAATCCTCACTTTTAGGATCTCCAGCTGTCCCGAGTCCTATCGGGCCAAACTCTTAAAAGTGTTTTGTTTTCTTTGTTTTTGTTACATCTCACTGTCACAATTATGGTCAAATATGTGACGTCCAGCTAATAATGGGTGAAGAAAGACCCCAAGCTGATATCTAGGTAGAACCACCGGTTCAGTGCAGGTTAGCTAGAAAACCTTCCCACGTGAAAGTTCTTGCCCTGAATGGATCTCAAACTTACACTGATGGGCTGAGGAGTTACAAGTCGGCAACTCTAACCACTTGGCCAAAAGTAAGCATACAAATGTTTGGTCCATGTGAGTTTCGAACTTACAGCTTTGAGAGACAGAAGTAGTTAACTTACTAAGGTAATGCAACTTATTTCTAAAGCTTTACTGAATGTAATTTAAAATGGTCCCTGTTCATATTACCACTTGACCTTGCCTTGTCATCAATAACTAGTTCAAACTGGTTGATAAAATAGGCCTTGGCCAAGTTCTGATAAGATTTGAGGCAGAATTGCTAGTATGGGAGTAATTAAACAGATCTGAAAGTCAGTCAGAAGTGTTAAATAATACTGCCCTCCTCCGAGGTCAAGATGTCCTCACATAATGAAGATAGTGACATATTTCAGTTATCTATGTAACGGCTGTATGTAACAATCTGAGTCCCAGATTAAAGAGTACAGCTCTTGCTATATCCTTTATTTCTCCTCCAAACCCTTTATACCTGGTAATCATTAGAATTGTCTTTATCAGACAATTTCAATGAGTACCCACAAGATAGGGTTTGGTGGAGAATTATGGGATATACAGCTTCTTCTGTCTGCATTATTTCTCCTTCAAACTCTTTATACTTGGTACTTATTAGAATTGTCTTTATCAGACAATTTCAATGCTTGAGAATTATGGGATATACAGCTCTTGCTATATCCTTTATTTCTCCTCCAAACCCTTTATACCTGGTACTCATTAGAATTGTCTTTATCAGACAATTTCAATGAGTACCCACAATATAGGGTTTGATGGAGAATTATGGGATATACAGCTCCTTCTGTCTGCATTATTTCTCCATCAAACTCTTTATACTTGGTACTTATTAGAATTGTCTTTATCAGACAATTTCAATGAGTACCCACAAAACAGGGTTTGGTTGAGAATTATGGGATATACAGCTCCTGCTTACTCCTTTGTTTCTCCTCCAAACCCTTTATATCTGGTACTCATTAGAATTGTCTTTATCAGTACAATATAGGGTTAAGTTGAAAAATTATTGTACAGGTGGCAAAACAAAACCTGATTTTACACCTCTTATATTCTTATATGCAGCTCTGAGTCAGGAATGGATCCAGCAAGGGGGGGGGGGGCATGCCCTAAGACCCACCTCCCTAGCATTGCTATCACCTCTGGTCCTCACTCAATGCGGACCCCCACCCCAAACCCACCCCTACCTGAAAAAAACTGGATCTGCCTTTGCCATATTTGTTTACTAAGTGAAACAGGAGGAGGGATGATGCAGTGCAGACTAAGGGGGAGATAGGCTACAGAGAGCCAGGAGGGAGATGCACAGAGAGGGGAGAGAGAGAGCAAGGGAGGAAGAGAGGGAGCGGGGAGAGAGCAAGGGAGGACAGGGAGAGAAAGAGAGAGAGGCATACTGTGACAAGATTATCCGCCTTTGATAGACAGAACGATTGGGTTGTTGTAAGAATGTCCGCTATGCCTATGGAAAAAAATCTAGACAATCATTCAGAGTAATCAGCCGACAGACAGAATGTGTACGAATCCATGAGTGGAATATAATTTTGATGGACATTAATTCATGTAACATGTCAAATAGTTAAAAATAATCAAAAGGTTTATTCCAACTGACTCATGTTATTTTCCATACCACGACAGAGCGCTGTGATTCGATCAGGCCGTAAGTGGGTGGGGAAAAGATCTGGGTGACCCAAAACATCAGCGTCTGCAACATTTTTAAATTATGTCACGCGAAATATAAACGTAACATGCATCTCTTACCTTCAGTTGTTTTATGTACGCTGCTTTTTTTCTCAAAACAGTTCCTGATTTTCCACAAAAATAATTCAGACAAGAAGTGTTTTAAAGTCTGTACTGTTTTGAAACTTACACCTCTGCCTGTTTGTTTCAGAATTATGCTTGTTCCAGGGTATAACGGTGACTTTGTAAATGTAAATGTAAAGCGCGCAAGCAGGCCCTTGTATTCAGTCAAGCATATCTAAAAGCATACACGACGCTGTATGAGAGCGCTTTTTGGTGGTGCGTGCTATAAATAGCTTGACTGCTACAGGTAAATGATGCTGAGCTATTTCCCGCCATGAGCAAATCATCGCATTGTTTTCATTTGAACAATCAATAAGACAAGCATAAGAACTACTACGAAATGCATCTCACCTCTACTTTGCTCCCTCCGCAGCAACCAAGCATGCCAGAGAAAAAATCTGTACATAAATCTAGATGTTTTGCATAAGAATTTATCCGTACAAAGACACCGAAGTAAGGTCGAACATGGTACATTCGTTTTTTTATGTAAAACTTGTAAGAGAGTATGAACGTCCGGAAAACACTACTACTGCGAACTTGCTACGTCATCAAGTGAATATTGAGAAATAAACCACGCGCTGCACGTGCACATATAGAAGCACAAAATCAAAAGAGCAACTAAATTGAAATTTCAAAATTAACATATAACAGTTTACTGATGCATATCTCTGTTTAGAATCTAACCTTGATTTAGATCTGTATGGTTTCTAATGAAATTGTGTAAATCTAAGTATAGATCTCTGGCTCTGATTTTGTGTATATACTTATAGAGAAAACTGAAAAGGTACCCCACCCCCACCGCCGGTAAATCCGGGCCTGATAATGATGATGACGATTGGGAAGACGTTGACGTTAATGATGATAGTGATGATGGTAATGGTGCTGCTACTTATGATATTAATGATGACGTTGATTATGACTATGAATATAATAATTATAATTATCGATACAAAAATATATATAGATTAGCGATGATTAAGCCATTAAAGATGGTATCCGACCGTTTGGACCAAAGCTTTGTTGCTTAAGCAACCAAATAAAGAATAATTACCTGAAAAGATCCCGTGAAATGCTGATTATTGATGTCCCAGCTCTATGTGGAAAGTGCAACATGGCACCATGTACTTGTCTTAACAGAAATCCAGGCCCGGATTTACCGGGGTAGGGGGTAAGGCTTGTTCCCCCATCCCCACCCCCAGTTGGACCGGACATACAATGTTTCTCACTATATTTCTTGAGAAATTGCCTGATCAGACAAATTTTGTAGACCATGCGGAGATAATTACGAGTATCTCAGGCCCTGAGACTGTAATATATTTAGCAGCCCACGCCACTCGGTCCTGTGCTGCTAGCCAGACCCCTGAGGCACTCCTAGCCGGTGATGCAGATGACATTAGTTATTAGGTGTTACGATTGTTTGTCACCTTGCATTCCAATCAAGGTAAATACTTTCTCAGGTCATGACAAAATGGTTAAAAGATGCAAATAAGAATTTAGTTGTTTTTATTATGATAAGATTGTTTGTGAATTATGAATATATTGGGGTCACAGCTTTGAGATTGATACTGGCATAGAATAGAGCAAAATGCAATTTAAAGGTAATCCAAGCAAAATGATAACACAAACAGTGGCAACAGTTGTTAGCATTTATATGACAAAATCCCTTCCGTTTATTTTAGCATAGGTGGACAAAATCTAAACTTTAACAAAAGCAGACAAAATCAATCTGGTAAATTATTAAAATATATCTTGAAGTTGAAATTTTACAACAAAAAATCTGACGTTATTATCATTTTATTTACGAGACTTAACTGTGCAAACCAAATTAACAATTTTGCTGAGTGTGGACATTTACAAGAAGAGGTTTATGGACATTGGAAAATTTACAGAAGGGTCCGCCTTTGCTAAAATGAACAGATGAAATTTTGTTCTGGAGGTATTTTGTCCGCACTCAATTTTAAGCAATAAGGCAGGCTTTATGAAAAAAATAAATAAAAAAATAAAGAGAGAGAAAATGGAAGATATATAGCTAAGTTGATAATAATGTTAAAATCTAGTTGGATACGACCTTCAATATACAATGAAGAACCCTTTCATTCTGTATGAATTCGCGCCATTAATGCACGTGTTGCGATCGGCAACTTTCGGTACATTCCGCTCATTTCTGAAAAGGTCAAGGTTAGCTAACGACAACATTGTCTCGTGAAGTTCCAAAGAAAATGATGACTTCTTTTATTCCAACCGACCCGGAGAGTCACTTTCCGATCCAGAACCTTCCGTATGGAGTTTTCTCAACACAGGAAAATGTATAGTGGCATGACATTTGTTATATTGCCTTAAATTTTGATTCGTATGTTCACGGCGTAAGCCGGTAGACACTCGCGAAAACACCTTACAATTATGTGGTTCTGGCTTCGTTATTTTTTTATGAGATCGACCTTTTTTGTTTTGTTGCAGTGCCGGAGTTTAAAGTTTCAAAAATGTGCTTGCATTGCTGATAAAATGTTTATTTATTGTAAAATTAATGTCAATGTAGTTGTTTAATTGTGAAGGTCATGCAAGAAAGTTTCGACCAATGAAATAAAAGATATGTGACACACCTCCGTACATGTTCTCCCGATCTGTCACTCTATTTTTGTTAAAAATGACATAAAAATGAAAGAACAATTTAGTCGTTGTTTGAAGAATGAGAATTTTGCACAATAAAAAAATGATTTAAAGAGTAACTGTCGTAATGGCCCTCCCATATGATCATAATAACAACAAACCAAGATAAAAACAACAAACAAACACCTTTTAGGCATCCTCACCTTTTATTTATTTATTTTCAGCCCACCCCTAGGATTGGTGTTGCCATTGGCGACCAGATTCTGGACCTGACAGTTGTCAAGCATTTCTTCACCGGACCCGCCTTGATAGCCAATCAGCATGTTTTTGATCAGGTAAGCATTCTGGAGTAATGTGCATACTGTTGTAGCATGTCATGGGTAGTTTGATTCACAGAGCCTTAATAGCTTAATTGGTAGAGAGTCCTGCTAGAATGAGGTTTGAATCCATGACACCTGTAACAGTAACACCAACTGCTCTCACACTTTGTATATACACAATACAATGGACATGTCTACCGCCATTAACACATAATTATTATAATGCAATACACTTAGTTTGAGCAGAATAGGTTGAAAATTGACCAAGAAGAGTGGCTCTGAACTATTCAAGTGCATATTTAAAGATAAGTTAAATTTTGTTAAGTAATCAAGGTAAGCACTCTGTTCGAATCAAATTAGTCATCATAATCGCGATCTTCAAAAACTTCTATTACCCTGTTCTGGAAAAATCTTTAACTGATGTAATGTTTGATACTTACAGGTTGTGGACACTTTACCTCAAATCATTAGAAATACCTGCATGAATGTAAAAGTAGGAAGGAGTTCCTTAACTTGCTGCAGGCAGCACTACTTGCGATAATGATGGCTAAATGAAACTCCCACTAACAGTTGTTCAGTTGTTAGGAGATGGTGTCCACTTGAAGCAGATATAGTGCTGCTTTCACTGTTTGTAGCATGCCATAAACACCTTGCGTGATACCACACCCAGTCATATTATCCTGACACAGGGCCAACCAGTCATGAAACTATGCTTATTTCTGCCTGAGTGTTAGCAAGGGAGTTATACCACTACCACTTTTAACAACTTTGGAATGTTGCGGCCCATATCTGGGGGCCCCTGTATCTGAAGCTATAACACTCTACCAACTGTGCTGCCAGGTTATGTTTTGAAATTGAGGAGAGGCAAATCAAACATGAAAAACAAATAATTTTTCTTTTCAGACCAGCCTTAATGACTTCATGGCCCTTGGCAGACCAGCATGGATTGAAGCAAGAGAAGTTTTACAGCAACTATTGTCAAAAGATGAAACAAAGCTACAAAATGATCGTTCACTCAGGGAAAGGTAAGTTAGCAATATGGCTACAGTGTTTCTGCAATTGTGTATTTTCTGCGTTTTGACACAATAAATTCCTCCCTGATGCAGACAGGAGATCATATTGTGTAGTTGGGCAATGTGGCTTGCGATACAATTCAGAGTTATGAGAAAGCTGGATTTTGGAAGCACACAGGTTTGACCCTGCATAAACTTGACAACTTGTGGTCAGTTATTCATGCCTGGGAAAAAGTAGTGCTTGTACTTGACAAATATGTATGTCTAAGGAGACTAGCCAAGTCAGTTGTGTCCAGGCATGCTTCAAGTGTTAAAATTAATATTGATATCTGTTTAAACTGGAAGTTTGTCATATTGTGTAATTTAGTTATTCATGAAATGCAGATTTATGAATGAACTATGCTGCATATGAATATCACTCATTGACTAGAGAAAAGGGTTAAAATGGGGTGCGAACAGCTATTAGAATGAGTGTCCCACTGACTACTGTGAAAGCATTTTATTTCGTGGGGCAGAAATTTCGTCGTTTGAAGAGAACGGGCATATTCGTGGGTACTTGACTTCGTGGATTGCCCTACCCACGAAATTAAAAAAAAAAAAATACCTTCGATTTGTGACAGATGCGAAACTGAGGCCTAACACTGAAACAGGGTCAATTGCGAAACTACGGATTAGCGAGTGACTCTGCCTATTGTCTTACGTCACGCCTGATAATATTGATCCACGGCAGCCGGTCAATGTTTTCACAGCCGAGTCTCATCAGATGACTTTTATGACACCAAACTGTCAATTAGCGTGTCATTTAAGGGATTATATACATAAAGATGTTAGGGGCGCGGGTTCTTTTAAGGGTCTAATTTAACGAAGCCATTGACTGTCAATTAACGCCAGTTAGCATACTATGCAAACTGACACAAAACAGACCTTTTATTTGAGCACAAATAAAAACTTAATACCTTATTGAAAGCAAAAAGGTGTGATATTAAATTGTACAGGCCAATGATTTGTAACAGCCATTAATTACAGAGAATCTGACTAATTAAACCATTGTTTAATTACCGTGTTACAAACTTGCAATATAGGTGGCTCATACCAAATGTTGACATGATTTAAAGTCGAAGTTAATCGGAGTTGAAGTAAATCTAGCATTCGAAAGTCTAACCGAGGGGATTTTATATTGTGGGTACTTAAATTCGTGGATTGTCTTGCCCACGAATTCCACGAAATTAAATGCCCCATGAAATAAAATGCTTTCACAGTATATATTATCTACTGGGCCAAGATACTTATGATATCCTGTGCAGGGACCTCACTGCCATATGTGGCTATGAACCAGGTTATGTAATGACCTCAGTCATTTTTATCATCTCAGCATCTCAGTCTTAAGCTACTGCACCTGTTTAGCAAGGAATGGGATTTTTAGATTCAGATCACAGGGGTGTAAGAGATAGTAGTTAATTTCAAATTCAGTATATTTTGGTCAAATCCAGTGGTATACGTGTATGAGCATTTATTTTAGACCTAACTTATCTTAAAATGCAAAAAACATATAGAAGGTATTGAATGTTTCATAAAATGGGTTCTATTATTGGATGTTAGTGACTCTGGTATAATTTTTGTCTCAATGTATTTTTCAGAGGCATTGTGAAAAGATCTCACTGAAAATTTGTTTACAAATGACAACATATAAAGGATGTAATGGATTATTTAAGTGAATTATTTAAAGTTATGCTTTGTATTGTTAGTGGTATGACTTTTTTTCAATTTAGCTGAGAACTTGTACTCTTCAACATTTCAGGGCATTCGTGGACCAGAAACATGCCACAATGCATCTCCCGGCAAAGATCGGTGACTACACTGACTTCTACTCTTCCAAGAACCATGCATACAATGTGGGAGTCATGTTCCGTGGAAAGGACAATGCTCTTATGCCAAACTGGTAGGGTTTTTTTTGGTAAATTAAGTTCAGAAAATGGCTTGATGTGCTAAATCTTAATTTCTTATTATTGGGAATTATCAGGATTACTTTAGAATTATGGGATATACAGCTAACCAAATAAATGTCTTTCTTGTCCATTTTTTTCCATTTTTTTTCTGTTTTCCTTTTCTCTTTTCTTTGACATAGATAGCACAATTCTGGTCACATTGGCTACATCCAGCCATTTATCTGGTAATGGAAAACAGATTCAAAATATGAAATGTAATCGACTGGAGAAATCGAGTAATCGGTATAAAGTAAATGTTATCTAGGGACAAGGCAAGGACCTCGAGTTACCCAAAATCTAGTTTTGTAGAGATTGCTAATAAATTTATACAGAATAATAAGGACAGAATCAAGGGACCAGGCTTTGAGCTCGAGTTTTCGCCAATGTTTAAAGAATCAAGACATTGAAAAAGCGGGATACCACTGTAATGGAAAACACTTTCAAATGTGAAATGTAACTACACAGTACCTGCAAAGTTTATTCAATTAGGACAACATTTTATTGGACTAAGAGATATGATTTGGACCATGATTCTCTGCCTTTTGTCATAGACTTGAAAAATTCTATTTAAATATCCAGGTAGTACCACTGATGCGGGACAGGTCAGCTAGAATTTGAAAGTTCCCACTCTGAGTGGTGATATGTTACCTTAGTCAGCCGCTTGTACTGCTTGGTCACATGCACACATTTTTTTTTTTACCTGACCTGGTAGCGCAAGGTACGGGAGGCACTGGGATTGATCCTGGGCTGCGACATACCAAAGTCATTAAAATGTTAGTGGTATAGCTCCATAGCTAAAGCTCAAGCAAATATAAGAATAGTTCCACGACTAGTTGGCCCGGTGTCAGAAAATGTGACTGTGGTATCATGCCAGGTGTTCACTGCTTGCATAAACAGTGAAGGCAGCACTTTATCTGCTTCAAGTGGAAACCGTCTCTAAATAACTGAAATACTGTTGGTGGGACGATAAACCCAATAAACAACCAAACAAACATCTTTTTTTTATATGAAGTTTTAGATTTGGGTCCCTGTTGAGATAGAAATGGGGGGTGCCCATGGCGTAGTGGTAGAGTCACGGATTTGTAACTTCTCTGACTGCTTAGCCTCTCACCGCGTGGGTTCGAGGCAAAGGACTTAATGTGGGAAGGTCTTCAAGCTGACTTGGGGTCTTCCTCCACCAAAAAGCTGGACGTTCCTATAATGATCATAATTGGTCGCTGCAATGTAGTTAAAAATCAGATCAAATAAAGTCAAATCAGATAGAAATGGCACACGGTCATAAGCTCATATTACACAGTGTGATAATATTTGACTGAGGTCTCCAACAATTGCAGGATGTCACCTTAAATGATTGTGTTTTTTTGATATATATTTAAAAAGGTGTATTATTTTATATTTTTCAGGACGTACATTCCAGTAGGTTACCATGGTCGGGCTTCATCAGTTGTTGTTTCTGGGACACCTATCCGCCGTCCTAATGGTCAGACACGACCAGATGAAAGTAGGTCAACCAATTTACAATTCCCTCTTTTCGTATGTAAAAGAAAATTACTGTAACTATATACCGAGGGTTAATAAGGGCAAATTGCCATAGCTCATATGTAATTCATCAAAACTTTCATTGTTCTATACTACATATACTACTTAGAAAGCATGGCTTGTTATGTTTCATACACATTCTGTACTGCGATTGTGGTTTGTACCCATGTACTCTCGGGCTACTCATGGCTGCTAATAGTTCTTTAATGTTATATATTTTGTTTTTCCTTTAAAGTCGCATATTTTGTTTTTCTTTAGTCACATATTTTTATTTTCTTTGCAGCTCAACCCCCCCAGTTCACAACGTGTAAACTGTTTGACTTTGAACTGGAAATGGCTTTCCTGACAGGAGGACCTCCCAATAAACTTGGGGAGCCAATCCCCATGGAAAAAACTGAGGATCACATCTTTGGGATGGTCCTTATGAACGATTGGTCAGGTGAGACCTCATATTTTTCTCGATCAACTCCTTAGACAGACAATGCAGTATGACCAAACCTGGTTGTTCAATCAGAAAAGCATCGGCTACAGGTAAGAGAGGCCTCAGGTTGATCCCGGGCTGCGACATACCCAAGTTGTTAAAAATGGAAGTGGTATAGCTCACTTGCTAATGCTCAAGCAAATATAAAGGTAGTTCCACGACTGGTTGGCCCGGTGTCAGGATAATGTGACTGGGTGTGGTATCATGCCAGGTGTTTACAGCATGCAATACACAGTGAAGGCAGCACTATATCTGCTTCAAGTGGACACTGTCTCCAGAAAACTGAAATACTGTTGGTGGGATGATAAACCCAATAAACAAACCAAGCAGTATCTTCTAGGAAGATCTGATCAGATCAGATGAAAACTTCCCTCTTAAAGGTATTTTCAATGTTGAGTTGAGAGATTGAGCAGAGTGGGGGTAGCCCTTGTCTATAGTTCAGATTACAGATGTTTACAATTGTTGTGTACAGTTAATTTTTTAACCAAACTATCAACCTCTATATAATTTTCAGATTCATTGAAGGGAATATCACTCTATTTAGTTATTCCTACCAATAAAAGTCTAGAGGGCTCAAGTCAGGTGAGTGTGGGAGCCACACATATTGCATCTTCCGGGACATCACTTTTTCTCCAAATGTCTTTGAAAGCCATTCCAGAACGATCGTAGATTTACGTGGCTTTGCTCAATATTGTGTCGGTGTGATGTAACAAAAAACAAACAAAAACAACATTTTCTTTGAGACAGCCCGAGACATCCAGAAATGGGAGTATGTTCCATTGGGTCCTTTCCTTGGGAAGAGTCTTGGTACAACCGTCTCGCCATGGGTCGTGTCCATGGAAGCTTTGAAACCATTCAAGTGCGCCAACATGCTCCAGGACCCCAAACCTCTTCCTTACCTGACACACGAGGATGACTATAACTTCGATATAAAGCTGGAGGTGGCCATACAATGTAAGTGTAATGAAGAGTAATATTGAAGGAGAAGTTCCATGACATGTTAGTGTCCGGATAGTGTGAGAATCCTGTCAGGTGTTCATAGGAGTACCGTGTTTGGATGAAGACAGCACTACTTTTTACTTTACAGAGAAATTCTCCAAAAGAACTGAAAGTATTGGGTTGATTAACTCAATAAACAAAGCTCCGAAATTATGTGAGATTAATGTTGGAATATCTACCAGTTGCCGGACGTAGTCTATAGATTAAACCTAGCATGATATTTTACCTTCTATATATTTTTTTTTTAATTTTCACATTGTTCCTTTTTGCCTGATAAGCATATAGGTAATAGGTAATACCTAGTTATAGTCTATTTTCAAGCTTCTGCTTGTTCAGCCGACTTTACAGTTTACCCCTGGTCATTGGGTATATTCGTCAATCCCGTACTCTGGCAACTGACACATGGCGCTGGGAAGTCATATTACTGACCCGAATAACCCTCGCAGGTACCCATTTATACACCTGGGTATAGTGGAACAATTCGAGGATAATTTCTTGCTCAAGGAAATTAGCCGTGACATGACCGGGGTTCGAACCACGGATCCCGTGATCTGGAGTCGTGTGTCCTACCACTGGACTATTCTGCTCCTTATATATGATATAAAGTAAAAAAGAAATGTCAGTGTGTGAAATAATGCAAAAACTAAATGTCATATGCAATGTCTTGTTTGTAGGACAAGTCAAAAGTTGTCAAATGTGTTTTTAAATCTTTTACTTAATACTCATTAGCAAGCGATCTAATAAATAAGCTTTCCCATTATAACACAGGTGATGGTCTAAGCCAGCCAGCAACAATTTGTCGAAGCAACTTCAAGAACATGTATTGGACAATGAAACAACAGTTGGCCCATCACACCATCACAGGATGTAACATTAACCCAGGAGATCTCATGGGCTCTGGAACAATCTCTGGAGAGGTACCGTATTTTATTGTGTGTGGTTCACTCAATATTTTCTGTTTTTGTACAGTATGAAGTCTTCTTTAATATGTGTATTGATTGATTTTATGAAAATTTAATTAATGAGTATGAAATGAACTCTAGGGTACAAGAACAATCTTTAAAGAGGTACCATAGTTTATTCTGTGTTATTTGATAGAAATTATATGAAATGGAAGTGAATATGGACTTCGGGACAATGTCTGGGAAAGTTTATCACATATAGTTTGCTTCTTCATTACTCCATTTATTGTTAATTGATCTATTATTATTGCAATTGTTATTGTTGTTTTGCTGTTCGTTGTTTACATCTTTATTCTGTGCGAGTGCATTAGCATTTGTGACACACTGAATGCTACATAAACCTATGGGACCTCATGGGCACAAGGACAATTTCTGAAGAGGTATTGTTGTTTCTTGTCTGTAGTGCGCTCTGATTGGTGTAAAGTTGTTGTCTTTCTCAAGCCGGTATAAGGGAAGTTCCTTGACTGGTTGGCCTGATGTCAGGATAATTTGACTGGGTGTGGTATAATGCCAAGTTTTCCTGGGATGCCATACATGATAAAGGCAGCACAATATCTGCTCTAAGTGGACACTGTCTCCAATCAACTGAACTACTGTTGGTGGGATGATAAACCCCAACAAAGAAAACAGTATTTTTTTAATCTAAGTCTATTAACCTGCTTGACACACATAATCTTAGACCTAACCGGACCTGGTAGCGCACTCGGTAGAGCATCGGCTGCAGGTACGGGAGGCCATGGGTTTGATCCGGGGCTGCAACATACTTAAGTCAATAAAATATAGTGGTAAAGCTCCATTGCTTATGCTCAAGCAAATAGAAGGGTAAACGGTATACTCAATAAACAAACTTAGGAGATCTCATGGGCAAAAGAACAATTTCTTGATATGTACTGTACTTTCTTACTGGAAGCATGCTTAGATTGTTTTTATTGTATTCATATACAGGTATGTTATGCAGCTGCTTCATTAAGTGAATTCATAATGAGAGTTTAGGCAAATCTCAATGGATGTAACATAGGACCTAATTGGTTCAGAGATCATTTCTGGAGATTTACCATAGTTTATCAAATATAGTGCACTTCATTGTAACTATTTTTCATGGCACTGTCTTTTGTTTCCAGTTATTATTTATGCTTGAACATGTTTGATGTTTTGGATGTAATATAAACCCTTGTGACATGCCATGAACTCATTAATATTTCACTAGAGGTACATACATAAACTGTTAGGTAAATTTATAATACACTATATAGTATATCATTGAGTTGGGGGAATAATACACAAGAAAATACATAAATGATTTTATTTCTTTTGAATTACATCAATATGAACAAATTTAATGCTTTCTTTTAAGTTTCACCAGCATGCTACTGTTGTGCAGGAAGAACAAAGATAGGAAATGATAAGATACATTTACTTTCTTGTTATTTTTGCAAACAAATGTGATCCAAGAGAATTCAACTAGGAAATTAGGAGATTGTATTTACATTTTACCTGTATAAAAATATATAAATCCCTAAGAAACACATTCTCTTTTTTCAGGATGAGAGCTCATTTGGCAGCATGCTAGAGTTGTGTTGGAAAGGAACAAAGACCATCCAACTGGGAAATGGTGTAGAACGCAAGTTTCTTAAGGATGGAGACGAGGTTATAATGACAGGTATGTGGCTTAATGGGCTTGGGGGCAAGGGGGGTTATTTGAAAATATAATTTAATAGTATTAGGAATTTTAAAAAATGGGTGGTGGGGGTTTGGCAGAGTGATTGCATTGGGTAAAAGAGTCAGCACCATTAGTTAAGCTGACTTGTAACTTCTCAGCCATTCATCGTGTAGGTTTGATTCCTGTTTAGGGCGACAACTTTCATGTGGGGACGTCTCCCAGCTAACCTGTGGTGCACAGGTGGTTCTATCCAGACATAAGCCTGGGGTCTTTCTCCACCAATAATTAGCTTGACATTGCCAATATAACCATAATTGTGTCTGTGCGATGTAACAAAACAAACACGAAAATCCATCATGCGGTTCTGTCATGTACCTAGGCTAAACTTTATCCAAGGTGTATAAATGAAAATTCCTTCATATAATAAACAGCGAACAATTACATATATATATATATATATTTTCTTCCCTTTTTTTAAAATCAACACCCTCTTGGTTAACTGTTTTTGTTAAGGTCCATTTCTGGAAAATCACATTTACAATTATAACCTTGCAACTTTTAACTTTTTCAGGTTGCACAAGACCAAATTTTCTTTTCTTTACTCTTTATAAAATATCACATTTGAATGCAATTTCACAAAGAACTGTTTGTGTAAGGACCTAATTATCACATTATCATATATTCATTTTTTAATAAACAAGGCCAATAAGAAGCAAGCGCTTATACCAATGAAAGAAGTATTCAGAGCTGAAAAACATGCACATTAGCTTTTTGGATAGTGTACCCACACAATTTAAATAAAATTATCAAATCTTGTCCATTAGTGAACACAGGAGTGCATTTTTTTGTATTCTAATAACTATACAATGTTCCAGCTTTAATTTTTCACAGTTTAAGGATTATCTTCAAAATAGAAAAAAAACAACTACTTTCACAAAACATAGGAACTTACTTTAAAATAAAAAAAAAACACCTTTGTGTCATGGGTTCCTTAAGAGCACATTTACCCTCCCCACACCTTTAAAAGTAAAACCTTTAAAAGTAGGGCCAAATTCCTAAGTTCATTTTGGCCCAGTTATGCCCCTTTTCACATTTTTTTCAGCAATTTTTGTTAAAAAGTTAGTTCGCAGGTAACGACGAGTGTGAAGCCAGATAAGACCATATTCCATGTTCCATTGCCTTTAAAGTGCCAACGTTCAGCTTCTATTTTCATATTTGTTCCTTCTCTCTTATCCACAGGCTACTGTGAGACTGACGGCTATAGAGTTGGCTTCGGAACCTGTACAGGGAAAGTTCTGCCTGCCCCGCCTCTGTAATTTATCGATATCTGGGCTGGTCTTTTCCCACGTTCACACATACAGCTTTGTTTTAAGGGGGCTGTGGGATATTAGCCTGGTAAAAGTTTGTTTTCATGAATATTCATAAGCAATCAGTGCTCCAATGAAAATGCGGATTACATCAATGCTACTCTTCAATTGAAATTAATTAAAAACTATTTATTAATGTCAGGATGGCTGCACTAACCTCAGGGCCTGTTGTTTACAAATTGTAATCATTTCAATGGTTGAATTTCCATGCTGTTGCGGACATGGAAAGCAATCAAAAGCTTCAGGCAAACATTCATGAGAACAAAGTTTTTTCTGGCTAAGCAACATGTATGTAGTGATAATGGAAAATTCACCATGGGTTCCAACGATGGACTGCTAGACATCCTCGCTGTTGGTTTCTATGGTGACAAGGGACCAGGGGATAATAGTAACTGATCGTGATAAATGCTCAAATACTTTGCGTAGTTACTCTGTACTTTGATGATAGTCCATCTCATTTAATATTTAACCTAATTGTTAACAACATTAATTATATTTCAATTATGTTAATTGGTATTGTTAAATGATTTTTATTTGCTGCAAAGTTTTTTTTTCTTTTCCTATCATATTACTGTTATTGTCTTTTATGAAACGAAGTTTAAATCATGTACTTATTTTCACTTAAAACAAAATTAATTTATCTTGGATTAAGTCATTAATGTTTACTTTAAATTAACATAATTATTTCCATAGAATAATGTTTTTTCTTGAGTTGATGAAAAAATGTAAATGCCCACCATATTAATGTATTGTTTAAAAGTCACCTTTACAAGTTTTTTCACAAAACTACACGTACATGAAGAATACAGATTTTGTACTTCCAACTTGACCTTATTCCAATATAATAATAATAATAATAACAAAATAATTATAATAATAATTATAATAATAATAATGGTGGAGTAAAAACTTAATAATTGATCATAAACTTCACAGATAATTTCACAAATGTATGAGGAATGTCATTATTGATTAGATGCCAAAGATATCTTTTGTAGTCATTTTAAGTCTTGATCTCTGGTTCTATCATTGTTGTTTTTCTTTCTCAAAGTGCATCTTCTGCAGTTTTGTAGACCTTGAACACATGTACATATTTGCAGCTGTGTGATTATAATGAACAAAATATTTTTGTTAAAATTTTGTACTCTAAAAAAACATTTAAACCATTGAAATTGCATTTTACCATGTGAATTTATGTCCTATTTAAAAAAAATACAACAACCTTACAGCTTAAATGTAAAAACTTTTTCTGCCCGATTTGCGCTTTGTCGGTGTATCTATGTTTGATGTTTGTCTGGGCACATTTTCCATAAATTAATGGCCCTGTTGTTGCCATAGTAACCAAAATTGTGAAAAGTAAGTTTTAGATAAACACACATAATTTTGGGGATGTCAAGATATAATTGCTTGAGTTTGACACTTAAGCAATATACATGTATTGTGATGATACCTGACATGTGTCAAGGTTGGCAGCAAGACAAATTAACCGTGTGACATCAATCCATTGTGTATACAAGTCACAGAAGCATTATTGTGACCATTCTGAGAACTTGACATTGTTGGAAAAAATTCAAATTGCAAGTCACTAGAAAATTATTAACAAATCGCAAGTGACTAGAATACATTTTGACATGAAAGTTGTAGACATAATGTTAACTATGTTGTATGTTTAGAATGTGTGTGTAAAAAAAACAACTTCACATTATTTGCCGACAATCTGATACACAGTTAGTAACTTTGTATTTGTATACATACATAGAAAATTATATATATACATGTGTATGTTAACATGTTTGTAAAGTTCATCATTATGTTTGTTACTCATTTACACATAAATATACAAATTGTATAAACAGCCTTTAATCCTTAGCTTGCTAGATTTGTTAATAACTCAGACTAATTCTTAGTCATCTTCTTATATTGATACCTAGATATATTGGTAGAGATTCTGCAGCAAATATCGTAAAGTTTTATTGATAAGACGCACACATAGATAAGACGCACCCCCCCTTCGAGATCTAGAATCAAGGAAAAAAGCAAATTCTCAAAGACAAGACGCATCCCCGATTCACAAATCCATCTGGCCGCCATTCTATGGTAGTGCAGATCCTGATCAGACAGTTCCCAGCAGGGAGCTGGCAGAAATGGATCTTGCCAAGGTCGTATAAATATGTGTTTAGCAAGCCAAGGGTTAAAATATTTTTGTTTATTATTTCACACTATGGTGGTCTATTTCTATTTTTGAAGGTCCAGTTGTTTCTTAATTGGGTTGTTTGACTTGATGACTTTCTTGGCCTCTTTTATAAAACATTGTAAATTTGTTATGTAAGTAATAAACAAATTATTCCTCTATATCATTGCAAAACTATGGGATAAGGTAAATCTAATAGTTATAATTTGCTTAATATAGTTTAAGCTTAGTCACATAATTGTGGTTTGAGGGAATGGTGTATAATTTTTTTGGGTGTATGGGTATTATTTTCGTGTGTGTACATTTTGTATACATCTTTATACAACAAAAATGTTATATTTTAAAATTTGTGATTTTTTGTGAGATAAGATTAATAACTGTGGATGTCAGTGTAAAAATGTGCTTACTTTGCAAAGAGAAAAAGGTTTTATTTTTATTTGTATATTGAAATATTATTAACTGAGGCTACACAGTTAGATTAATTTAAACTTCCCTCTGGGCCGCAAATCAATTTTCTGAATTTTGTACCACAGTTTAATTCTATGTATTGAAAACTTCGTAAAGGATCTCTTAATATGCTCACTTTTGGAGGGGACGCAATCGGAATGCCTCGGGTAATTTAGGAATCATCTCTCGAATGTATGAAGGAAAAAACCCTGCGAAAATAAACATGTCGGTGCCTATGACGTCATCAAAATAAACAAAGATAAATGTTGTGTTATCTCTACTGAAAATGCAGTAACAGTTGTATATCTAACATGATATTAACAGTTAAATTGATAAATGAATTATTGGATGAAATAATCATATACACCATACCTATTGCTTTTTTGAAGAACTTTTTTTATGGAGTATTCTTCCGGAAAACAAAATAATAGCAATTCTGTAAGTATGATCACTGCAAGATACATCCGAAGGATGATCGTCCCTAGGACTGAATTATCAGACTAGTTCCGATTGTTCCAAAATATGACATTGATGGTCTCATTGATGAGCATGAGAATGTTTTTTAGAGTCTGATTAGTCTGATAATTTTAAGTTTTACAAATATTATGTTAGTGAGTTTGTTTAAAGTTTCATATTGTTTAAATTCCCTTTTTTTTTGGAAATGAAAAAATTAGTTATCTCCCTTGCAGGAAGGTATTTTCATATACTTTATATAAGAAATATTCTTAATTTTATTTTCAATTTGCTTATTTTTAAAGTATCGCTCAAGTACTTTAACTCATTCTTGTCTCAGTAAGTTACAGTGTAATCAGCATGTTGCAATCAAGTGTTCCAAAAAGTTGAAGAGTGTTGAAATTTTTTATTTTCTTCTTCATTAACTATATATCAAATACCTTCCCCAAAGAAGAGGTAAGAAGGTGAAATTTATATAGAGTAATGTCCCTTTATAAACAAAATAAGGGAATTTTTTTTTTACTACTTTTTTGTTTCTGTCCAATTGTTTAATCATTCCATCTTTATAAATCGTGTTCTGTTTGTAATTTGTATCCAGCTTTGATATATAGTCATTTTGACACAAAAAACAACACAAAAGTAGAATCTCAAATTTGTAAATAAATCGTAATCAAAATGTGACTCATCTTTGACTTATTTTCCCAGTCTCAACATTGGAGGTCACTTTGCCTTTCAGATCAAAGTTAACTCTGTGACCACAAATGACAAATTGTCAGTGGGCTTGATAAACTATTGTTAAACAATATAATATATTTATAATATTGAAGCATTTTTTTTAAAGAACACCATTTTAGTTTAGTTTAAATCTAAGGAACGTTTTTTTTTGCAAAAATTAAATATTTTATACACTAAAGACCACTAAAAATGCACTTTACTATTATTGGCGATGCGCTGGAGTGTGAATCCTCTATATGGAATGTTCACTGAAATTTAAACACGAGGAAAGTCAGTTTTGCGGAATTCATAACCCTGATAAAATACGGGTCATAATTCGGTACATGAAGTTCGGTTTCCTATTTTATTTATTAATTTATTTACATATATTTTAACAAAGAAAACAAACGGGCACCACCTTTAATGAAATTCAAAAATGTATATAAAAATTTCTTTTAAATTTGTATTATTCATTTGCGTCGCATCAACAGTTTTCTTGTATACATGTATTATGATAGTCCCCGACACAGCAGTGTTTCTACAATCAAAACGCTAAGAAATCCTTGATTGAAGTGAACCATCAAAGGAGTGAAATAAATAAAATAAATAAATACATAACTTGTACACATTTAGCTTTATTCCCTAATGACACGAAAATGCATACAGAGTCAATAACAAAATTTAACCGAATAAAACACACAACCAATAATCAATGATACTAGATCTCGCTTTGTTCTTATTCCATGAAAACAACAATCACCAGATCAAAAAATGTTTTGTTCTGATTCCCTAATGAGCTAAAAGAAATAAAATAAACTTTGCATAGGTCCCTTCTTGGTAATATGTTAAGTAAACATATCAATATTTGTTTATGTTTTATTGGGCTTATCGTCCCACCAACAGTATTTAAGTTATCTGGAGACGGTGTCCACTTGAAGCTGATAGTGCTGCCTTCATTGTGTATATTCACTGTGTACAGCATGCCGTGAGCATATGGCAGGATACCACACCCAGTCACATTATCCTGACACCAGGCCAACTAGTTGTAAAACTACCCTTATATTTACTTGAGAGTTAGCAAGGGAGCTTTACCACTACCATTTTTAACGACTTTCGTATGTCACGAACCGGAATCGAACCTGGGGTCTCCTATACCTGGATAGTGTAATGAAGTTTCAAGTCGAAAAAAGGGGCATAACTCTGCCTAAAACTACTATTTAAGTTAAACCTACCCGTTTGAAATTGAAATGGGAACCGCTTTTGATAGTAAACCAGTCTTTAATGTTTGAAATAAAAATCTTTGTTTACAGAATGCCCACTATACCATGACCTTAAATATAGCCTTGACCTTTTACATTACCTTGTAGTTTTGTATGACCTTTACATTAATGGCTGTACTTGCAGACACTTGTAATTGTTAAACAAATGATTTCTGTTAAGATGGTATGGTGAAAAAATTATGAGCAACATTAGTGGATAGTCTCCCCTGAATAGTTCCTAAATGCAAGTAGGTCCTTTCATTTGGGTTACTCTGTTGTTGTGCTTGTGCTCTTTTGAGTGTATGCCGACTTTTCTGCCTTTCATGTGATACCCAGATTAATCTTCATCAACTTCCATTTTCTTTGTTTGAATAACACTTCTCTTTAAATATTTAAATGAATTTTAAGATTATATTTATGCAAAAGTCAGAAATTTCACTTTTTATAATTGCACCATCCGCAAAAGAACAGGCGATGAAATCCAAGAATTCCAACTAAAAGGACCTACCTACTGTTTGGACTACCTCGGATATTATCTAACAAGGGAGATAATCTTTTCATCAATGTGCCCCATTGGAAGTTATAGCTGTATTATAGTTATATTGGGACTAATTATGTATGTACTATGCCCTTCTATGGCATGAAATGGACAATAATGAGAAAAACATTTGGTATACTACAGTTTTGACCAAATTTTCTTTTCTCAAATAACCTTACAAGTAACTATTACCTGAACAGGACCTGCAAAATGCTGCTACATCTGTGTGAACATTCAAGCATAAATCCCGCTCGTCATTACAAACAGGTATTTCCTATCCGAGTCATGCTGCAGAGATAGCTATTTTTAAACTAAGAAAACCATGTGATTACTTACTTTTTAGATGATGATATATCGTCATCCGGAAAATCTGCTTTGATATCTGTCGATATCTATTTTTAGCAGAGACCACTATAGCGTTATTTAAAGAATAAGAAAGAACGAACATTTCGAGTGATTTCTTATGTGATTAGAGCTTTCTAACATTACAGTTATGTTCAAAATCGTCTTTATTTAGATTAACTAATGAGTTTCAGCAGAAGTTATGCTCCAATTTCCCAAAGCAGTGGTAAAATATTGTTACATGTATTTGTTTATTGGGTTTATCGTCCCACCAAAATGTATTTGTTTTAGACAAACTGTCAGATATCACCTTTAAAAGATGGAGTTAAAGTTTTACAAAAAACAAGAACCGTTAATATTCTCGATTTTTCAACTAAATTTTATAGCGGGTACCGAGGGGTTAACATCCACACAAACCCTTTAGTCCATGGATGCTAGTTTTTTTCAGTTGATAAACTAATTAATTTAGTTACAAATTCAGAATGCCTGATATATAATTTGGATTCGAATTCAAAACCTAGGTACTCATTTTAATTGGTTTATTTGACAAGAAACACAAAAAAATTAACATGAGCAATTCTGGCGTTACAGATAAAAACTAAATAAGTTTATCGTCGGATACCCTCGCATGACTATTCAGTTTTGCTACATTCGTCGACCTTGGATTTATTGGTAAATTTTATGTTGTCTTATCATTGAATAGAACAAGAATTGGCCAATCATAATACTGTACAAAGTCCATACTCTTCAGTGTGGAGACAAGAAGTATAACCATGATGTCCCCATTCTGACAAGTTTGTCAAAACAATGAAAGAACGAGCTTTATCATTGGATGGAAATCTTCATCGAATTATGAAGTGGCCAATGAAATATCATTACCAGAAACAGCTAAAAGAGAACTTAATACGATAAATGGAGAGTAACAGAGTTGATCAGTCGTGGGTGTCCGATGATGATAAGTATTAAGACGTTCTCCTAATTGAAGTAAGTTGAATTAGTATTTGATGATTTTGTTCATATACTGTGAAAAAAAGAAACAAAATTCTATCTTGAAAACCCAAAACAATAATTAATCAAAACATTTACCCTTTCTTCCCTATCATCTTCAAATTACAAGAAAATCTTAATCTTTCGATTTGTGAAGATAAAATGAGTGATCATTCAAAATGTGACATGAAGGTAAAAGTAAATGAAACTAAAATTTTAAAAAATAAAGTTTTGCCAATGTCAAATAATGACTTTTCTAAATACCATTCTAACAAACATGTAGTTCACCCAAAAGGATAATGGTTTGTTTCTGAAGACATTCAGCAATATATATTCTTTAGACATTCCGACAAATTTTCCAATTGTTATCCTCAACATTATAAAGGCATTTGAAAATTTATTTTATACTCCTTTAACATCAATATAGTACTTTGCAAAGAAATTCTGACAAATATTTTTGATCACCGTTCGTCCAGTAACCATAAACATACTTCCGACATATACCTGGACAGACATGTGATCTCTCCTGTGTTCCCCAGGAGACTACCGCATTGAAGTGTCTATCTCACGCCTCACCCATGTGATCTACCACTTTGATCAACACAATCTGTCTAATCCCATAAAACAGCATTAAAATTAGCCTAGTCAGTCCTAAACTACCTACTGCATGCGACCAGCACCTGTGCAGCCAATCAGAACAGATAACTGCCCATGATTAAGCGTACGGAGTGTTCAATGGTCGAGACGATAACTATGTGCCCCGCCTACTGGTGCAAGAAGGCAGTCATCACACACAGCAGTCACATGATTTACAATATAACCACTCCCATTTAGTGTATGGCGGATGTCATGCATAATCAATGTCATAAATTCTATTTTCTAACAGAACATTATTGCTGTTAAAATTGCATGTGCATGCAGACATATGCAGGCATTGGATGGAGCTTTGAAATTTTACACATTTAGCACCCTATTAACATAGTGCTATGAGAACTTTTCTATATTTAACCCAACCACAAGCACAGGATAAAACTGAATGTCTTTTTTTCTTCTTCTTCTTTCTAATCCAGTCAAGTGACTAATTTCCAGCATTATTTTTCTGTTTCACAAACCCTGTGACTGCAAAAATGTACACTTGATTTCTGCTAAATTCGGTTCTCTAAATACAATACCTAAATCAAGTAAATATGTAGAAAAATGGACATGCAACTAACATGTTACAAAATAATTCACAAAACGTTTACCAACTGACCTGCGTACATGCCTTACAAAACACCCAAAACAAGTGCTAATTATAGGTGAGACGTCATCGCGTCATAGTGCCATTTTTCCAGCAGACTACAGCATTAGCTGAAAATGACGCCTGTGTGTCATAAAACTTACTCTAGCATTGATATTCTTTTCTATTGCACAGTTTTATCATGTTGACGTTAGTTTTTCAATTGACAACTCCTCGTAGTATTAAATTCCAAAGGGAGTGAGTAAAGCATGTACTAAGAACATGCTGCATGAAATCAAATTGGTTAGAAATAAGCATTATGTAATAAAAGAATCAACTATATATGGACTTAACACAAAAAACAAGTCTGCATGAATGAAATGAATGTATGAAACAATAACACTGCTGAATACACAAAGCTAGTAACAATTAACATGTATATTTGTGATTTTTATTTCATACTTTGCAAGGCCTTCTGTTAACTGCATATACATTAGAATATTATCAAAACTCCTGCAAAAACAACACATGGTGTACCATCAAGTTTTATTGGTAAGACGCAGTTTTTTGCCCCATATTATGATAAAAAAGTGGGGGGTGCATCTTATCCATGAGAAGTAAAGTTTTAACCCTTTTTTCCAAGACCAAAATTGAATTAGACTAAAATTAGTATCGGCCACAGACAACTGTATTTTGCTATTTTTAGGAAAAACTGATGTTGTTTTTACCTAAAATTTGATATTAAACGTAAAAAGAGACATTTAAATTAATTTCTTTAGAAAAAACAACAATATGCAATACATTTTTACATAAATATCACTTTATTCCAACAAAATCAGCAAAGTTTCTTAATCCGAAGTTTCTAAATCCGGACACAGTTATTAATTTTTAGCAGGTAAGTCATGTAAGGGGTGTGGGGTGAGGGGTGAAGGGGGTAGGATCAAAGCTTAGCTAAAAAAAGGTAGAACATGGCAGTTTCCTGATCATTTCGTTAGGGTTACTTTGACTTCAGACTAATTGTTTGTGTTTAACTCTTGAAAAAGGCAATTAGCCAAAAAATTGAGTGTGTATTTAGAAGAAATATACTTTAACTATAGCTAGCTTAAGAGGAGTAAATTGTTTCTTAACAACACAATATTGTTTCTATTTAGAGATAAAATATGTCTTCTTCCCGCAACTATGAAATTCCAATAAAAGTAAATGTTTTTTGTGACAGTTCATACCATCTCATTTTGTGCATGAACAGTAAAAAAAACCCCAACCATACACACTTTTAACACTTTCATGCAAGCTTATGCCATTTTACGCTTTTGCAATGCCTGCACAGTTATGCCACAGTAGAATCTTCACATATAGGGGGTTTGTTTCATTCTTTTTAGCCGGGATCTACAATTATACGTGCTGAGCAAATATGTATTCCAAAAATATGTTTTAATATTTCAAAGAAAATAAACAAAGTAGGGTGACTTCACATACATGTTCTATGAATGAAACGGTAAATCCATTTTCACCTAGTTCAAACCAGTTTACAGCATTTACATTATAAGATGTTACGTTGCCAGACATATACATTACAAATGGCGTTAATGTAAAATCATTCGAGCTTTTTTGCTTTAGCGTGCGACTTCTATATGTAAAGAAACAACAACAGGCAGGATAGTTATCCATTTACAAATATATGATATTTATTCTTGATTAGTGCAATGACGTCATGTATTCTTAAAGTTCAGTTTGGACAAAAAAATATTTTTGTTATGCATCTTAGTTAACCATTGTTATCTCAGATCTGATAAAATGCTGTTTATTGGTTTCCGACACCATAATGTCAGAATCGTCATTATAAACATGTATTTCCTATCTGAGTCATGCTGCACAGTTAGCTATTTTTAAACCTAGAATACCATGTGACCACTGTTTTTGTTCATTCATGGCATCTGCTGTGACGTCAATGTCTAACTTTAGCAGGAATTCCAATCGTTCTTATTTACAGATATTGTTAGATATATAAGATATAGGCAAACTGTTGAATACAACCTTTAATTCATTAAGTTGTTTAGGCAATAATAGTATCAAAATGTTCACGACTTATTCTTTATACTTACTGAAATACCTTATCTCTTCTGTCACTAAGTTACACAGTAAATCAACTATTTTTGTGAATGCATATATTCGTTATTTCAAGTTTAACCTCTAAATGAGTATATGAATAATTTTGAAAGTTTTTATTTAAATTTTAATTTGACAACAGAATGCATTTATATCTTGTTCAATTTGTTAGTAAGTGTTGTTGACTTTTTTTTACACCATGTTTGCCTATTGTTGTTTTTGTAAGCCACAAGCTCAAAAACCAAAGCATGTAATTTATGCCTCAATAGTGAACCGAAATATCTTAAACTTCAAAATTCATTTAAAAATAAGAAAACTAACGTTTTAAGGAGCATTGATAACAAAAAAGCAAACAATTCTATTTCACGAATATAAATAAGCCACATGGCCAGTTCAATGCGCTTTCATAGAAATCTCCCTCCCTGGCACCCCAATCTCCCTTTCTGTGAGCCTAAGTTTCCCTCTTTGGGACAAAGGGGAGATCACCTATCTGATTCCAATTATCTCCCTTCATTAATGTTACTACAAACAGTTTACGAAGAACTTCTGACTTATTCCAGTTACCTCCCTTTTTAAATGTTAACATAGTTCTTTAGACCTTAAAGACATTCTTTTAGGGGCTGTATATACACGTTGCATCAAATCCATCAACAAACAGGAAAGTGCAGAAATATTTCGAGTCTAACTACCCACTGCTTTTACCACTGAAGCATTCGTGTGGTCTAACAAACACGTGTCAGAATCCTCGAAATTCTCTAACACTTCTTTCATAAGTTCCGTGTCCATCGCCGTGTGCTTCTCGAGTAGCTCAGGATCACCGAATGTCTCAATCAGCGCTTCTGGCGTCTCTGCAAAATCCTGCGTGTTCGCTAATTCGGGATTCTCATGCAGCTTGGTGTGTCGGTAAAGTGCCGATCGCTGAGTGAACGCTTTTTCACATTTATCGCATTTGAATGGCTTGAGTCCAGTGTGAGAAGCAAGATGCTGATCTAAGACGTTCTTCTGGCTGAAACTTTTAGGACAAAATGTGCACGTGAATGGTCGCATACCTTGGTGGCTCAGCATATGGAATTTCAAGTTTCGAGTGTTCTTAAAAGTCTTTCCACACAACAAACACAGCGGCTGCTGCTGGTGGTTTTCTAGATCAGTGGATAATCCACTGACAACTGCGCGTAACACGCCCGGTGAGGGAAACATCATGGGGGCTTGACTAGCGACAACGCTGAATGCCTCATTCAGTTCACCCTGCTGCTTCTCAGCTCCTTGCTCCACGATTTCTGAAAAAAAAAACCAAAAAACTTTTTAAACCAGAAGAAATATGAAAAGAACCATATGATGCATTAAAAGATTTTTGTTACATCACATCAACACAATTATGGTGATACTGGCGATGTCCAGCTAGTTATTGTTAAAGGATGAACTCAGACATATGACGATGTTTAAATGCATCAAAGGTTTTTCAGTCAACGCACTAATTAAAATTAATGGTTAATTGATCTAGAAAACAAATTGGCCGAGTAGTTGGTCATCAACGTGTGGGTTCCCTAAATAACTGATATGTGGGCTTGACTAGCAACAACGCTGAACGCGCAAATGATATGATATTTGACACCAGTCCATAACTAGTTAACTGGAAAACCGCCCCACTAAAAGTGTCTGCCCTTACCAGAACTCGAACCCAACTGACAAACTACTCGGTCAAGGGCGTCTAAACCCAGACAGATGATCCCGATACCAGGCCAACAAGTCATGGAACAATCCTTAGATTTCAGTATAAGCCTAGGAAACTATGCCATTATAATTTTTAAGGACTATGAAATGTCATGGCCCGTGTTGGAGCCTGAGGTATCTAAATTGTTTTATCGTTTTGACTGTCTCAAGGTGGCTCTTTCGTTTTAATCATTAATTTTAATTAGTGCATTGACTGAAAAACCTGTGATGAATTCAAACTTTTTGACCATATCTACATGGTTGAAACAATGCAAAAGGGCACATGGTGAGCACATAAGGTTGCTAGGAAGCTTACTAAAGCTAATTCAGAAACTCTCTTAACATTTCAACTCCTTATTTCCTTACAGTGAAACTTTCTTTTTTTATATTGCCTTTGAAAATAGTTGGAAAATGACCAAATAAGTGAGCTGAACACTATGTCTCCCTACACGAAATTTCTTTAATTAAAGTACAAGTAACCTTTGGACCAAGGTATTTTCCTACTATTTCTTCTATTGGACATTATTAATTTTTAACAGTTAGAATGTGTGAACAATTTATCAGATCATGTGAACCACCATTATCTTCAATTTACGAATAATTATATCAATTTATAAACAGGTTTTGACAATTTCTAAGCGTCATCAGGTAAAACAAGTAAAACCTGAAAATACTGAAGAATGTATGAGTTAATGGTATATAATCCTTCGAAAAAATATAAGTAAGAAAAGTCACATGAAATGAGTAACCAGGTAACAGATTTTATTAGTGTAAATTTACTGTTCTTGAACCATTAAAAATACTTTATTTGCCAGTAAACAAGTTTGTTTGTTGGGTTTATCGTCCCAGCAACATTATTTCACTTATCTGGAGACGGTGCCGACTGGAAGCAGATATAGTGCTGCCTTCACTGGGTATAGCATGCAGTGAACAACTGGCATGATACCCCACCCAGTCACATTATCCTGACACTGGGCCAACCAGTCATGGAACTACCCTTATATACCCTTGAGCATTAGCAAGGGAGCTATGCCACTACCATTTTCAATGATTGGTATGTTGCGGCCATGGATCGAACCCGGGGCTTTCCGTACCTTGAGCCGAAACAACACAAATATATTGCTTGTAAACAAGACCTCAATAGTCGAGCAGTAACACGCAAAAATCGAATGTCAACAAAAAAGTGGCGAGGTAATGTCAGAATTGCAGTCAGGGCACCTTGTCCGCTTGGCGACAAACTCGACGACCACTGCCTATAAAGGCTATATTGAATGTAATAGAACTATTATTTCTGCATAAATGCTATATCTTTTAATCGTTTCGCAGATACAGAAAATATATAACAAGATGTGTGAAATCATTTTCAAAATTCCAAAATCTGTATACTTCTTCAGCCTTCCCTGTTTTAATAACACTAAGAACCTACCAGTCATGGAACTACCCTTATATACCCTTGAGCATTAGCAAGGGAGCTATGCCACTACCATTTTCAATGATTGGTATGTTGCGGCCCGGGATCGAACCCGGGGATTTCCGTACCTTGAGCCGAAACGACTCAAATATATTGCTTGTAAACAAGACCTCAATCGTCGAGCAGTAACACGCAAAAATCGAATGTCAACAAAAAAAGTGGCGAGGTAATGTCAGAATTGCAGTCAGGGCACCTCGTCCGCTCGGCGACAAACTCGACGACCACTGCCTATATCGAATGTAATAGAACTATTATTTCTGCATAAATGCTATATCATTTAATCGTTTCGCAGATACAGAAAATATATAACAAGACGTGTGAAAACATTTTCAAAATTGCGAAATCGGTGTACTTCTTCAGCCTTCCCTGTTTTAATAACACTAAGAACCTATACTGCAGTAGTGTCCAAAATCTAGGTCATGATTGTACGCACTCAGTTCAAGCAATCCTTCCAACGCCACGGGTGGTAAGTCGCTTAGATTGTCCTGTTGAGGAATATCAAGCTCCCTGTGTGTACATTTGTCCACAACATCGCCTAAAATTTCATCCACAATCCGAACAGGTTCATTGTTTTCCGTATCCTCCCCGATATTCTGTTCGTCGTTCTCCATCTTGGATGATAGCGAGATGCGTGGTGCCCCACAGTCGCCGAATCAGTCCATTGTGAACCGGGAACCAAACTCATTAATAAAATTTGCATATGCGCAGTTACACTGGAGAATTCCAGAATACAAAGACAAGTTTAAGAAGATATAAGAGTTCAGTCTTCGGCTTAGCCTCTTGTTTGAAAAAATAATCAAGAAAAAATAAGTAAATAGATTTACAAATAATCTTATTGCCACAAGTTAATATTTTATACGAGTTTTAAACCTTTCACAATGGGGTCTGACTAAAGGGAGAAAACAAGTTCTAGTTTTTTTGAAGTTCAAACTTGGTCGTGTCCCCTGAAATACTCTTCTGGACGGAAGTAGAAATTCAACAGGAAGTAAAGGTCTTGTAATGTATTTTCAGAAATTTTCGATAAAAATACCAAAAATATCAGACAAATATAAACCCAGTATTGAAAAATACACAGGTAAGAGCCAAAGAACTGATACAATTATAATGGTATGGCCAAGGAATGCAAAATGACTGCAGGATATATGTATTTCCTCCCTTGAAATTGTTGGTTGCATTGTTGTTATTTTATTTGGGTTTTCATCCAAAGTTTTTGTCAGCTTTTACGGCACAATTCTCATTTAAGTCTTATTCAGATTCTAATATGTAGGAAAATCATTAAACGGGATAATTTTTCGTCTTTGTTACACAAAATTTATAGCAGTTGAAAGTCAATTTTGACTCGAAATTTATGAAAATTACAGCCCAGATCAAGGAAAAAAAATTACTAGTTTTTTTTAGGTGAGGTTGCTGTGGGGGATTTATGTTACCAGTGTTAAGTGATTATACCATTGCATATTTTCTGTACAATACAAATAAATTTAAAAGATTTTTTTTATAAAACTGAAAATCCTAAGTTAAAAAGGAAGGGATTTCTCCTCCAATTATTCACCAGATGTACACATTTAATAAAAATGATACTTGCATAACAACACACTTCAAGTCAAATAGATAGTTTCCATGTGATGTCATAGGCAGTGATAAGACAGTTTAAGGCAGCCATCTTTGAAGGCAGAAACTAGTGCAAGCCGAAATCTAGAAATATGTGCTGCATTACAGTGTTTTCTCTAGACCAAAATATTTGAGGGTCATTTTTGACCCTCTTGTCCGAAAAGTGGGGGACATTTACAAAAAAGATGGGTCACAACTATTTATTGTAAAGTAAACTGAGCGCGTGGCACACACTGCAGCTTCGTTTATTGCAGCGACCAGGGACTTTGATAGTCTGTTCATGCCGCTTCTAAGTGACTGAGATTCTAAGGCAGCCTTCTGTTGATTAGAGGAAAAATGTCTCGTATAAAGCGTAGAAGCACGAAAGTACAGCCTGATGTGAAAGGATTGTCCTTCCCTTCAGATATACAAACTGAACAAGTCATTTTATTGTCAAATCGCAACCAAAAATGCTGCTCCAACCATTCTTTTCGGAACTCCCGTTTCGGCCCAGGATTTTGTATTTGCTTTTTTTGTTGGGGTTCATCATTCGCCACGCTGTCGGTACTAACGGCTGCTGTAGATTCCGCCGATGCCTGATTGTTATTTTGGTCATTTTTTGCGGCAAAATAGAATGTTAACCTGCGCTGTTTACAGTCTATGTGAAAACTTTTTTCCCTTCACAGGACATGATGACTGGTAAACACAAAAAGTTTACCAGTCACACCAAATTTTTACCAATCACAATGGGTTTTTTTACATTTTTTGTAACAACAAATTGAATTATTAATCCTAATTGCTGTTTTTTATTACAAGCATTAGAAATACTTAGCTTTAAAACATAAATTTAAACATATTGATTGGTTGTTTTAGACTTAAAAATGTAAATACAGTGTTACTGTATAAGTAATACTGTATAAGTGTTGCTCAAAAAAGGTTTGTCACAACTATTTTCTTAGCCTGATGTTTGACTTCATACTCTTGACTAGGCATATCACCCTCCTAATATCTACATAAAAGCAATGAACGGCCTACAGCTGACACTTACAGTAAAAGCTGAGTGGGGTTCAGCCTTTTATTTCCTGTCATTTTTCCATATGAGTGACACATTATGTTACTTTGCAGCCTCAATTTTCATGTTACACCCTGCCACTTCTCTGACGTTTCCCAATTCCTATTACTAAACATAGAAGTTATTTCTTTTTAACTGCTTCGAAGGTTACCCATGTAAATATATTTTTCAAAGATTTTTTACTTATTTTCTTTAGTGGTGAAGGTTTATTACCTTTTACATCTGAAAATGTGTCTGCAACTGCCATCCATGGCAATCACAACTTTGCATACTTGGGCTTAAGGATAAGTACCAAGTTCATCAAAAGCATATCACACAGACACTTATTAAATACTGCTGTGATTCGTCTGCGTTCACGGACATGTGTTACGTCACATTGCGCTGTGCTATTTAGCTATTTAACAGACCAAGGATGGGAGATTGCCGATGTTAGGGAAGAAACAATCATGTTCGTTTCAGAATTTTCATTAAACATTTTCACCGAACAGTATGTCTGACGATAACAGACGTTTTCATCGGTCATAGTAGAACATGTCTGACTGACCGACGGACATTCGCATTGACTGTTTTTAGCAGCAGCCATCGGGAAATTTTTCCCAGAAAATGATGAAACAGTCTGTATCGTCTTGGCGCTCACAACTGAAAGTGAATTCTAAATAAAGCGTCTACGACAGGTCACGTGATACGGTTTTCAATTAAATCTAAGTCGCTGCCGAATAGTTGCGTCACGGAAAAAGCTCGGCTGTTATAACATTGCGCCAAATTAAAATATATTGCGTCAAAAAACGCAGAAAACGCGCTCTAGAGAAAACACTGCATTAAACTCACCACAGTGTTTTTATTTTTTTCAGTCTATTTTACTGAATTTTATATCAAATTTAACAGCTTTCATGAAGTATTTAAATATCAAAACTATATTTTGATAGTTTAAAAGGTAAAAAATACAACGAAAAAAGGTTCACTGTTCATTTTGTTTAAGGATGAGCCAATAATTTTATTTCTGTGTATTAATTCTTTATGCATTTATCAATTTAAAAAATATTGTATTTTAAAAATATAAATTTCAAGACCTTTCCAATGGTGTATAGCTTTTAATTTATGGACCACAAATGAAGAAATTACAAGAAAATAAAATTTACACTTCTATACAATTCATCTGAAAATCCATTGAAGTTTCCATCAAAGATGGCTGCCAAGATAAGGGATTTTCACTGATGTGGGAACTATCTATAACCAAATGGACATTGAAATATTTTGCGATATCTTTGTATTGAAAAATTGACAATTTATTACAATTTTTTGTGTTTGTATTGAAGTTCAACACAATAATTACATAGTAATACAACTAACGATTTGAATTCTGAATATACACTTTGGAGATTGCATATTGAAGATGTTTTTTTTTTTAACCTTTCCCTTACAGACAAATTTAACAGACCATACAATAAATACACATTTAAATAGTTGTTTAAAATAAATTTCTTGCAGTTAACTCTACAGCAGAGGTGAACTGTTGCCTTGGTGAGTGGAGAGGGTGTGGTTTTTTGTTACCATGGCGACTGGATTGAATCTGAACATGTACAAGACCCTGCCTGGATACAAGGGTATCTTAAAGGTGGTGTTGAAGAGTCAAATACAGATGCTGGTAAGAGTAAAATTAGAAATTAGAGCCCTATATAAGAGGAGAACAGTTTCTGCTAACTTCTTTTTTTTCTTCTCTGAACCCTTTTTACCAGGTTCTTGTTAGCAATGTCTCAAAATGACAATTTCGTTGTTAAGAATTGTGGGATATTTGACAACATTAACTCAGATTTCCTTCCTACATAAGGAGCTCTGACTGAGCAGCAGTGTTTTCATTTAAACTTCTGTTTTTTCTGTTGTTGTATCATAAAAACTTCAACTAAGTCAATTTTTAAATGTTTTCTCAGATGTAAAGAAACTATCTCCCCGTGCATGTAATCTATGTTGTCATTTAATTCATCCTACAAGGATTGTTACGTGTATTTCCTTTGATGGACTTTGAAATTAGGTTCCTTAATTCCATCTCCGCATGAACAGGATGCTACAGCCATTTACTCTTCTCTGGTCATTTTTTTCTTGATTCGAATAGATAATTTCATTTACTATTAACGTTTTCTGTAGGTTTTCTAATCGAAATAATGCCTATCTCTCTTCTAAACACTATGTGGACATTATTTTTCAATGACGTCACTGCTTTCGTCATAACTTGTCAAACAAAACGTCAGCGCTTGGACACTTATTCAAATAGATCAGTTTTTGTTTTTTTTATCATTGCTTGCATTCGAGAAACCCATCAGGAAGTGCGAGGTTAGAGCTCTGTAAAACCGGTTTAAGCACCATAGTCGGTCCATATTGCCGACTGACCGTTCCAAGGCGGTAACTGTCCGGTTTGCTCTTATTGTTAAATGACTCGTCACAGATTTGTTCTTACTTTTACATTTGGCGTGCATGTGGATACCTTGGTCCTGTGTCTTTCAATTTTTGTATATGTTGCAATTTTTATAGGACTTTGTCTTATATATTCTTATTATTCATACAACCATAAATTTTAAGAAGTTCCTCAATTGTTGTTTTCTAATATTTTTGGAAATTCCTTAGTTTAAAAATTAAACTGCTGACATAAGATGTTAAAATTGGGTAATAAGAAGCAAACAAGTAACTAACAAAACAGACATATTAAGAAAATATGTTGACAGGATATAATAACCTTAGCTGTTAATTGAACATTAAGTTTCCATAATTTGAAACACATCGTCTTTCAGGTTGAGCAGTTGGCTGAGCAGACAGGCGAGGAATCCATTGTTCTGTCAGCAAGTGTCGAAGATGGGACACTAACCCATCTGGGTTCAGCCTCTGGAAATGTTTTTATCACAGGGCACGATGATTTCAAGAAGCAGTTTCTTGGCTTCTGCATACAGCGTGAGTTTATGATTGTTTCGAACTACATTTACCTAATAACTAGCTACAAAATCAATACTAGCTAGCATTACGCCTGACTCGTCGGTGTCAGTATAATGGACCGGCCAGGTTCAGTCCTTGGGCACCTCATAAGTGCCCCTGTGCTATAATGATAGAAATGTCGCTGCGCAGTATCGGCAAAAATGCCGGCTAATCCCACAATCCCACAATCCCAGACCTGATAACTAGCTACAATATCAATACTAGCTAATGGGACCTGGTAGCGCAGTCATCAAAGTCTGGATGTACAGGAGGCTTCTGATTTGGTCCTTGGCTGCGACATAGTAAAGTCATAAAAAGTGGTAGTGGTATTGCTCCCATCCTAGAGCTCAAGCAAATATAAGGGTAGTTCCACGACTGGTTGGCCTGGTGTAAGAATAATGTGACTAGGTGTGGTATCTTTCCAGGTGTTCATGGCATGATATACACAGTGGAGGCAGCACTATATCTGGTTCATGTAGCCAGCGTCTCCAGATCACTGATAACTACTTCTACTACTGAGATACTATTGGTGGGATGATAAACCCAATTAACAAACAAACAATACATTTTAAAGATACATTGTAGCATCACAATTAAGGTTATTATTGACAATTATTACATGAACTATAAATAGACACAACACGATTGGTCACCCCCCCAAAAAAAATAGTCGAGTCAATAAATATAGTTATTGACCCGCTTTCGCTGATATTAACCAGTCTATTAATAGAATGCAAAATTTCCATCAATATTATGTGCGCGCATCTACAAAACTTTCTTAGAATTGTACGCATTTTGGGATACTCGTCCAATACGAACAATATTCACGAAGTAAACAATGTAAGCTATTCTCTTGCATTTAAGTTTAGGTAATAATTAAAGAAATAAAAACTATTACAGTTATAAAACAGTTATTTACTTATTAGTTGGAAAGTATGCTGTTGATATTGACCGCCAGAATCGTTATTGACCTCGGCTATCGCCTCAGACAATAACGGTTTTTTGGTCACAATCACAGCATATTTCCCAGCTAATAAGTAAAATAATTGTATAATGTTTGAGTAGAACCACCAGCTCACTGCAAGCCAGCTAGAAGCCCTCCCAACATAAAAGTTTGTTAATTGAAAAATAAAAATATTAACTTATACATATTTTTTGTTTCTCAATTTTCAGGACACACGCCAAACTATGTTAGACAATCGCAATCCAGTCCGTACTCCAGTGACGGAAGCCTTAAAATTACTGGCAAAACTTCTGAAAGCAAAGCTTCAAATTCAGCCAAGAAAAAAGCCAAGTCTCATCCAGAACCCAGCATCGGCAATTCCCCATTAAGCATGGAACCAGAACAGAGCAGTAGCTGTGACTCAGCAGATTTGAATTCAAAAAGCAATGAGAGGATGGAAACTGAGGGGATCCAAATGTCAGACACTGCGACAGTACCGAGTGATTGCTTCTTTACAGAGGACCTCGTGCATGGCGATCTGAAAACCAAGAAAAAAAGTTTAGGTGAGTTTTTTTTCCCTTTGTAAGTGGGTGTTTTGTTGCTAGTGTAATTTTAAGTATGTAAGGGCAAAAATTTCTGTGAAAGAATGCCTTCCAGCTAATCTGTGGCATAAACACAGTTCATTTTTAGCATTTGATAAGCTTATCATTAACAAGTCATTACCAAATTTTATTCTATAATTCTCAACAAAACCCGATAATGCTGGAACATGTTGATATTGTCTGGTTGTGGTGACTCTTAACGAGTTCCTGGCAAAAAGGGTTTGGTGGAGAAAAAATGTTTTAAGCAGAAGCTGAACCCCTCATATCCAGAGTACTCTTCTTCATACAAGATGCTTATTTGCCCCAGGCTCATATCTGGGGTTCAAGCTCTTCATACATGTACACTTAAGTCTTGGTTTCTTTCCACTTAATATTGAGAGGTTTGCATGGGGGGCGCCCATGAGCTAGTGGGGCTGAGTCAAAGATTTCGGACTCCTCTGACTTGTTGGACAATCGCCGCCCCGGTTTGGGCAAGAACTTGCATTTGGGGAAGTCTTCCAGTTGACATGTGGTGCGCTGGTAGTTCTACACAGATATTTGTCTAGGGTCTTCTTCCACCATTAGTAGCTGGGTGTCACTATAATAACTATAATATGATGCATGTAAAAGAAACGCACATAAATAAAATGTTCACTTTAAAACTTTGGAACTAGTACGTAATCATCGTCTTCTTGAAGTAGATATGTTCTTTGGATAAGTGCAAAATGTGGAAATTAATTACTAAACCTCTACACTATAACCCACACACAGACACACAGACACACACACACATGGGTTCGGGTCTCTTTCGAGGCAAGGGCCTTAATGTAAGAAGGTCTTCCAGCTGACCTATGGTGCGCAGGTGGTCCTGCCCAGACATTTGCTTGGGTCTTCCACCATCAAATTAGCTGGATGCAGACATAAAACCATAATTGAATGCTGCAATGTACAAAATTAAAAAAGGTACAATTCAAAAATAAAGCACATATTTTTATATATTATCCCTGATTATACAGATAATGTACTGAAGAACAAACCGTTGAATGTTGCCTTCAAGTGGAACCGAAACAAATCTTGTCAAAAGAAACCATCCTCATCCAAGCGAAAGCAAACTTTCCCGATGCAAGTGAAAAAACCAGCTTCTGACATCCATGACAGTGCGTCATCCGATGTCAGCTTTCAAGAAGAGTCTGCAATGCCTGTAAGCCTATTCCACATAGCCAACAACGATGAAGATGATCAGACGAAAGACAAAGAGTTACAAGATGGCACTGAAACTACGAGACTCGGTTTCCGTCGCACCGAGTCTGAGGAAAGCGAAGATGTAGTTGAGATTAAGATTGAGAGAGATGATGATGATGAAACAGCAATGATTGATAACATAATTGGTAACTCAAACATGATTCCGGACACAATTAAAGGCAACATGGTTAATCTGTCCGGCTATGGACCAAAAGTTTATAAAATGGATTACAGCGAGTTTTCACCATCTACATCGCCATATAATGGTGGGAAGCGAGTGCTAAAAGGTGAAGCCAAGGAAGGGGTGTTAGTCAGTCGAGGCGAGGGACGGTATGAAAAATTGATTACCTGTGAGATTTGTGGAAAAGTGTGCCGTACGAGCAATATGGCAAGGCATAAGAAGCGGTATTGCATCCGGGTGCCTGGGATGAGTTTGAGTTTGTCAGGGGACGAAGCAAATATGAAAACATTTGCTGATCTTTAAGTATAAATAAGAATTGTTGAGTTCCTTTTTGTCGTTGACTTGTTTTGACTGAACTGACTTAGAATGTTGATGTAATGAATTTGGCGAGTTTTATGTCAGGGAAGAGATGTGGAAAAAGGATTGAACTAATTTTGGTGGGCTTAAGGAGTTATTTTTCCTTTATTTTTTATGTAAAAATGATCATTTATTGTTAAGGGAAGTGAGATATGAAGTAATTTTAACCATAAATTGTTTTGGATTTCCTTTATTTTTGCTGTTTTTAAGGATTTTTAAAGAAGCAGTTTTTGAAACTTTTTAACAAAAAAAAGTTAAAAACAATAGTTATGCCCTTTAATATATTTATATTTGTATAATGGATTGTACAGGTGATGATCATAATTGAATATTGAAATCCATTATTAAAAATCCAGTATTCTAAATCCTTATTTGAATTTACAGAGGTTTATAAATATAAACATTTATGTATGTTCACTAAACTATAGACTGTTTACATTTACCACATACTGAATATTTAAATCCATTTATTATGAAATCCATGGTTAAGTCAGTTATCTACCTTATCCATTTTATTGTTTATTTCATGTTTACCTGATTCATATTAACAAAGTCGAGAGATTATACTTGCTTGCAACATGTCATTTGTCATAAACAAATTTTCTGTCGGCTTATTTTCTCAACAAAACATCTTATTGTGTAAAACAAGTTTTATTTCTTTTTCTTTACTCAAAACTTTATTTTCGTCAACATATTGAAAAGGAACCATTTTTGCATTATGTCACTTATTTTGAATACTGAATTACTTGTTTTGAAATGAAACTTTGACTTTTTTTTCTAAATCTAAAGATCTTACATTTTAGAATAAATAATTCATTTAAGTGCATTATACCACAGATTATTTACATTATTTACTAACCGCATTTCAAATTGCTTAACACATATAATAATTAAATGTTGTTAATACATATTGGATTAATCATGTTTTTAAATGTATGTGCTTTTTCCCTCTTACTTACTATGTCATTTTTCTTTAAAATGAATCTTTGGATATTTCTATGAAGAACAAAGTTCATTGTGCTGAACTCACTTAATGCGAAATGGCCACAGTTTTGCATAGGTACATGACATACACCTCGGCGATCTGCACGCCTTATGCATTTAAATTATTGCATCGCTATTTAACCAACTTGTGTATTGTTCATGAAAGATATACTTGGTCGCTGGGTTCAAAATGACCGAAGAAAATACTTGAAAAGTGCATCTATACTCTCTTTTTTAAATCTCCTAAAATAAAGACAACACAAACTTTGGAATGCCTGTTTATTACATACAAACCTAGTGATCAGAGGTTATATTTTTCAATTATTCAAAATATTTTTTTCTAAGAATAAATAAAAACATAATGCTTATTTCAGCAACTGTGGCTCTGTTGTTTTACCCCTTGCTGGAAACACATAGAGTGGTGTATTTTTCATGTTGCTGGGATGATGTTTCCAGAAAGTAAAGGATAAACTACACCAAGGGACACACTCATTATTGCAATTTTATCTACATTTATTTGTGTTTTAATGTACATTCTTTTGGTAGCATCTACACATTTTATACATGATTTTTTAATACTAGGTTTTGGGACAAATGAATTTGAGATTTTTTTCACACTAAACTTCATGTTTATACAATAAAACACTTTATCCACGTTTATATACACATGTTGTTTTTTTTTAATATCATTACTGAGATGTTTGTTATGTGCTGTATCATAAGTTTTACTTTTTGGAATTTTTGTTACAAATTTATTAATCTATTTTCATAGTTATTCACTATTATGCAAAACGTATTTGAATCCATTCAGTTAAGTATACACTTGACAATTATTTTATATCTGGTACTCCACTTAAAACATGCTTCGTTATTTTTTAATATTTTGTCATTTGAATTGAATGTTTTTTAACATTTTGAATCTGCATTGGTGATTTAGTTTTGCAGACGTGTAACTTTGTATTGGTGTTTTCATTTACACAAAATGTACTTACAAACAATAAGATCAATTCAAATCCAGCTGATTATTTGCGTCTCAAAAAGGGCGGCATGTAGTGGCACATAACAGTTGAACTGTCCATCCGCCTTCACATTTTCATGTCCCATCCGTAACTTCCATATTACCTACAAAATTTCAATCAACTGTCAACATCGTACACATTTACACTTAAAGGTTTGTCGCGTACTTCATTTACAGATGCAATCATTAAGGTAAATGTCATATTTGAGCTAATTTCTTATCAATAATTACTAATTATCTTTTTATCATTGTGGGTTGTATTGCATGTTTTGTACACTTGTACAACGTTTGCAGAGTAAGTATTTTAAGTTACTTGTTTAAATAAGATAAATCTGGGCCAAACTTATAAAACAGGGCCAACATGGAAATAAAGTGATTCGGTTGATGCAATAGGGCCAGTACAAAAAATCGTGGCCAGTAAGGAAAAGAAGACCTTTTTTTTTATAAATTACTTCAGAATTTCAAAATTCGCTGTTAATCCTATTGAGGTGTTAGAAACTATGTTCTTCTTCAGTTTTGGCAACTTCGAACCACATGTGATTAGTAAGACTCCACGTTCTATATTGTTTAAATTGGCTCCATAAAACTGTGGTGACATTATTTTATAACATGTAACATTACAACACTAAGAAGATGTGCAATACGAATGGTACAGCAGATTTCAAATATGAAAGCCAATTGTTCAAACACATTTGTCAGCTTATTGTAAGTTAAAGAACACATCCAAAGATTTCTTGCATGTCCGTCATTGTTGTACGTCAGTATTTTATTCCTTTAAACATAAATTGGATGCTCTTTTATTCTCTTCATTAATGCTTTTGTTGCATCTGTAAATAAGGCCTACATATTTACAACCATAGCAAAGAATATACCATTGATTACTTGTGTTTTTTATCATCATATGAGATCCTTTATGTTTGTTATTTGTCTAGTTTTCTATTAAACATGTGAATAAGCATACATGTAATTGTCTTTGTGTGTTTAAATGTTTGCCTACTTTTTGCAGTTGTGACAATAGATAAGACAACTGTATTTGTTTTGATCATTTTTATGAATTGCTCTCCGTTTTTGCATTTATGAAAAAATCATGTTTTGACTCACTGTTCAAGATTATTTTGAGGGTCATGCAACTGTACAGACAATTTTTGTTGTGTTTATTCCTTTTTCTTTCATTTTTTTCTGCTCAATTTTTCTTTTTTTATTTAGAAAATGTAAGTTTTGCATAATGTGTTATACATAGTGTCATAAGTTACCTATGAGCTAGCATGTTATGTGTGCTTGTTATGTAGAATGCATTGTTATTGCATGTGTTATACACATGTAATTCATTTTCTTTTTTTCATATTTGCCGACTTGTGTGGATGTTATCATTTTTTCTAATATCCTTTTTATATTTCATGTTTTCCAGCTTCCATATAACAGAAGTATGTTGAAAACTAAAGTTGTGAATTATTTAAAGATAAAAACTGTCGTATATGTATAAATACATATACCCTTACCTTGAAATATATAGCATACATGTCTATTGCTTTTTGAGCCAATATATGTTGAAACAAGAATTTGATTGCTAAAATTGAATCACTTGTACATTAAGATTTAAGTGTTGAAACAATAAAATAATGTTTATTGCAAATGTTTTTTTGGCACATTATGTAAAGTTTTTACTTTCATTTAATGAGGAAAATGTTGCGTTATTGTTATAAATCTTTTGTTGCCATCTAAGTTCACGCAGGCGTTGTTTAATGTTTTTGTTAAGTCCAGTTTTTTAAAGTAAAAACAGAGATGAGATCCCATTACAAAAGGCAGACAATCCTAAAATTAATTTTGCAGAGTTATGCCCACTTTTCAAATTAGAGTTTTCATTTTAAATATGTAATCCTTTGGATTAAAAAAAGAACCACTAAAGCTTGTAATGTGTTACAATTTCTGGCCGTTCTCGGATCTTTTATTATTGACACATACATGTAAACAGTACTAATGTTAACAAAAATAATGTCAGTCTATTCATCCAGTCTGACTGGGTGTTTTTTTTTCTTTATTTTTTTTTTTGTTGCTTATACTTCCTATTGCACTCTTTGCATGTCTGTATAAGTGTAATTATATACATTTGCTTTACCTTGTCTTTTTAATATACATCATTTTCTCATACATGTATTTTGATACATTTGTACATTTTACGTTCATCATCATAATTTTCAGGATTTCAATTTTATTACCATCTTTACACACCATATACCTATTGATATATCTTTAATTTGTACCTGTCGTAAGTCTGCAAAACACATTGTTACATTGTACATGTGTTTGTTTAACAGTGATGCTTTATATTGATCTTATAGAGTCACAGACTTGAAACAACTCTGATAACTTGTTCAATTTATGGCATGAGTGCAAGTTAGAGCTCTGTAAAACCGGTTTAAGCACCCCAGTCGGTCCATATTGCCGACTGACCGTTCCAAGGCGGTAACTCTCTGGTTTGCACTATTCCTTAAATGACTCATCACAAATTTGTTCTTACTTTTCGCTTGGCTTGCATGTGAAATACCTTTGTTCTGTGCCTTTTCGGAGTTTGGTATATGTTGCAATACTCATAGGACTTTGTCATATATTCTTATTGTTTATGGCAACAAATTTCATGCTGAAGGTCTTGCAGCAAACTTGCGGAGTGCCAGTGGTTCTACCTAGATATTTGTTTTGGATTTTTTCGATGTGAAATAGCTGAACATTAGGTAACAAAACACCATAATTGTGTCACTGTATTGAATTAAAGATGATGATTTACACTAGCCCCACCCTTCTAGAAATTAAAAGGCTACACCGAGATGAAGTTAACTATATAGCTATTGCCCTTTTAGCTGACTTTTTATTGTAATACATTAATTCTTTTTAAGGGCATGCTTAATATATGTATTAACTATCTTAAGTAATTAAACACAAGCCTGTTGCACAGTACAAAGAGAATCAGGGTGCTTGGTTATAAAAACTTTAGTTAGAGACTGTCATCTACATAAAAGATCCGATTGGCTAAATTTGACATACAATTTGGAATCTGACCAATCAGATGCTAGAGGGTGATCTCAAGGTTTTATAACATGGAAGCCATATCCTAGAATAACAAACAAATGTCTTTAATGTCAAAAATGGATGTAATTTAATTATGACTTTTAGCTGATTTCCATTTATTAACTATATCTTTGAAAGTCTAAATGTAAGAATTGTATTCCAAACTTAATTGTTAGTTAGAAGAATGAATCCATTTACACCAGTTGACCAATCCTCGGCATAAATATTTATTTTTAGATCCTGGTCTGCCTGTTCACTCTGGTACCTCTCTGATCGGTAACTGCACTGTTTACTGCTTAAGTCTCTAGATATATGTCTACTAGCAAGTAAATAAAGTTTGTTTATAATGTCATATACCATTTTAAACAGGACATAACTCGTTTTTTTCTACTCTTTCACGCATTCTTTATATGTCACATAACACAAGGAAAGTCGTGTACTGTCTCCACTTGTTGGAAATTCGCCATTTTCGAAATGAAAGAAATGTTATCTCACTTGTATGTTAGTTTTCAAATTTGTTTATTATTTAAATATTGCCCAGACATTGTAATCCATTCTTATCTCATTCAATAAGATATTTTTTATGTGCATGGTGACAACTGTGTTAAATAATAAATAGTTATAAATTGGGGGAAAATCTATGGTTTTCCACTATTACTATATATCAAAATAACTACCTGAAAAGGGAGTAAAGAATGTGGTATCTTAATAGCTAGAGTATCGTCCCTTTATAAACAAAACGGTGGAAATCAGGTTCGTTTTATGTTGGTCTTCAGATGTTATATCCATGGCGTGTTCTGGCAATGAATTTTTGACCAACATCTTAACAGTGTTCATACAACACTGAGATACATCTAGATGTATGAAATTGAAGCAGAGGTTAAAGAGAAATTGGTTCTAAATAAATGCTAATGAATGTCAACAAGCTGACGACGATTGTGAACTTCATTCTTGCTGGAAACACCATTAGGGTGAGGCATGTTGCTATGTTAATAGGGTAACAGGTGTTTCCAGCATGTAAAGACTTAAGGCTAATAGACAGGTTAGAAACAATCCGAAATAAATTAATATATTTAAGAGTAGCAAACAGACATTCTGAATAAGGGAAAATGACAAGAATCTGGGAGCATGCCAATCATATGTAAAATTTAAAAGAAAATGTGACTAGAAAATATGACTAGACATTATATGAAATAGAGCAAACTCCTTGGAACGGTCAGTTAAATGGCCTATTGTTGTACTTTGAACACTAACAAAATACGCAGAATGGAAAAGAGATTTAAAGCGAATGAACAAAAAAAGAATAATACTTAGTGACAATAATATATCGAAAGGAACAACATGAGAATTATTTCAAATGGACAAAGCTACCGGCCATTTACTGTAGTTGCATAAATAGATTTTGTATTAACTGGTTACAAGTTATAATTCAGTGTTGCTTTTTTGTTTCTGTTACACTTCATTGTGTTTTATTGTGTAAATATTTCAATTCAGATCCATCAGTTTTTGCTGTACCATTTATGTTTGTATATTTTGGTCATCTTTAACATCAGCTTCATATACATATGTGATCATTTACTGGCTGTTGATCGTAAATTTGCATGCATCAATATATATTTGTAACCTTTGAGTTTTCTTTAGTGAGGGGTTTTCAGATTTTTTTTATTCTCTATGCGAGATAGAAATGTATGAACAAGTATTTGTCATTTTTGTTTAGATATATTGTGAAATCCACACATTTTTTATTTACTCTCTGCACAAGAAAGTGTGCCTTACTTCATATACAAATCATATAATATCTTGCTGTGTTATGTTTTTTCTCTTCCCTGTGAGTTTGAATCTAGTTCAGTCGAAGAAGGCCTTAATGTGGGAAGGTCTTCTAACTAACCTTCGGTGCGGCGTTGATTCCTGGATTCCTCCTCCACCCCAAAAAGCGTGACGTCACTATATTAACCATAATCGATCTTTTCAGATGTCCTTAAGTAAAATACTAAACGTCGGACCGTATAATAATCGAATATTCATAATTGAAAACATATGTCTAAAAGAAAATTAAGTCATTAAGTATCGTATTCCTGGAGCGGTACTAATAAAAATATATCTTTCCTTAATGTGCATATGTAAAATTTAAATTCAAATTAAATTGTTATTTTAAAGCAAAGTTTTCAGTCAATATGTTCACTCAAGATATCTATAGATCAGACATACAATCAGGCAGAGAAAAATTAAACTTCTTAATATTATAAAAGTTCTATTTACCTCTTTTTATGCTAAGAGTTATGTTAATTATATACATAATAAGCAGACTACGTGCAAACGTATGTAAACATTATATACTCCTAAAATAATAAGATGTCTGATAAATTAGCTCCTGTTATTTTACTAAATGTAGGATGTATTAACGTAATTTTCAAAGTGGATACAATGAGGCTGGGTGGAGGTAACCACCAACACGCCTAATCTCGCCTGATATACACAGTGGAAGCAGCACTATATCTGGTTCAAGTGGACACCGTCTCCAGGTAACATATAACTGAAATACTATTGATGGGATGATAAATTCAATTAACAAACAAACAATACTTGTTTGTTCTTGATTTTCATTTTCAAGATACAATGCGTCAATACAATTAATCTTATTATTGACAAATGTTTGAGCAGAACCACCGGTGCACTGCAAGCCAGCTAGAAGCCCCCACCCCAACAGAAAAATTTACTAATTGCAAAATACAAAATTAAAAACAAACTTATATTTACATATTTTTTCTTTCTCGAGTTTCAGGACACACTCCAAACTATGTTAGACAATCGCAATCCAGTCTGTACTCCAGTGACACAAGCCTTAAAATTTCTGGCAAATCTTCTGAAAGCAAAGCTTCAAATTTAGCCAAGAAAAAAAACACAAGTCTTATCCAAAATCCAGCATCGGCAACTCCCCCTTAAGCATGGAACCAGAACAGGGCAGTAGCTGTGACTCAGCAGATTTGAATTAAAAAAACAATGAGAGGATGGAAACTGAGGGGATCCATATCTCAGACACTGCGACAGTAGCCAGTGATTGCTTCTTTTCAGAGGACCTCGTGAATGGCGAGCTGAAAACCAAGAAAAAGTTCATGTGAGTTCTTTTCCATTTGTGAGCGAGTGTTTTCTTGTTAGTTCAATTTTAAGTATGTAAGGGCAAGACTTTCTGTGAAAGAATGCCTTCCAGCTATCTCTGGCATAAGCACAGTTCATGTTTAGCATTTGATAAGCTTATCATTAGCAAGGAAAAGTATGCAAGCAGAAAGGCGGAGTAAATGTGTTCTTATGGTACCATATATTCTATAATTCTCAACTAAACCCAACAATTCTGGAACACATTGATATTGTCTGATTAAGGTGGCTCTTAACGAGTTTCTGATAAAAAGGGTTTGGTTGGTGGAGAAATAAAAGGTTTAGCTGAAGCTGTACCCCTCATAACCCGAGTACTGTTAGTCATACAAGAGGCTTTTTTTCCCCAGGCTCATATCCTGGATTCACGATCTTCATACATGTACACTAAAGTCTTGGTTTCTCTCAAATTAATACTTAGAGGTTCACATGGGGGCGCCCATGGGCTGAGACAAAGATTTCGGACTACTCTGACTTGATGGTCAATCGCCGTCCCCGTGGTGCACTGGTGGTTCTACCCAGATATTTGTCTAGGGTCTTCCTCCACCATTAGTCTTTGGGTGTCACTATAATAACTATAATGTGATGCATGCAAAAGAAACACACATATATAAAATGTTCACTTTAAAATTTTGGAACTTGTATGTAATTACCGTCTCCTTGAAGTAGATATGTTCTCTGGATAACTGCAAAATGTGGGAATTTATTACTAAACCTCTACCCTCCAACCCACACACATACAGACACACACACATGGGTTCAGGTCTCTTTCGAGGCAAGGGCCTTAATGTAAGAAGGTCTTCCAGCTGACCTATGGTGCGCAGGTGGTCCTACCCAGACATTTGCTTGGGTCTTCATCCATCAAAGTAGCTGGATGCAGCTATAAAACCATAATTGAATGCTGCAATGTACAAAATTAAAAAAGGTACAATTCAAAAATATAGCACATATTTTTATATATTATCCCGGAATATACAGATAATGTACTGAAGAACAAACCATTGAATGTTGCCTTCAAGTGGAACCGAAACAAATCTGGTCAAAAGAAACCATCCTCATCCAAGCGAAAGCAAACTTTCCCGATGCAAGTGAAAAAACCCAGCATCTGACATCCATGACAGTGCGTCATCCGATGTCAGCTTTCAAGAAGAGTCTGTAATGCCTGTAAGCTTATTCCACATAGCCAACAACGATGAAGATGGTCAGACGAAAGACAAAGAGTTGCAAGATAGCACTGAAACTACGAGACTCGGTTTCCGTCGCACCGAGTCTGAGGAAAGCGAAGATGTAGTAAAGATTAAGATTGAGAGAGATGATGATGATGAAACAGCAATGGTTGATAACATAATTGGTAACTCAAACATGATTCCGGACACAATTAAAGGCAACATGGGTCTGTCCGGCTATGGACCAAAAGTTTATAAAATGGATTACAGCGAGTTTTCAC